>JALPBY010000006.1:0-363828 GCA_026538315.1 Cryptococcus sp. GC_Crypt_6 | reverse complement strand
CACATTGTTTCCAATAAAAGAAAGCCAAAAAAAGAAAGTCAAAAGGGGATGGACGGAGCAAGGCAATGGGCGACATCGGCACTCACCATGAGCTCGCCAGTCAATACGTCGTCATCCCACCACACCTCAATGTCCTCTCTGGGCATCTCATCGATCCCAGCGGCGAGCGTCTTCAGCTACACACGAGCATCAGCTTGGTATATGAATGTTCCGGTGGAAATGAGAGTCGCTTTGAAGACGACACGCACCAATGGCCAGCTAAAGCCTGTGAAGATGCCTGTAAAGTGATTATGATACGCTGGCCATCTGACCAGAGATGTGCCGACGTAATATGGTTCGCGGGGGTCGAGAGTTAGGAGGGTATCTAGGAATATAGGTATATTTGGTACAGTCTGTAAAAGAAGACACACTGTCAGTTGACAATGATCGTCGACGTGGCCGTTGTGTAAGTATGAAACGGGAGTAGTAGGAAGATTGGTACCGACCAACTCACATCATCGTCAATCTTGAATAACCACCACGCTTCTCTGCCTCCATCATAGCCCATGCCGACCGCATGCATCCATTGGAGTATCTT
Source organism: Cryptococcus sp. GC_Crypt_6 (assembly GCA_026538315.1). Taxonomy (NCBI): domain Eukaryota; kingdom Fungi; phylum Basidiomycota; class Tremellomycetes; order Tremellales; family Cryptococcaceae; genus Cryptococcus; species Cryptococcus sp. GC_Crypt_6. The sequence goes on along the minus strand of JALPBY010000006.1, from coordinate 363,251 downwards.
GCCCTCTCTGAGATTCTCCCCGTTCTTGAGATCGAGTCGAAGCAGATCACCGAACTCGTCTTGCTCAGCGATGATGTCCGCTTCAATTTCTTCGTCTACCTCCCAATTGGCCTTGACCGCGTGACCCATTACGAACTTTAGTTCGAACAAGTGTCTATAAGCTGGCGGTATATGGTGTAACGGCGATAGTTCCCGTATCAATTGTCGTTTCAGCCTCGATTTGGCTGATGCGGTAGAGAAGACGTGCAGCTTGGCTATCACTGGGCTGACTAGCTGTCGCGACTTTTCGTGATCGTGGCCCGAAGCGTAGTACTTGCGATACACTGGAGGCGATAGTTCCGGTACATCCCATTCACCCATCCAGGGCGCTTGGTAAATCTCTTCCACCCATCTCGGGGGACGTTCGATTGGCCCCCATTTCCCAGTAGGCAGCAAATACAGTAATGCAGGATGGATAGTGGCCCAATAATTATGATAGTATCGCCCGAACTTGGAGCTGTGCAGTCGCCAGAGGATAAAGTAGCCTAATCCCAATAGAAACAAGGCGATGAAAAGAACGGAGGATTTGGGTCGTAGGAATGCGCGTCGAAGGATCAGGTGTAAGTAGTGATTGAGCGAGTAGAATAGCGAATTGGCGCGCATCTCTATTTCCTAATCGTGATTGGTATTGTTATCGCCGCGTTTGAAACATGTCGTAGGGAGCGAGCAGAGTGTCTCCCATGGCCTCTTTGTATGTTGTATGTTGAAGGATGCCAAGAACAAGGTTGTGAATGAACAATGAATGACATGTCCCCCGCAAAGTAGGTCCGACACGTTGGACATTGCCAGACGTGCCGGTGTACCGAAAAAAACATGGTGAATTAGGTGAAACCGCAAATCTAGGAACGCTGCCTAGTCTACTACGACAAAGATATCGAAGAGCGATCCGCAGCGCGCAGCTCAATGGCAGAGTCAGTAATTGCTCATGCCCCTTCTTCGCCAAGGAGAAGCATGGAAGAGCATAGCAAATTCGTGCTGTATATGCAATGCATCATATGCGCGCGTACAAATACAGGCTACAGGCTGATACACTCCCCTACTTCTTCTTGACAACCAAGACGAGCTCATCGCCGTCGTCCAAATTGACACTGGCCAAAGTGCTGGAATTGCTCATGACTTTCGGACCGTAATCCAACCTCATTCGACTTATTGGCAAGTCGGCGTCAACAAGTCTTTTAATCCTCTCTCTAACCGTCGAGAACAGAGTCTTAACGGGCAAGTCTGTAACTTGTATTACTGATCCGTCCAGTTTCCATTCTGGCTTCTCCGCCATCATGTTTGGCAACTGAACCGATATCGTTATAGGGTCAGGATGCAAGGACATCCAGTCCACCTCCTAACATCACGATATACTGTCAGCAAATGAACTCAACACTAGAGACTATGAGACAACGCACGGTGTATAATTGTCCGTAGGGCAGCTTGTCGATCTTCGGTCGCTTGAAAACCGGTCTCTCAGCATTATCGTCGCCAGGATGCGGTCGCACTTGACCTGCAACAGGAGGCGTTGACGAGCCTGATGCTGGACCGCCACCCATCGCCGCCAATCGAGAAGGATGTATGCTTGGAGCACTTGGTGCAGCTGGAGTTGCAGCAGAAGGAGCGAAGGAAGGATCGTATGGAGCGGAGATGTACTCTCTTTGTGTAGGTCCAGTCGGCGCAGCAGTGATCGATGCGCCAGAGTATGCGGTACCTCCTCCAGGTGTTGGCAACCCAGCTGCTAAAGGAGGTGGAATAGCCTGTCCACTTCCCAGCGTGCCAGGTCCTATTTGTGGGCCAGGTGCATTGGTAGGTGCGTCCCTATTTACTGTGTATCAGCAACGCGTCCAAACACCCTAGTTGGCAGCGTCACTCACGTAAGACCAATCCTGCTGTGCATCTTCTTGATCTGATCCTCCAAGCTGAATTGCGTTTGGAAGGTCTCCGCTGTCTTGGCGGCAGATGCTGTATGACCGTCCCAAATGATCTTCTCCTTGTCTCGTCGCTTCTGCTTGGCTTCTTCCTCGCGTCGCTTGCGCTCTGCTTCGTCGATGTCGTCTCCAAACAGATCGGTACGCTGGCTTGCAAGGTTTCTCAATGAGCCAACAACGTCGGCACCTACCATATCCGTCATCAGTTTAAAGTATTTTTGGGAAAAGGCATATCAAGCTTACCATGCTGTAATTGCTGGGCTTGAGCTCGGCGCAGGTCCAATTGTTTCTTTTGCTCCTTCCACTTTGGATCCAGCAGTTCGATTCGCATATGCTCTGACAGCTCGTTTTCGGGGATAGATTGCTGGCAGTAAGGACATTTTGCGGTGGCGACGGCTGTAGTTCGTTGGATACCTGAATGTAATGCATCAGTATAGCCCATTGCGACTGCGGATAAATCTGCTCACCTTTTGACACATAATCCTTTTTGATCTTCATACCTCTCTGCTCCATTGCCGCTCGTTGCACTTCTCTTGCTCTCGCTTGCTCCTGCTCCGCCTTGATCCTCTGTAATCTGACTTCCTCTTCTTCTTCCTCTTCCTCAATCTCCATCTCCTCTGCAGCGGCATTAGCGTCCACACCAGTCGGCCCTGCGCCGGTCTCTTCCATGACCATGGAAGCCATTCTCTTCTCTGCCATGCTCATCGACTTGAGCTTGTCGATGGATGTTGGCGGAGGTAATTCGAGCGCTTCGTCGTTTTGCGTAAACTCGATAGTTTCCACAGTGACGAAATCTTGCCAATCAATCGCTGCGAAAGCCTTGGCCTCCTCTTCTTCCTCTTTTTGCTTCTCGTTCTCCCTCTTCCGTGCCCCTCGCTCCCATTCTGCTCGATTCCGAGCCTCTTCCAGTGTCTTCCATTTGATATCGGGATCATTTGCTTGCTTGACCAGCTCCTCTATTAAGCCAGGTGGAGGCTGCAAGACTTTTTGGTAAGACTCGACCATTCGGTTGTAGTATGAGTACAAAGAATGAGTGGGACGCAGAAAGTCGAACTGGTAGTTTCGTCCCTCCTTTACTGAGAGGGAGGACAAGAAGGATCGTCCTCTTCGCGCATGGAACAAGGCGGTAAGACGAAGTATATCCCTAGGAGCGATAGCAAGTCAGCATTTCGCAAGACTAATGTTGAATGAGATGTTGAATGAGGCAAGGGCGAACATGACTCACAAGTCCATTGCCGTCACTCCAGGCATATCGACTTTGAATTCCCAAGCTTTTGGCTCATATGCGTTGCTTTCCTCCTTCTTGGCATTCTTCTTCTCTACCGGGGCCGGCGTCAAATTAACACCATTCTTAACGTCCTCTGCGTCCTCCTGGGCTTTGACTATCATATACCGATAGTACTGATGGTATGGGTCCGCATCATTCAAGAAAGCGAACTTTGGGTCAGTTTTTTGGTGTTCCCTGATCTTCTCTTCCAGCAAAAGGGGTTTGGGTGAGTTTGAGATATGGACAGCGGTCTTGTCGACGATATCTACGAAAATACTATCAGTACAACCAAGGAGCGAGGCACGACACAATTGGGACGACTCACTTCTAATTTCCTTCGGTGGATAGATGATGCCCTCTTTAAGCTTGTCGCTCGCTCGTGGTGGTCTGTACTCGGCCATAGGTTCATCATCACCATCCTCCAAATCCGGTGTACCGTTGCCAGCAGCAGTAGCACCGCCGTTTGACTTTTGTCTCAGCTCATTTTCGCCTGCGTACGTGTTGACCGGCTTTGGAAGGTTGAGCCCCGACATTGCGCTGGCCAGTGGTGTGTTTCGAGGTGAGTAGTCTTCTCGATTATACTGTACACAAGAACAAGATATGACTGAACCTCGGTCGACATTGGCCATTGAACAGTGGCAACAGCTGTGAGCGAGACAAGCGTGTATGGGCGGTGTTATTCACGGCGTTACACGAGGTGTGGCGCTCAAGGTAGTTCAGGCGACTGTCTTTTGTAATGCCATCACATATCCCACGTGGTTCACAATTGTTGTATATCACTCAACTTGGTATGTCTCGTTGTTGTTGTTGTTTTTAAGCCATCTTTCAATACTGGTACTCTTACTCACTATATTCCAAGTTCGCAATTCAATCCGCTCACACTGCGGTCACGAGCATGTCGCAGGTATCACAGCAATCACCTCGGAGACCGTCTGCCGGTCAAGCATTACATGGACAAACGGCCGGCACACCGGTGAGACCCGATCAGATCAAGGTTAAACAAACAATACCATCAAGTCATATTGGACAACCAGGTTGGCCAAGTCATCTTCACCAGCAGCAGCAACAGAGCCATCACCGCCAGTCTATGCCTCCACCTGCTACGCGACCTTCAGTAGATGGAGACAGCAAAAGGCATTTACCACGCACGCAAAAGCCAACCCAGCAAAACAACAACAGTCTACGCGAGACTTCGCGTACCAATATTCGAAGCAGTATGCCGCCCCCTAGACAATCTAGTACAACGCTAGCGTGGGACGGTAGTGGCATGGCATCACCTTCACCCAAGGAACAGTGGCTGGAGACACCCAAACAGCAATGGGAGCCGCAGGTCAAGATGAGGGATCAAGTGGAACTGCATTTTGATCAGTTGCTGGTGTGTCCATTGCTCAACTTTGGTCTTCTCATGTATTACTTCACTTACTCATACTCATTGATGCTCCAGGATCAACTTCAGGTCCCTGCGACCGTACGACAAAAATTCGCCACCGTCTCCCCAGACGTCAAGTCCTCCATCCTATCATCAACGCTGTCGTCCAACCCCGCCATTCTCTCTGCTCTCGGATTACCCGTGCCAGCTCAAACCAATCAAACACCCAAAATGAAGAAGCGCATGTCAACACCTCTCCTACGCAAAGCGAAATCATCTTCATCCCTCGGCAGTCCTGGCCGTTCACCCCAGGTTGGCAAGACGTACAGCGTGGAAGGGGATTCATTCGTCATTGTGGCTTCACCGATTTCTAGCCCGAATCCTGATGCACTCGCCTCGGCACCCCCACGTCAGCCTCAGCGCGGTCAGTCTATGGATGTGCACCGCCCAAACACTATGCGGCAATCCACTGGACCAGGATCCAACAGCCGCCCGATGTCCCTCAGCGTATTTGGTCCGTCTTCGTCAAGTGGAAGCATCTCATCAGTCGGCAAAGCAGGTGCAAAAGGTCTTGGAATTTCCATGGGTGAACAGCCAGAAGCTTTCATCCAGTGGCTGAGCTCATACAAGGCCACGGACCTGAAGATGGATCTCGGAAGAGCGAAAAAGTTGCGCATGTTATTACGACATGAAGCCACTCAATGGGTTGCGTCCTTCATTGAGCAAGGTGGATATAAGCTTATACTTTCGAGGCTGCAAGACTTGCTTGATGTCGAGTGGAGGTGAGTGTTTCTCGGCAATCTCTGGAGACGATTGTCTGACATCACGCGTAGGGAGGAGCAGCACGACGATCAAATGCTGTACGAATTGCTTCGATGCGTTAAAGCACTTTCCACTTCTGAGGTGAATCAGAAGACATTTTTGATTTTTGGAAGCACTAGCTGACTGATTCAATCGCTCATAGATTGGAAAGACCGCTCTTCGCTCTGCCTTCCCCAATCCCTTCTCCGGTCTCTCCACCCTCTTGTTTTCGGAGAAGAAGCCTGGTGATCTGCCGTCAAGGCAGATCATCGTTGAACTTTGGCTGTTCCTCTTTGATCTCTTCCCAGTTGCCTCTCCGTATGCTCCTGGTGCCCGTCCGACTTCAGTCCGTTTTGACCAGAAACATCCGTCGGCGGTCGATATAACCACACAAGTCAGAGGTTTGCTCGTACCCGACTTACCGGATCCTACCAAGGATCATCATGACTTTGTGACGCAAGCGCATAGACCTAGAGTGTTCAAGGCTTGGGTCGGGGAGTTGAGCGATATTTGCAGGGATTACTTCTGGTGAGTTTGCCAGTATCTATTGCTTCGTGAATTGCAGCAAGCTGACTATCGCAGGATCATGTGCCATGCATCAAATACCCTCTGGTCGCTGCACGAGGTCGACGAGAATCTGGTGGAAAAACCTACTGCTCCCAGTGGAGCTACCGGAGGTGTCGAATTTGAGGCCATGAACTATGTGGTGAGCCAAGTCTCGTCATTAGCCACTTGAGCCATCGCTAATCCCCAACCGGGGTCTGAATCAGACAATACACTTCAAACTGCTCAATGCGTTGTGCAAGAGGCAAGCGGACGAGGATCCCGAGAAGGCACTGCAGCTGCATTCGGATCTCATGTCTTCCGGCATGGACCGGATCCTGGTCGTGCGTCATTTGATCTTGAACTGTTCTATGCCCATACTGACTCGACCTTTAGACCCTTCGGAAAGCCTCCACAACATACTATCCCACCTTGCACTTAGAACTTGCAAGATACGTCGCCTTGCTTCAAGCTGTTAGCCCAGGTGGTAAACTCCCTTATTTGATGAGCAAGATGGTCGGTCCTCCTCCAGAAGAAGTGAGAAAGCTCAACAATGGGCATCAAGGGGGGTGGTTGCCTATGCCCGCGCATGTTGGAGCTGGCGGTGAAAGACGGGGCGCATTTGATGCTCAGCGATGAGACCGGGGTGAGAAAAGAGGGATCGCCGCAAGGAATGTGTGATGGATAGTGATGGCAAGCCTCATAATACGGCGTGTGCCGCAGATGCGTGAATTTGAATAGAGATTTTGTATGTATACAGACAAGCAGGCGATTCGTACCGCAATGTAACATAGACAAGATATACCTCCAGTGCAGCATGACACGCATGTAGCAGAATTTGGTCGTTGCGCCTAGAGCCGTTCGAGCTTTAGGCGATGATATTCAGTGGATATGTGTGCATATGAGATGTGCTGCAACGGTGTGCGTGCAATGTGTGGTTATATACAGTCCGCTACTTGATCCGTCCCCTTCATGCCGTTGCGACAATTATGACAACGATCCTCCAGTTCTCGCCATGACTACTCTTGATGCTCGCCAGCGAATACCGCCTCTTTCCAGCATGACAAGCTACTAGCCTACCACTCCGACTGCCGAACTAGGATGCGACTAATGACTCAGATTCCTTCTGCCTTTCATAATCCGTCGATAGAGGACTTTCCGACTGTTCTTACCCGTTCGCAGTCTATGCAAGAACCCGTATTTCCTTTTTCGCTTGCGCTGCGAGGGCTGATAAAACGTGCCCATAGTCGATTTCCACCTTTGTGCGCCTGCACCGTTGGTGAATATGGGGGCAGAAGGGCGAGAAAGCATTGAGAGTATAGATGGAGTGGATGATATGAGGGTTGATTGTGTAGCGATAGGCGTTGAACGGGGTAATGTTGATATAGCCATTCGGGCGGCCATGGTCGGGGCGGAGGTTGGTATGGAGATCAAATGGGGAGTAACTCGGGGCATGCTCCGTGCGAGCGAGGGTGGGAGTCGCGGCATCGCCGACAGTCAATCTTGATCGAGGATGAGATAGAGATGGATCTTTTGTGTCTAGCGCCAGAGAAGGACGAACGGTGAGATAGGAAATGCAGTTGACAGGAATCAATGCTTGCAAGATGACCGGTGATTAAGTAGTGGTCGATTCGGGCTTTTCCTTTGTATGATAATGGTAGTGTTTGTCGTCGTCGGTGTCGCTGCTGTTGTCTAAGTGACAAGTTGTTGAAAACAGAGATGTTAAGAATGCGAGGTGAAATTGTCGATTACCTGTGAATTATCCATTACACCCATTTAACGTCATGTTACTGTAAAAGCAACTCTGTTGAATCCTCGCTTCCTTTCTTCGTCTCATCTATATAACCCAATCACGACAGCAGTGATATAACCGGGCTGGATCTACCACTCTCGAATCTATAAGAAGACTCTAAGACTCAAAACGGAGCGCATCATGTCATCCGCTGCCGCTTCCTCATCCACGGCTCCAGCACCGAATTCAGGCCAAATCATCACTCAACCACCACCGCCATCAACTCTGCGCGAATCCCGTATAGCCACTCACTCACATATCAAAGGCTTAGGCTTGGCAGATGATGGGACAGCAATGGACTTTTCGCAAGGGTTCGTAGGGCAGAAAATGGCCAGGGAGGCATTGGGTCTCCATCTGAGTCTGTTGAAGCTCGGTAGACATAGTGGGCGGCCGTTGTTGATGGTTGGTCCTCCTGGTACTGGCAAGGTGAGTCCGAGCGTCCCGTCTATCATAGGACATCCATGTCCGTCGCTTTTAGCTGACATGCCTTGTGATCGTGCTATAGACCGCCCTCGCGCTCGCCCTTAGCCAGGAGCTCGGCTCAAAAGTACCCTTCTGCGCAATGGTCGGTTCAGAAGTCTACTCTGGCGAAGTGAAGAAGACCGAGGTCCTAGGAAGCTGCTTCAGGCGTGCTATAGGTTAGTCGTCGCTCATATCGTTCGCTTGCTAGCTTGTACCTCATTACCTATTCTGATGATGATCTCCACACCACAGGCCTGCGGATCAAGGAGACCAAGGAAGTGTACGAAGGAGAAGTGACCGAGCTCACGCCATCTGAGGCTGAGAACCCTTTGTCCGGCTACGGCAAGACCATCTCGCACGTTATTGTTGGTCTGAAGACTGTCAAGGGGACAAAACAGCTCCGACTCGATCCGTCCGTCTACGAGGCGATTCAAAAAGAACGAGTCGTTGTTGGCGACGTGATTTACATCGAGGCGAACACTGGAGCCGTGAAGCGAGTCGGGAGATCAGACGCCTACGCATCGGAGTACGATCTCGAAGCAGAGGAATACGTTCCTTTACCCAAAGGAGACGTGCACAAGCGCAAAGAGCTCGTTCAGGATGTCACTTTGCACGATCTGGATATGGCCAACGCGAGGCCCCAGGGCGGCCAGGATATCATGAGTGTGATGGGACAGTTGGTCAAGGGCGGACGAACGGAGGTCACCGATAAACTCAGAAGGGAGATCAACAAGGTTGTCGATAGGTATATCGAGCAAGGTGTCGCCGAGTTGGTCCCAGGAGTATTGTTTATTGACGAGGTGGGTGGATTGCGCACTGTGGTCAAGCTCTATACTGACAATCTCGCGAACTACGCAGGTACACATGCTTGACATGGAGTGCTTCACCTACCTGAACCGAGCTCTGGAATCTCCCTTATCGCCGTATGTCGTTCTGGCATCGAATCGAGGAATATGCACGATCCGCGGGACAGAGTACGACGGCGTCGTGGGTGGATCTGGAGAAGGGATTCGATCGCCTCACGGTATCCCCATCGATCTCCTGGATCGATGCATGATTGTCAAAACCTCTTTATACTCTCGGGACGAGATCCGCCAAGTGGTCCAACTACGATGTAAAGTCGAATCAATCACATTACACCCTTCAGCATTAGACAAGCTGGCGGACGAAGGCGAAAAGACAAGTCTACGATTCGCTCTTCAGCTCTTGACTCCGGCGTCCATCTTGGCCAAGAACAAGGGCAAGCTCGAAGTTGGCCTCGAAGATGTGGACGAGCTGGGAGAACTGTTCTTGGATGCTAAGAGATCGACTCTCGTGCTCCGCGACTTGGACGCGGCGGAGAAGAAGTACTAGGTGGTCAGAATTAGTGAGACAGGCCAGGCGCAGTCATGGCGAGTCGGGGCTTCAGAAGATGAAAAAAGAAGGTGCGATCGTGTAGAGACAACTGCTGGATCAGCAGCAGATGCATTTAGATTGCGTATATGATTTGCGACAAAAGATCTATGCAGTGTCACGAATACAAACGTTTAATGTCTCGGTCATCCGTTGTATTCTTTACTCCCTTTAGTTTCTATATTGAAGCGCGTACCGTCCTTTCCAGTATTTTGTTTCCCACATGCATGACGGCACTGGATCGCAGCATGTTTATGGATAGCCAGACATAGATGATCGTCAAGTGGTAGCTGGTCCTAGATATCGGCAATGCGGGGTATATTTGGATGATCGTTCGAATGTTGTCTTGGCATGGGACTTGAATCCGTAAGGCAGGCAGAATGACGTTATTATGTTTCGATGTCGTATGATTGACCTATAATCGAATTGCTGTACCGTACGTAGGAGTGGAGTTTACGCTCCATCCTCTTTGGCCCTCTTGACGACCTCTTGGGCCTTTTGCATCCCGCGCAGTTCGCTCTCACTGTCCTCATCGTGCTTCTTCCCCTTCTTTTTCCTCTGGTTGGCTTCCAACACCTCGCCCTTCCTTTGCGCGGCTTTCTCTTTACTCTTCTTCTCTTCGGTATCAAGGGCAAGCTCCGAAGCTTCATCTATAGTCTTGTCAATATCGATCTTGCCCCCTTCTCCATCCTCCTTGTTCACCGTCACAGGTGGCGGTGCGGCGTCCGATGCGTCCTGCTCCGACGCTGATGTCAATTTGCGCTTGGACGGTGGAGCGTGCGATGTTGATGCCGCGTTGAGGTTTTCTAATTCTCCGGTCCACTCAATGTCATAATCTTTAGCTATACGTGTGATCTCGCGACGTAATGTTTTGGCTTCGGATACTATAGCAAGGTACATCAGTCATGTCAGTCACTTCTATTGGAAGGGGAGATTACGAAGAAGATTGTTACCCACCCATCTCAGTCCACGCCTCAATGTCGAGCCCATGTTGCTCGTACAACTTGCGCTGACGCGCCGAAACAGACAAGTCCAGTAATGATGAGTAGGACACTTCGCGATTGTGATAGCTGGAGTGAACAGATAGTCAGCCACGATTACGTTGTGGTATCGTCGCGCGTAGCAGAGCATAGACTGCACGCCCGGCGAGATCACGCATGATTAAGTCCGTACATGCCATAACTCACATCAAGAATGCCGCTGAGCTCAAGAGTGCAGCAAAGCCGGTAGCCCAGGTGACTGGCTCCATTAGATCCCACCCAGCAGAAGTGAAGAATGCTTGGTGAAAGCAGGTATCAGGGATAGTTGAGCGGAGCCGAATACTGACTGCGGCTAACTCACTGAATCTGATTACTGTACCCCAGTAAAGTACGCCTCCTCCCAGTGCAGCGATGGCGAGTTTTTGCGCACCCTTGTGGGCAGTGTAGTCGATGCTGCATGGTAAGTGAGCACATATCGGCGACTGGTGTCCATGCAATGCGCCTAAACGACTCACTGCTTTTTAGACTTTGTCATTTTGTCAAGCTCCCGGGTGAGTGTCAATAGACGCTTGCGGATGTACTCTGTCCTGCTGGCGAAGCTAGGTATGACTACTTCAAGGGTCATCTGGCCTTTTTGGCTATTTGTATCGCCATTATTGCCATCATTTGTTGGGGTGATGACGATCTTGAACTTTTCGTTCAAGCATGATTGCTTGATAAAGTCGCTCAGATCGGTGCTTTGAGACCAAGAGACCTCTTGCCACCTCCCTTCATCCTTCTTCCTCTCGGTGAGATACGGACCTCCTTCCTGTCTACCTGCATAGTCACTTGCATCCACTTCTGCGCCCGCACTCTTCTCCTGCTCTTCTGCGTTCCTCAGGTGCGAATCCAGATCTGACTCTTGTCCTGTCAAAGCTAGATAGGCGATATCGGCCTCTCGGTAACTTGGTGGTAACGAACCAGCGATGAGTCGCGAGAGGTGCGATAGAGGTTGGGAGGGATGTAGGAGGAATGCAGTGGGTTGGGGTTCTTGAGAAGGAGAAGATCGTGCAGTGGAAACTCGAGTTGGGAGTGGGAGAATAAGCTTGAATAGGTGTGAGTTTGTAGGCGATAGTTTGCCTTGGAATTTCTCTGCTGAGCTCGGAGAAGAGGACGAAGATGATGAAGATGTTGAATACGTTGTTCCGGATGGCTCTGATGCAGGGTCTAGCCCTGCGGATGGCTTTTGAGCAGGGTTAAAATCGGAAGTAGGCGAAGCGTTGGCGATGAAGTGCGCATGGGAGAGATCAGTAGCGCCTTCTACAGGCTGCCGTGTGCTGTGGGCGTCAACGCGACGCGAAGAAATATGCAACGAGCGTGCTTGGAAGTTCCTTGAGAGCTGCCGTGATTCACAAAGGAAAGGTCGGGTTGGAGAAAGACAAGGGCGTCTGGACTCCAGAGATCGGGGTGAAGCTTGGCGCGAAGCTGTAGCTAACCGCGGCGTGCTGCGCAGCGGCATGGATATCCGCACGAGCATAATTGGTGCTCAGTCTGCGGCTGGTAGCTCAACGCCAGAGATATCGAGGATGTACGCGTCAAAAGTGAAGAATGAAGTGGGACTGATGTAGAGAGTGGAAAACAACATTTATTTATTGCGAGAGTAGTGTAACTATGACGTATCGGTAGAGAGAGTGGCAGTCGTTGATGTTGACTTTTGTGTTCAGACCAATGACCTACAGAGTGCAACGCGCAATTTTTTCTGAGCTTCGCACACCACAACACCTCGTCACCGATGTCCAGGTATGTAACCAGTATCTGAGCAGCTATGCGGTCATATCAACCAGGTTCAGCCTGCAAGGTCAGAGTATGGAGCTGATGACTGTAATTAGCCCATTGATCCTTTCTTGCAACACGACTGCAAAACCCTACGCATGGCGCCGACAGGCGTCAGACTTTGACTGCGCCTGCGTAGCCCACTGTACCCTTCGTTGAGGGATATCCCGAACCATCATGCCGCAAAGTGCGTAATTTGATGCCGCATTCGCGTCCGGCAGAGTGAGTCGTCGTAATTCTGGATTACAGGACAACGCCTCTGGTCGAATGGTGCCACTCCACTACTGAAGCTAGCGTCTCAACGTAGCTGATACTGGGCAATTTTGATCAACACCGAAGTTGACGCTGTGACGCGAATACGCATCAAGTTGTGGTCCCACTGCCAGTATAAGCAAGTGGTGAACTATTAAGCAGAGTATCGTTGAAAATCTAACGAGCCAGAAGTAATTGAGTGACGCAGTGTTACGGCATTATGGTGCCTAGACAACGTGCTTTCTCGCAGGAACGGTCTGGATTGGGGCCGTGATCTGCTCATTTGTAATGCATTAGAAACACTTTTCGTAATGATCTTCCGGCGATCTCACATAGCTCTTCACTGGAATCGTAATGATAGCTTGTGAAGGATTATAAAACTGCCTAGTGTGATTACAAATCGAATAGAAAATTAGCTAGGAACCGTGATGCCGTCATTAACCATAAAGCGAACTAGCCAATGAGCCAGAAGCAGCAAATTTGTTCAAAGGGAAAACGAAAAGGTGAAAAGGGAAAATGAAACCACGAGGTGAACACACAAACACTCTGTGTACCCGTTCGCAACATACTCTCTGCGTGATATTATTAGCCTTGTGCCGTTTTAATCACTGCTCATTTCCACGCATTCAGCACTCTCCATTCTCATCTCACCGTCGCGACTGTTTTATGCCATTACCCACAACAGCACCATGCTCTCGGACGACATTGACGCGAAGATCAACATACAGCAATCGACTTTTACTAGCTTGTAGTCGAAACAGGTCTCACTGCGACTTTTGCAACTACGACGCTCTTGTCCCCGAGTTTCGCCTCGTTCGCTAAAACAAAGTCTTCGAGCTTCACGCATCGTATTCAAATACTCTACTCCCGCTCATCCTCCTGGAACTGTATCTACCACTTTGCCTGCTTGCGTCACCCATCTTCTCATTCGTCATAACGTGCAAAACTCTCGGACTCACACTCTACTGTGTCGCTGTATACGATCACAAACAGTCCAAACTCGAATCCGATCTTCGACATCTTCTTAAACTCAAAACTATCATCACCGCTGTGATCGAGCCCAACTACTTCAACGAACTTCAGCACTGCCCACCACCCTCACGTTACTCTTCCAGCCATGCCCGACAGCCAGGATCACTTCGCACGTACCGAGACCATCTCTGATCCTTATCCCTCGGGTCGTGCGCAACAATCAGCCATACACAATCCCGCACAGTCACCTCGACCTGGCCACTCTCATCATCCTCACTTTGAGCCTTCGAGATGGTCAAATATCTGGACTTCCATAAGATCACACCTCACTCCCCCGTCTCATCCATCTACGACATCCGAGTCAGCCATCGGAGGTAGCTTTAGGAATACAACCGATCAATTTTACGCCGAATCGCTACCGGGTGGCTCAGCACATCTGCCCCTGGAGTTGCTCAACCCAAAGATCGGCACTGATGGCAAACACAAACGCCGTGGGGTAGGGGAGAGGATGAGCAGTCGAGGGGGCCTGCGATTCCGGGCAAGGAGCAGTCAAGCAAATAGTAATTCGCGGTATGGGGACGATGACGATAATGGCAAGCCAAATGAGCCATTGTCTCACGTCGTGGTCGACGCAAACTTTGAGCAATTCACGCCGCCTGTGCCAAGAAGTGACTCTGGTACATCTCATCGTCATAGCGCATCAGCTGCAGCTACAGGACAGCTCGGGACCAAAGGCGACGAGGACGAGGACGAGGCGGATTACCGATATGACAGGAGTGACACTGGGAGTACAGCCCGAAGAGCGAGTATGGCAAATTGGGTGAGAAGAAATTCGGTTGTGACATGGTTCACCGAGCGACTTTGGCCAAACGCAAAGCATTTCATGGATTCCAGTTTCCCAGAACCGAGCAAAGAGAAATCGTTCCAAAAAGAGGTAAGCGAACGCGTCTTCTTGATGTAAAATGGCTTATCGCCCGTCTTCTTTAGGCCTGGTTCACTCAAAAGCAAGGTGCTATGGCATCGTCCGTCTTCTTTATCATCAATTGGGCACTTACCTGCGGACTGCTACCGACTCCACTTTCAACTCTAAACTATGTCGCGTATATATCAATCGCAGGAGTAAGCCGCTCTTTGATCGTTGAAGCATAGCACCACTGACAATGCTTCATATCGCCATAGGCCTTGACCATCCCCATACCGGTCTTTGTTTTATTCGACTTCCCCCGTCGGCATCCCAAAATATGGCAACCATTCATCTTTGGCGCCTGCTGGGTATTCGCATACATATTGATCGCCGAAATGCGTATGTGCGGATTTTTTGCTGATACCAATAAATGCGGTAGTCGGAATTTTCTCAATCTGCTTGGTTTCGCCTTTGGTCAACCTGTCCTGGGCCTTTTGACCATGAAACAAAGCCGTGTCACCGCGATAGCAGGCGCTATTATATGGATCATTCTCGTGTCGGTTCTGCTTATGACTGAGCCCAAAACACCCGACCTCTTCTTCCGTAACATCATATTCTGTAAGTGAAAACAGTCTGTGTGGCGCATGAAGCTTCTGGTGAGCCACCAGTACTGACTTCTTGGCAGTCGGTCTCTTCCATATGTTCCTCATTGGGGCCAGCTTCCTACGAGAGCGAAGGTGCGTTGTAGTGGCCGTTACGAGGATGCAGGCGACTTATCCGCTAAATATCGTCCCAGCGATCGACAGATGTTTGCCCTTCGTCAACAGCTCAAAATACAGTATCGGTGAGCACAAATGCTGATCAAATTGTCATGAGCAGTCCTTGACTGGTTATGTCGCAGTGCTACTCAATCTGCTCAAGTGATGGAGCGTCGAGCCGCGGATTCCAAAAAGCGATTTGTTTCTTATAGTACGTTTATCATCAAATGACTGCAACGCGGTTGCTAAGCGACATCTTCAGTCTTCCATGAAGTCCGCGTGCCTCTCAACACCGCCTTACTAGCAGTGCAAAATCTGGATGGCGAAGACGTTTTCCAGGGTTTGGCAGAAGATCAGGCGGAGATGGTGCATGGTCTGATGGGAAGCTTGACGATGATGGAAAAGGTTCTCAACGACGTGCTGTCATTTAACAGAATGGAGTCGGGCAAAGTGAGTCCTTATGTCATTGGGAGGGAAGCAGAACCGTGTACTTATACAGCGAGTGCAGTTTGCTCAAGCTCGGAAACCCTTTGAATTCCACAAATCGATTCAACTTGTGGCGTTGTCACACAGGATGCAAGCACAAATGGCAGGAATTGGGCTTGAAGTTGAGCTGGACAAGGACATTGATAAGATCGGTGGCGTGTTTGTCGGTGACGAGATGCGTTTGCGTCAAGTTGCCAGGTGAGTGTTCAAATTCCTGACCTATGACATCTGATGCTGATATCGCTTGCTCCTGTCAGCAACCTGGTCTCCAACTCCATCAAATTTACCGACAAAGGCTCTGTCAAGATCGTCACTAAGCTTTTGTATCCCCGTATGGAGGTAACGCCTGCGGTAGAGATCGACGACCCGCTCCGAGTCGCAGCGGAAAATGCGCAAAAGGTACAAGAGCTTGAAGAGCATGACAAGCATGTGCGACAGGTATCGACGGGGCAGGCATCCAATCTCGATGTGGAGAAGGGGTCAGTACCACTCGAGAGCAGAAGACATAGTCGGGAATCGGCTAGGGATAGCAATGACGAGAGGAAGAGGCCACAGAAAGTTGTGGTGCGAGTGGAGATTCACGACACCGGTGTAGGGCTGCGAAAACAGGACGTGATCGAGTGAGTTCATGTGTAGAAGGGCAATACAGGAAGACTGATAAGGTGTGCTTGGCGTAGCAATCGTCTGTTCTCGCCATATGTGCAAACGGAGATTGGTCGTCGACAAGGCGGCAAAGGATCCGGTTTGGGTCTCGCCCTCGTACGTCAAATCGTCAAGTTGTCAAACGGTCGATTAGGTGTAGAATCAGAGTTTGGCAAAGGCAGCATGTTCTGGTTCGAACTTCCTTACTCCATACCTCCTCAACCAAAACCTCGATCTAGGGAAACAACAAAGGAGTCGCAGAACCTGACGGTCAGCCGGATTGGGAGCATCAAGCGACCAAGCCCATTAGTCAAGGTGGTTGATCAGGCTGTAGGCCAGACAACGTCGAAGAACAGCCCAATTGAGAGACCGGTGATTGGGACGACCGACTCGACAATGCCGTTGTTGACATCATCAGTCCCGGAGACACAACGTGAGTCACATCATTAATACGCTACCGCGGTCTATAGCTGATCATGGTTTGTTCTACCGTCTGTTTTGCAGTACCTGCCGAAGAAGTCATCATGCATACATATCCTCCCGTCGACCCGGCCACCCCAGAAGACGAGGTCCCGAGCGACACCACCTTCACAGACCCGTTCGCGCTCGCATCGTCTTCAGGAGAGCGTCGATCGTCAGAATGGTCCGAAGCGACCAAGCAGGATGCTCCACAGCACATTTCGTCTGTCAGACAGGTCACTCCGCCTGAGCCGAGCCCAGAACTCCCACTCTGTACTCTAGTTGTGGACGATGACAAGTGGGTATTGGCCTGTCTGTCGATATGATGTTACATTGCTGATGCAGACTTTTTCTCATAGACTCACACGGATGCTCATGTCTCGCATGTTGACTAGATTGGGACATCAAGTAACAACTGCGGAAAATGGCAAAATCGCTCTGGACATGATCCGAAATAGCTTTGAGCAGCGAGCAAATGCGCCTCGATTCGATGTGGTGTTCCTCGACAAGTAAGTAGCTGTGCCAATTGACCAATATCCGCAACTGTAGCTGATGATGCCCGCTGTCGCAGCCAAATGCCACTGATGTCCGGTGTAGAGGTAGCTCGAGAAGTGCGACAATTGGGATGTCCGATATACATTGTCGGGTGTACTGGTAACGCTCTTCGAGAAGATCAGGAGGAATATATCGGCGCGGGCGCGGACGGTATCATACCCAAGCCCATCCATCAGAAATCACTGTTGGAGCAAATCAAAGAAGCGAGGAGAAGAGTTGCTGGTGAGACGGTTCCTCGGGATCATGATGTCGGTCCAGACGACGGGTAGCATCCCGGTCACCTAGACTGGGACGTCGGACTGTTGTGGAATGTGTGAGTGTTCGTGAATGGGGAAATTGGTTGCTTTTTTCTAGGTAATTACAAGCGATTCTGTATCAAATGGAGAACAGGAATAGTACACAAGTAGAATAATGATCCCCGTGTCGTTTCCTCATTTCCTTCTCTTCAAGGGTTATAGGTATTAGGTTCCATCTTCTTGTCCGTACGACCAAAGCAGCGGCGACTGTATCATACGTACGTGGGCAATGCACAGTGTTACACAAGGCAGGCATGTATATGTTACGCCAGACAATATATGCGACTTTGACACAGATACACAGAGGGAAGATAGCAGTGCCACGTTGTCAACATTGCGTTTCTCCCTCTCGCGCTCTCTCTGTTTTCGCATCTTTACTGCGCGTTCTGCAACTTACAGCTATCTCTCTCACACCTTCTCCGCATAATCATCCTTGACAGCATACATACATTGCTCATCCGTCAACCAAGCTCGGTCCGAGGAAGCTTGCTGTACAGTGTACTCAGCCGCAACTCTATCGACGCTTCTGGTATCCGCCGCGCGACAACAACGGACATTCCTTTCCTTTCTCTACACTCGTTCAAGTCGACAACAGATTAGGTCACGCTTGACGCACCATGTTCAAGAATCTGCCGACGTTCAAATCGCTCTCTCTCCCTCAAGCTATCGGTCTACCCTTTCTCTCCACACATGAAGATGCCCAGTTGAAGTTCAAGTCGGGCACAGAGGGCGTGCAGCGGTTGTACGGCGATGAGGTGGGTCAAATCACAGTGTCATGTCTTTCATCATTAACTGCGTGCGCCTGCCATCAACAACTGCGAGCGTACGCAGTGTGATCAACACGCAATCTCATTGGTATCTGATATGCGGCTCCCACTGATTCGCATCCAACCTATAGACCATCCCCACGACCGACGTCGCGTACTGGGCCCAGTATTACACGCTGTTCAACTCTGCCGCAGACGTCTACTCGCTCATATCTGTACAAGACGGTCAGTGACACATTGTCATGTCGATATGCTGTTGCAAGGCAATTCAACAAGCTGATACTGATTGACCGCCCGATTTAGTCCGTCAAGCGCTCACTTCCCAACCTGAGAACCTCGCCAATCTCATCTTGTGCCTTTCGCACCATCTGTTCACCCTACTCCCTTCACCTGACTTCCCAACTTCTGGGTCCGCGCCATCGGGTCAAAACCTCTCAAAAGAAGCGTTGAACTGCCTGAGAGTGCTAGGTCGAGTCTTGGTCGTGGTCTATGAAGCAGAGGCGGACGCAAGAGAGCGACGAGAGCATGGCGTCTCACTGAGTGAGGAAGAAGGTGGTCAGGAAACGTTCGCGCAACATTGGTTATGGAAGCGTCAAAAAGTCGACAAGAGCTTGCAGACATCATCAACCAGCGTGGATGGCAACGAAATGAAGGAGGAGGGTACGCAATTCAGGATTGAGGATTCCGATTCTGAACCGGAAGATGGCGATGCAACCGAGGTAGAGGGGGATGAAGGTGCTCGCGCATTCAAAGCGACTATTGGCAATCCTCCGTCTGCCATACCCCAGATTGAGAGACAAGTGAACAAAGAGGAGGGCGTCACAGACGACCCGCTGTCGCAAGGGCAAACAGATGGAGAAAAGGCAGACGATGAAGAAGAAGATGCTTCCGACGACTCCTTACCATCGCTCGTGGACAGATTATTCAGCTGTACGGTCGATCTTCTTTTCTGCGCAGGTTTCACTGTACCCGACAGCGTCAGAGGCGAAAGTACGGCGGAGAAGATCAACGTGAGTCATGAATGATAATCAGGGTCGGCACGGCTGACGGAAAGTTTCATCCAGTATGTCATCTGGGAGAAGGGAGTGGGAAGTACCGTCAGCGTTGGCACTACTGCCGAATTGGACAGGAACAAGACTGAAGTTCTTCGTGAGCTCCTCTTGACCCGTATCCAAGGCCGTTGCTGATGTGACGAACTCGCTCGTAAGGTTTCCTGATCATTCTCCTCTCGACCACAATCTACACCCCGCCGCACGCCCTCGCTACTACTCCAAACTTGCCGCTACAAAACCTAACTCATTCGCTCGAAAGACGTCTTGTTCTCTCCTTATTGTGCTCGTTCCTCAACACCTCTTTAGCCCCCAGCAAGACTGCAGGCGCACTAGGTCTCGGTGGACAACTGCCTTATAATCATCTGATATCTAAAACTGCCGAAGAAAGGAGAACGTTGGTCAGAGCGTCAATGATGGTCCTGCTCGTCGCCCTTGATCATCGTGTGGAAGTCGATACCACTTCCACAATGGGTGAGGCCAAGGAGGAGAATGCATTTAGGTATTTCGTGTCAAAGCTGGTGAGTACACGGTGTTCTCTAGCTGAACTTCAGAAGGGCGAGCTAACAAGATAATTTTTTTTCTGTAGCATCGCAAAGAAGATTTCGCCTTTATCCTCGAAGGCATCTTGGGTATATTGCAGGAGAATAACGCAGTCACCAGTGGCTATCTCCCGGGAAGCAAACAACCGGTCCCCTATATCCTCGAAACCTGTAAGTTTGGAATGCAGACAGCACTTGCTACAAGCTGATGTCGCACCTAGATATGGTTCTGTGGCGAATGGTTGACCTGAACAAGGTCAGTACGATCTGATTATACAAGTGACACAGGACATCCAATTGACACTTGCATTCCGGCAGCGCTTCCGCCAATACCTCTTGGATTCGGGTAAAGCACTTGATATCGTCTGCTACATCTTGATCACGTCTTTGGACCTCAAAGATGATCCAGGTGAGAGGTTTGGCAAAAGCGCTGTTGTATATGGCTAACTGCTTGAGGCAGCGCAACACGGTCTTCTGAGGTTACTCTCCTACTTGCTGCAGACTCTGTCGGCAGACCAATCCTTCGCCACCTCACTCAACCAGACCATCAGAATGGCTATACCCTCCAAGTGGGCGGTCACAGGCTCCGCGGCAGACTTCATGATAGTGGTCAGTTGCGCATTGTCATCCATTTTTGTCGCCTCTGAGCTCATATATCTCTACTTCACAGTCGATCTACTCCATCGCCACGACGCCAGGGCTCAACCCGCTTTTCCCAGCATTAACCATCAGTATTGCCAATGTCGCTCCATTCTTGAAGAATATCGGCGTTCAAGCTTCCACCAGACTCATCCAGCTGTTCAAGGCGTTCTCCGCGCCTAATTTCTTGCTGGCCGATGAAGGACATCCTAGGCTTGTGTATTATCTGTGAGCATTATCTTCGTCATTTTAGTCAGCTCATAGAGAACTGACTTCCCTGATTCCCAGACTCGAGACTTTCAACTCGGTTCTGTATCACCAGCTGAACGGTGAGTGCCAACGCGCGATACAAGTTGGCCACGTGTTTCAAAACGCTGATTGCTATTGATGGAAACAGAGAACCCTAATCTGGTTTACGCTATACTGCAATCCCATCAAGAGTTCCAGACGTTGGCTACATTCACTCTCGTATCAGGTTTGAGGGATATTCAACGGCGCAAAGCGCTCAGAGCAGTTGGTATGTCGGTTTACGGACTCGTATATGACTTTTTGACTGACATCCGCTCCTTATCCCTCAGTCGCCGAGAAGAACGTCAAACCTGGGCTTCAGAGATCAGCTTCTGAGCTCGAAATGCTGGCAGAGAAAGCCGCTTTGCTTGGACAGGATCCAGAGGAGGCCGAAGAAACCTCGTCCCCTGCTTACACGCGACAATATCTCTCACCAAGTCGTGAGGACGCATCAATGCCTTCTCCTCAGCCTTTGACGACGCTAGGAGACCTCTCCGTCTCGGACCCATTAGCGTCCGCAGCTGTTCAGCCCGTTGTAGAAGAAGAGGAAGCGCCTCCAGTTTCGCCCAAACAAGAGATGAGCGAAAAAGCTCGCGGGAAAATGAAAGCCACGGAATCGGTCACTTCGCTTTCGAGTAATACGAATGAAGGAAACGAGATTCCGGATGAAGAATTGATGAAGGTCGCTGCTGCCGGTGTGGGTCCAAACGGATATGTACCAACTCAAGAATGGGTCTCCAGTTGGCAAAAAGGGTGAGTGTTCTGGATCAATGCACTGTTGGCGGGAGGCTGATTTGCGAGCTTTAGGTTACCTCTTGATCCGGTGCTAGTGGCCATTTCAGAGCTTTTGCCAAAGATACAGGAGAATCAAACTCGCGTTGGCGCTCCTTCATCGAAAGTCTTCAACATTCTGAAGGGCGTGTCATTGACCGAGGTCCTTCCGCCCGCGCCACCAATTGTCCCTCGGCGATTCCAGGTAAGTGTATTTGCTTCTTCATCTCTTGTACTCGTTACAACATGAGCTGATCATGCATGTGTACTATCCCACAGTGGTCGTCAGCGTCCTGCGTATGGCTCACGTCCCTTTTGTGGGGTGACATCTACGTGGCAGGTTTGACGAGTATTGGTAGTTGGCGCGACACCTCGGTCCGGCTGTTTGGTATCAAGCAGGCGCCAGTCAAGGGTCGAGGTGCGCAAGTGGGTCGCGTGCTGAAGATGATTGGTGTAGTGTAGGTAATTTGGTCAGTGCGATGATACATGCACATTGGTCATATGATGTGTTCTCGGCCAAAAGACAAGCCATAAACTCCGACTAGACGGTGTATAGTGACGGCGCAAGTCCAAGACCTCCACCGATTTGTTTAAATTGCCAAGGTTGTTTAACTCTAATTCGGACCGGAATAGCGCCGGTGCCCCCTTCTTTTTTCGGTCTTGACCGTGATCTCGCTCTTACTGCGCCCGTGATGCACGCCGAAGGCTGAAAGAACAATGCGACGAGACGTCACGATGGGATGCGAACATAGTTGTCTGTTGCACTCTCGCGATCATGCTTCTAAAGGGATGACAAGATAACAATCCAAAACATACCACACGCACGGAGCCTGTATATCGCACGACTCTCGGTTTGCGACAGACTATACACTTATAATATCTGAGCGCGCATTGGTCTGATCGGACACGATGGTGTTCAGGAAACCCGCAATATTGCATCGAGGCAGGGCCGGAGCCGGACGCGAAGCCGATGTTGACGTGGAGCAGGGATCATCGGCAGATGCGGGACAGGATGGTAGCGCTGCTCCTCAGCACGAAGCTGACAGTACCGTCGCTGGTGCGCAACAAGTGGAACAGGAAGAAGAGGATATACCTGAAAACAATTTGTGGCTCGTCATGCCCGCGTGCGTTGTCTCTATTTCTCCTGCGACCACGATCTCTCATTCGTGAAGAAGTACGCTGATCACTCGTATAACGCAGGATCGGGCTGGTGGGCTTCATCTCTGCTCTCGACCAATCTGTACGTTGTCTTTTCCTTGACTATAACCAATACGACCTTTTTCAATACTTGGCTGTCGGAGGTCAAGAGCACAACACTGACTCGATCTCTTTGGTAAATATGCAGATCGTAGCCACCGCCCTACCGACTATCGCAGCGGAATTCAACACCACCCCATCGCAGTACTCTTGGATCGGCACGTCATACCTCCTCGCACAAACTATAATGAACCCCGTCAACGGCCGATTGACCGATATAATAGGTCGGAAACCGGCTCTGTATGCTGCAGTAGGCACTTTACTGGTCTTTTCCGCCATGTGCGGCGCGGCAAAGAACGCTACGTGGTTCGTGCATACACCATACGTTTGTAGCGATGGGCTGAAAATTGTCAATTTCTTTGGGCAACAGGCTCATCGTGGCGAGGGCTTTTGCTGGACTTGGAGGCGGTTCGTTGGTTAGCTTGAAGTCAGTCTTCTGCATTCGTCCACAGTTCCGAACATACAGTTCACGCTCAATACTGACTATAAACCTCTGTTCCTTCGACACTCAATAGCTTGATCGTGATTTGTGGGTGGACGCCTCGGTCAAGTCTGAAACATGTCAAGTGCTAACGCACTCATACCTCGCTAGCCGACATCGTACCCCTCGAACAACGCGGTGCGTACCAAGGGTACATGGGTGCGGCGTGGGGTATCGCCGGTACTCTTGGTCCAATTTTGGGCGGAGTGCTCACGGCCAAAGCGAGCTGGTAAGTTGAGATCCACATGTAAACATTTTCTTTGGCTGACTAGTACTGTAGGCGATGGTGCTTCTGTGAGTCATGGATCGACAGCCTCAACTTCAATACTAATACGAGAGTCAGATATCAACATACCGACCTGCGGGATTGCCCTCGTGCTCCTTGTCTTCTTCCTCAAGCTAAAGCCCATTCCGCGACAAGACGTCGCAGCTTTACGAAGCTCGTACGATTTTTTCGGATTGTGCGTATGCTGTGCTTAGGATAATGCACATCCTTTTGCTGATGTATGAGTGTGCAGGCTGTTGGTCATGGTCGGGGCAGCATTGCTCATTGTGGGCTTTTCGTCTGCGGCAGACGTAGGCTTCAACGCCAAGTCAGCGTACGTAGTTATCGTAGCAGGAGGAGTGGTCATGATCGCCGCCGTCGTGCATTGCTTGACGACAAAAAGGAACGCCATCATACCAGCTGTAAGTCTTTCAGGGACTTGTCAACAGATCAGTTTATAGCCGCTGACCCCGGTCGTCAGCGACTGCTCACCACCAGAACACCGCTGTTCTTCGTACTGGGATCGTTCTTCCAATCTCTGATGTTCGTTCCCTCCCAATTTCTCCTTCCTCAATTCTTCCAAGGTGTGAGTGGAACTACCTACTTCTTTGAAAGTTTATCGAGCTCATAACAAAATATAGGTGCAAGGTGCTTCGTCACTAAAGTCTGGAATCGACATGATTCCATACTCATGCGCACTAGCCGTATGCGGTATCACAGGTAAGTATCGCGTCATGTATCACTTGATTCGAAGGCTGATCTCTTTTCCCATTGATGAATAGCCGGTCAAATTACCTCTCGGTTCCACATTGTCCGTCCAGTGATCTGGGTAGGCTTCCTCATCACATCGATAGGGTATGGAGTGTGGTATGCGACTCTCACTTCGACCGTATCTTACGCAACGCAAGAAGGCGTGCTGGCTTTCACGGCGGCAGGAATCGGACTCGCCATCTCTACGCCAATGCTAGTCATACAAGCTGCTATGCCGGCTCAGGATATGGCGGCGTCAACTAGCGCTTGGGTCCTTATGCGCTCTATGGGAGCTTGTGTTGGTGAGCAGTGATAATTGCTACTAATAGGCTGCCTTGGCTGATCACTGTGTCTGATCCATTAAAGGGGTTGCGGTTTTCACGGCCATCTTCAACACTGGTCTCAGATCGCGCTTCTCCAAGATTGAGGGGTACGGAACCGTCTTCAACACTCCTACCAGCAAAGAAGGATATACGGCTCTGCATGACCTGCCAGTGGGAGAGACGCGCACATTGGTGTTGACGGCTTTCGCCGATTCTATACGAGTAAGTCGAGCTGTCTCTTCCTGCCACATCCAGTACTCGGCTCTGCTGATGCTGTACTAGACATGCTGGATCATCGGATGTGGCCTTGTGACCTTCGCTCTTTGTGTAAGTTGAAGTAGCATCTCAGAAAACGTCGTTAGAGTCGCGCTGACAGCACTCCTGAATTCATAGTTGACGGTATGGACCAAGTCATACAGTCTCCACAGGGGCACCAAGTCGGATAACCCATCCGCTTCGGCCCCAGCGACAGAGACAGATAGACAAAATGAAGGCGGTGGCGGAGTAGACGAGAAGGCGCAGGCAGATACTGCGATGGTGGAAGACAAGGCGGACTCGGAAGCTAGGGACAAGGTGGAATCTAGAATTGCTCTTCGTCCCATGACGAGCCGCCGACCGACGGGTCAGCTGTCAGAGCTGGAAAGAGTCAATACGGCTACTGGGGATGTGTTGTTGGTCAACGATGGTCTGAGGGATGCTTTGGTACCCATCACATCGAGAACGCATTCTCGACAGCATTAGTAAGCACGTACAGTCTTCGTCATACAATCACGGGTGTGTCTTCATTACTGCAGCATATAATATCTGATGCAAATGTCCGGACTCTATTTATCCCTCACTGCAAGCATGCGAGCATCTCGGCTTCGTCCGTCCCGTAATAGTCTTTTGGTAGAGCATGGAAATTTAACTTGAATTCTAGGTAATGGCTTGATTTGAAACCCTTGAGTGTATCAAGCGCGCGTTTAGCCAATATTGTAATGGTGGGGTCACCCTCGCTTGTCTCCCACCTTACCACCTTAGTTGCTGTATAACTGCACTACGTGGTTCGGGTAAACTGAGTTGACCCGGAGTGGTGTTCAAAAGCTCGCCAAAAAGCGATATATATATAATTATTGGTATCCTGTTCATCTTCTCTCCTCGTCTCGACTTTTGCCCAATTCGCTATTCTCTAGTAGACAAGATGCTCTCCGGCGCAACGACATTGCTATTGACAGCGACAGCAGCGTCTCTGACGTCTGGCGTCTTTGCTCATGGCTCTCACGAGCACGGTC
The DNA here is from genome assembly GCA_026538315.1 of Cryptococcus sp. GC_Crypt_6. Taxonomy (NCBI): domain Eukaryota; kingdom Fungi; phylum Basidiomycota; class Tremellomycetes; order Tremellales; family Cryptococcaceae; genus Cryptococcus; species Cryptococcus sp. GC_Crypt_6. The sequence continues at coordinate 337,157 of JALPBY010000006.1, read as the reverse complement.
GCAGCAGCGGTCGTATCGACCCGTGGAATGATGCCTATGCCAATACCCCCGACTTGAGCTTTAGCGGCGTCAATACTTTTGCCCATTTGCCAACTGACAAATGCCTCGATAACAAGGATAGCGCGTTCGATATTGCACTACTAGGTATTCCCTTTGATTCAGCTGTATCTTATAGACCAGGTATGTAGCTTGTTCTCTTCTGCTCGGCGCTTGTGAACTGGATGACTGACGGTTGCGCTTTGCGATCTACTATAGGAGCCCGTTTCGGTCCTCATGGTTTACGTAGTGGTACGTTATCCCTGACCTCAGCCCTTCACTGCTCTCGCTTGTTGCTGACTTGCATTTTCCTAGGTTCGAGACGCCAAAGACCCGATAGAGGTTATACCAGCAGGCTGGAAATCAACCCGTACACCAGCGGTCTCTCCATTGTGAGTCTTATTGGATCGGCTCGCACAGCCGATGGACAATACTGACAGATGTACAATGCCCCATCCAGCTCGATTGCGGCGATGTTCCTGTAACTCCATTCGATCCAGCATCGGGTATCAAGCAAGTGAACGCTGCTTATCGATCCATGCTGCACCATCCTGTTGTATCAGAGGAAGCCATGGCGGGGTTGAACATGCAAAAAGGATTAGATGGGGAGTACCATCCTAGAATCATTGCATTGGGCGGTGACCATACTATTGTGCGCAAAACTTGTCCACATCATCTCCAGCATGAGAGTCTCGTCTCTGACAATCTTGCTTGACCATCAGGTCCTGCCTATCCTTGAAGCCGTGCACGAGGTGTATGGACCAGTCTCCGTTATCCATTTCGACGCGCACATCGATACGTGGAACCCAACGCGTTACGTCGGAAGCGTATCTCTCCAAGCGGACGTGAACCACGGCACATTCTTTTGGCATGCATACGAAAAAGGCTTCATCAAGCCCAATGCCTCCATCCACGCAGGTATCAGGACGCGCTTCTCTGTGAGTACCCAAGCCCGATAAGTGGTATGCATTACGCGTATGCTCACGGATAATTGCATCAACTAGGGCCCAGAAGATCTTACCGATGACGTGACGGCGGGCTTTGACTTGATACATACATTCGACATTGACGACTACGGCGTGGACTGGATCGCCAATAAGATCAAGCAGAGAGTAGGCAATGGTCCCGTCGTCATCAGCTTGGACGTGGATGTGATGGACCCCAGCTATCTGCCTGCAAGTGAGTGATGCCTCTTGAAAAGGCGTTTTCGAACTCTTGCTGACTTTGCTCTCGTCAATAGCCGGAACACCAGAATCAGGTGGTGAGTAACCCGGTTTTGACTGTAGCGTACAAACGGTTACTGATGCTGCATGGCTATGGGCGCAGGTTGGACATCTCGAGAACTGCGTCGCATTCTTCACTCACTAGTAGGCCTCAATGTCGTCGCTTTTGACATTGTCGAGCTGTCTCCTGCATACGATTCGAATGGTGTGTCTGAAACTTACTAGAACATACTGTTCTTGTGCCAATGCTGATGCCCTGTGATAGGAGAAATCTCTGCAATCGCTGCAGCCGACATGGTCTACGACTTCCTGTCCATCTTGGCTCTTGGTGTAAAGGACACTACCGAGGAGGGAAGCAAGGTCGAGGGACGTACAGTCGACGAGCTGTAATCGATACATAAATGAAGTCCACTTGAGCCATACATCCTACATCGCATTTACCCTACACAAAGATAGCCTGATACCATATGCACGTGGACAACTTTTGCATCAAGACTTCATACAACCATTTTCCTTTTATCTGGCTGCCGCAGTAAATATACATGGAACCGTTACCGCTCAACCACGCTGAGTGAGTGCGTTGGCATTCGGCTTCTCGGGCAGCGCCTGGTCGTTAGCGACGAAATGGTTGTATATCATCCTCTGCGAAGCTCAGCATTAGCATGGAGTGCTTCGAGATGTTGGCAGGGACTGACCTTGAGATGATCGAAATACGTGAATGGCTCAATGACCTTTTGGCCAGGGGCAGTAAACCCTTCGAGAGGCTTGATGACTTGATCTCTCTGCGGCTCGAAGAAGAATGGGAGGGACACGCGATACCTCGAGCCCCGGTGGATCACACGGTGGTATGTCGACTTGTACTGATGTCCCGTAAGTGTGTCGATGATATCTCCGATGTTGACTACGAAAGCGCCTGGGATCGGGTCGGCAGGGATCCAGCTCCCATCTTTCGATTCCACTACGCAAGACAACACCGGTTATCGACTACTTCGATGTGGAGCCCGGCATGTAGAGTGATTAGGAACTTACCTTGCAATGCGCCTGGGGTATCGTCCGCGAGAAGGAAGGTAAGGCAACTACGATTTCGTCTCAGCGAACAGCCCAAACGGAGCTTGAGTATACTCACCCGTAGTCCGTGTGTGCTCCGCAGGAGATACCTTGGTCGGGGTCGAACTCTTCTGGTAAAGGGGGGTAACCGATGACCCGAAGAACCCTTCATAGCTAATGTCAGTATACTGTAAAGATGAACAGACTACAGACTGGGAATGACCAACCAGTAATTATCGTTCTGAAGCTCTTCGAAGACATCACGATGGCCTAGCGCATCCGCCATCGCGCGCATGAATGCGTGTCCTACTTTCTTCCTTTGAACCTCTCGAATCAGCCATGTGCCAAATGCGGCATAGGTACGCAGCCACTCACATCTTCTCGGTATAGTCGAGCAGAGTGGCTTTGAATCCTGGCATATCCTCTTCCGAGGGCCAGAGCTGACTGCCTTCCAGCTGCGCCTTTGAGGGATGCTCGGGCTCGGGGTATATGTCCAGTGCCTATTGGATGTCAGCCTTTGGGCTGGGAAAGGAGAAGTAGCGCGCACCTCTTGTTGATCCCTCTTGGCATAAGTGACGTTCTCGCCAATCTTCTGATAGCCTCGTACCCCGTCCATACTCTTAAAGATGTGGATACTGTCTTTTCTCTCTTGCGGCAACTCGAAAAAGTCGTGTCCGAGTTTGAGCAGGGATTGCATGTACTTCGGGTCCAGACCGTGTCCCGTGACATAGAAGAAGCCTGTATAGATAACACTGTCTCAGCTCAGTCCTTTACATTGCAACTTATAGTGCGCTCAGACTGACCAAACTCGCGACAGGCCTTGTCGAGCGTGTCACTCGCAATTTTTCGCGCTTCTGGCGTCGAGTCCACTTGGAGATAAGGCGAGATGTCTACTACGGGTAAACGCTCGGTACTGACCGACCCAGTGGCAGAGCGGTCTTTGATCAATTCGATGTCGGGCATTGTGCAGTCTGGTATGCCTGAAGATGTTATATCCTATGGAGAGTGAGGATTCGGGCAAACTTGTGATGAAGGTGCTTAGCAAGGCGTTGCTAATTACTTGTTTCTGGCACTGATAAGCAGTTCCCGTCCACCGATGTCTCTCTTATACAGTACGATTATACGTAAGACGGAGCTCGCCGAGAGCTCTAAGCGCCGTGGTTCTACTCTAAACGCCAAGTCCGACCGCGCTAAGACTTTTTTCCATTGTTCTTGGCTGCGCTCGCTTACGGTAGCGCCTTGTCTCTCGGGAAAAAATAGTCAAACCGGATAGGACGGAGTCCTTATCGCTCGTTCATGCGTGCCAAGCCGTATTGATGTCGATAGAAGGACGGGAGAGACCAGCGGGGATCCTCTCGGCAGTGATAGAATAGTTAGATATATAACGGCCCCGATAGGCTGATCATTACATCTTGCTATTCTGTTCCCACATACACCTACCTGTACACCATGTCTTTCGACGACAAAGATAATTTCGCGGAAACGCCCGGAGTGACCCAATCAGCCGTTGCTGAAGTGCTCACTTCCGACCATGTCAATATGGACCTGGCCAATGACCCTCACAGGTAAGGAATGGACATGGCAGAGTATGAGTGAAAATTACTGACGATATGTGAAAACTCTGTTCAGAGGGCTCCGCATGCGCCATGTGCAACTCATTGCGATATCGGGCTCGATAGGCTCGGCGCTCTTCGTCTCCATTGGTGACCCGTTGACGAGCGCGGGTCCCCTCGGTCTTCTTATCGGTATCGGCTTGTGGAGTCTGGTCGTTTGGGCAGCGAACAACTGCTTGATCGAGATGACCGTCTTGCTCCCTCTTGATGGAGGTTTCGTGAGATTTGCAAGTCGTTTTGTCGATGAGTCGCTGGGCATGGCACTCGGGTGGAACGTACGTTGTCTTTTATACTTAGATAAGATAGGCATTTCCAGCGCTAACACGAGAGTATACTACAGTACCTGATCACGCAATGGGCCTTGATCTGCTTCGAGTTAACAGCAATCAACGTTATTGTCGAATACTGGACATTGACACTCAACCCCGCAATCTGCATCTCGGTCGCCTTGGTATTGCTGTTCATCATCAATATTTGGAGTGTGAGATGGTTCGGCGAGATCGAGTTCTTCATCAGTATCACAAAGCTTTTCCTCATCGTTGGATTGACCTTGTACACCTTTGTCACCATGGTCGGAGGGTGAGTCGAGCGCAGCGTTGCGCAATTGTAGCACCTGAACCCTGCTTACACACGCCTGCAGCAATCCAATTCACGACAAGTACGGCTTCCGATTCTGGAAGGATCCTGGACCTTTTGCTGGGATCACAAACTTCCGCGAGGTCATCACTGGTATCTTCGACAGCTTGTCTTGGGCTACTTTTGCGTAAGTCCATTTTGACGCGAAACCACATAGCATGTACTTAGCTTTATAACAGCGTCGTTGGCCCCGATTACATCTCGCTTATCGGAGGCGAAGTCAAGAACCCTCGTCGAATCCTTCCAAAAGCGTTCAACTCGACCATCTATCGTATCGCGCTCTTCTACATGACTGGAGCGCTTTGCGTCGGCGTCGTATCGTCCTCGACAGACGAGTCTTTACTCGGAGCCATCGCCGAGGGCGCACCAGGAGCCGCCAAGAGCCCTTACGTCATCTGTCAGTCGACAATTTCCCACCGCTTCATAACCCGATGAGGATATGTGACTAAAGCAGTATTGATGCATTGTAGCTATGAACCGCCTCGGCATTCCCGTCCTGCCTTCTCTCGTCAATGCCGTTATCCTCATCAGCATCTTCTCCACGGCCAACTCGTTCACTTTCGTCGCCAGTAGAGCGCTATTGGGTCTCGCTCAAAAAGGTCAAGCACCTAGAGTATTCGCCAGACTTAACAGGCATGGTGTACCATGGCTTTCGGTGCTCATCACTCTGGCTTTTGGCTGTCTGGCGTACTTGTCTGTCTCAAGTGGAACTGTCAAAGTCCTCAACTGGTGGATTGACCTTGTCACTGCGGCACAACTCGTCACCTGGACCTGCATTGCGATGTTAGTGTTTGGCGTCTTGACTGTTGACCAAGTCTGAGCTGATTGGTATTACCTGGTGATAGCACCTATCTTCGCTTCCGATCCGGTCTCAAGGTACAAGGGCTTTTGAACACCGCCTTTTTGCCCGTACGCGGATATCTGCAACCGCTTTCGGGCTGGTATCTACTCGTATGGTCGCCGATCGTCCTTTTCTTCAGGTGAGCTACAGTCTTTCCACGCAAGCTATGACGAAGTGTTGCTGACCATAGTTCATTCGTGATGGTAATAGCGGGTACTACGTCTTCCTTCCTGGAGCGTTCGATGCGCCAGATTTCGTTTTCGCTTATGGGAGCGTATTCATCTTCCTTGCCATCCTAATATGCTCAAAAGCGTACGAGTGGTACGTGAAGAAGCAGAAATTCTGGTGGATTCCGGCGAAGGAGATTGATTTCGTCTCGGATCTCGAGCACATTGAGGAGCTCACGAGAGCCTCGGAGGAGAAGAGGGAGATGAAGAAATCATCGAGGACTGTTGTACAGAAAGTATCGGATTTCTTCTTTTAAGTGTCCAGCTCTCCGAAGCTACGTTGCTCCGCACATAGAGACGGCCGGTATGGCGTCGTTGTCGTACTTTTACAATTATAGTACATCTCTCATATAGAACTTGTCCTGATGCCAGTTCATATAGATTGTCACTCGGTTCCACCATGTGCATCTCACATCCTATAGCAGTACCAATCAGCAGGACTCGTCACTGCCCGTACACTGTCTATTTAGAGATGTCTCGATACATATATCACGCTTGCCGCACAGCACTTCTCTCGTATCTAACATCAGAGGCGATGCTTTCCCTCGCATTCCTCTTCGACCAGGTCAAACTAGTGGGTGAATAAATCAGTTGACGGGCTCTATAATGATATATAATGAGAAACCACGCCGACCCACAAATGGTAATGCCTCGAACCGCCCTGCTTCCTCTGAGCCGGTCTCTTTCCAACTGGGATACGATCACGAGAGGTCAGCCTGCAACATCTTATACAAATGCCGTGCGGCATATCGAGCTCACGTGTACTCTGCGACATCTGGTAAGAGGGTGATGGGTCTTGAGCCGGTCATTGCAGCCGCAGCTTCGGCTTTCAGAACGCACGTGCACTCGTTTTCGAGCCTGTTATCGTCTACTATAAGCGTGGTGTTGACGCACCGAATGACAAATCGGAGTTGAGCGTGACTTACAGCATGAACCAAGCTGTCGCGCTCTCTATGGATCCTCCGACGGTGAGCAAGCCATGATTCTGCATTATGAGAGCCTTCTTGCTTCCGAGACTACTGACGATCTCGCTCGATTCGGCAGAGGAAAGGACGACTCCGCCATGAGCTGCGTAAAGTTCGATATCATCATAGAAAACTGCCGAGTCCTGGGTATAGAATGGCAGTGTTCGACCTAGAGTAGCGAACGCTTTGCCCGATGGTGAATGGGCGTGGACGACGGAATTCACTTCTGGTCTCGACGAGTGGATAGCAGAGTGAATCACGAACGCCGCCGCGTTGTAGCGCTGCAAATGGGGTTTACCCCCGTCGACGATCTTGCCTTTATGATCTACTAGCAGCAAGTCGGATGCAGTCATTCGTGAGAAATGTAGACCGTACGGATTGACCTAAGTTGATGCACGTTAGCATACATGTCTTGATATCCCAACGTTCCATCGCGGGCAAGCTGAAGAATGTTGACATACCCAGAAGCAGTCTTTGTCCACTGGATCTCTACTGGTCAAATGCCCAGAGGCGCCTTCGCCTGCACATAGTTACACACCCATAGATCAGCTATGAAATCAGAATGTGCTGGTAAATACTCACACAAGCGCTCCCTTGCCAAAACGCGATAGGCAAGAGCCAGCCTCTCCTTGACATACTGCCGCTCGACATACTTGTCTTCGAACGTGGGTGGTGGCGGACCAAAGTCAAATGTGAGCGCCGCAGGAAGCTCCTCTACTTTCAGTGCTTGAGTCGAGACCATATTGTGCTGTACATTGGGGGCCAGTCGGTATGCAGCCTACAACAAGTGACCCAAGTCTAAATACCACAAAGTGTTCCGAATTCCGATATGCACGATAAGCCATGTGGATCATGGCGCTTAAATCTAGGGTTGACGGATTTGCGTAAATAAAGGGAAACAACAACGGGAGCAATGCCAAACGCTGGACGCTGGACGCTGGACGCCGTCGTTGCGATACGCTCATTCTAAGTACCGGTAGCTCTCGCCTTATCGACCATGTATCATTACATATGCAGCAGCAGCATACTGTCACGCGCTCCATCTCATCATACCACCTCACACGTCTCGTCGGCAGATAAGTCTCCGCTCAAACTCGAAGATCGAGAGCAGTAAAAGAGACAAAAGCAAGACGGAAATGGCAGCAAGAGCTTCCACACGCGTATCTATCGCCTGGTCCGGGGCGGCGCCAGAGGAAGACACCGATACACTCGTACTCACCATTGAAGGGTTCTCTCTGGATTTACGCGTGTTCATAAGAGGCGAAGCGGAGGGGGCGATCGATTGGTCAACTGTTGCTCATGTCAGAGAATTGGAAGGCTCTACGCGTGGTAAGCTCCGTGCTTATACTTTTATAACAATCCTAACTTGTAAGCCAAGGCAATGGAAGCTGATCTATATGACTGGAACTTGCATTGTTCACGACTTTACGATGTAGAGAACCCAATATTGCGCTGGGATCACATCATCGATTCTCGTCCGCCTACCGACTTGCCTGATCAAGGCACGTTCCATACCCTGCCCAATGGCGATGTCACAGAGACGGGAACGATGTACAACCCAAAAACGAAGCTGTACGAGCCATATATTGAGACATGGCGACGCTTCCCTCTCAAGCCCCGGACAGATTACTATGTCCTGCGTCGCGACTCATCGGCTCAAGTGGAGGAACTGAAAGGCGTAGCATACATAGGGCGTGTGGGACCTAACGCTCTGGGTCTGGCAAAGACTAAAGATGGGCAGTTTTACGCATGGAGAAATAAGCTAGAAGGAGAAGTGTGGAACCGAACATACACTTCTGGCGATGATAGAGCACTTGCCGCTTGGTTGCCGTCGACAAATTTACCTCAGAGCGTACCCGAGGAGTGGAAGCAGGGCAGCACGGTGGTTCTTGATGGTGTCAACTGGACGGTAGAGGCAAAAGGCGTAGTATAATGCATCCTGTGATTATGATGTCATACAACGAAAATCTCCCAGTCGAAATCGGCCAGTACGTCAAGCCAGTCAACAAACACGTTCCCATTCGAGTTTCTGGCCCAAACCTCTGAGACGATCTTGCGAGAACGAGAAATGTTCAGGAATCCGAACTCTGAACTGTTTGAGGGTTTGATGGGTTAGAGGCTGTCACAAACGCACCATACTCCATAAATCCACTTACAGGATATCATCGTAAATCTGCTCAATCCTCTCTCTATCATCCAGCTCTCCTTCCTCTTGACCATTCCCAATCGCACAGAGCGCAGCGATGAAAATCACCCAATGCGACGAGCACAGTCCCGGAAGACTCTGGTCACACATAGCTTCAAGGAGTGACAACGCCTGACGGACTAAGAGCCGGATGCTCAAAGAGCAAGGGGGTTCCCCCAATACGAAACAACGTAGTTGTAGGAGACAAGCGATGCGAAAGGCTTCGTGCAGGTAGCGATGAGAGGAGATATCTGGTTTGGCTGTGACAGCTCAATCAGGGTATGGCCACGCGCTTTGAAGTTCAAAGCACACACTCACATATGATGAGATCGTCCAGCCTCTTCTTCTCTATAGTGAGAGCAGCCTCCAGCTCCATCGCCGGTTGTACGACGTCTAACAAATCGTCGTCACTCCAACTTCCGCCCCGCTTGGACCTCCTTTGTCTTACTAAGGCTGCCTGACGATGCATCTTTCCGAACAGAGGCAGACTTGCACCGGTCAGAGTATTGAGTGTCTCAAGACCGGTACTGCAATACTGATTGACGATCGATTCGGGGACTATAGGGTTATGCGTGAGAATGAAAGAGCCCTGTGATCGTCGTAAGCGGCGCGTCTCACAGGTGCGATGCGGCTCACAACTCACAAGTACGTCATGGTAGAGGAGATTCTCGAAGCTGCGGCAGCACGATGAGCGCTGTAATTCAAACCCCTCAAGCCTTAGCACTCACAACTGGTAGTGCATTGAGTCGGGTTGCGAGTCAGGCCCATCCGGGCGGTACACCTTTGGAACCAGAAGGGTGAGATGCCCTACGGTCGTGCTAAAACCCCAAACATCGCCCCTGCAGATCTAAGAGATTGCTCAATCACAAGCATCATTCAAAGGGAAAGGAAACGAATTCTTACCTTGAACTGCATGATCATGAGTGCAGCCGCGAGAAGAGTCATATACTCCGTATCCGCTTCACTATGGCCTTCGGGAAGAGTTCGTTGTTTGCCTCTACTATCGAACAGTTCCAGCATTCTCGCATCAATGAGACCAATAGCTTGCGAGCTGAATTTCTCGCTGACAGCCTCGTACTTGACCAACCCGCGATTGACCATATGTCTAGCCGCCCAAGCCAATATGCTCAAGTGCAATCCTTGACCAGCCGGCCCCCTACTAGCGGTAGTATTCGATAGCTTGGTGAAAGCTTCGAAAGCGCTTGGTGCGGCGTCGCCTGTACATGAGACAAGGCGAGACAGGGAGTCATGGAAGTAGCTGAGCAGTGCCGCTTGAGATGTTCCGCTCGGTGTATCGGTACCTCGACTGTGAGGCGAAGACGTGGATCGTCGAGAGCCAGGCCGAGATGGACGTCGTGATGGAGCAGCCTGATTAGTTGACTCGAGCGGAACGGCAAGGTCGGTATGTGATGGCGGTGTAGGGTTCAAGAGTATGTTGTTCAAGGAGTCGAAAGCGTTGGAGGTCTGAGTGGTTGGAACAGCCAGGCAGTCTGCTGCCCACATTTGCAGCGTTGCCTAAAGAGCGGCGTTAGAGCAATAATTGGGGGTTTGCACTGAAGTCACTCGCCTCATCAAGGTTTCCATCCCCAGTAAGCCAATCGAAAAGCCCTGCAGAATTATCGAGAGGGGGTGGCACAGAAGGTATACCGGTGATAGGGAAAGGATTGATATCGAAAGTGCCTAGATGGGATGAAGCAGGTTGTGGCCACATCCCATCGCCGACAACGGCATTGCGATGCCCATTGGTATTGGTGTCGATATCGCTGGTTGTGGTCGGCGTCGGGAGCGACATGCCATGCTGAGAAGTCGACTGATAAGCCAGCTGTGGCTGCGGATTACGTGCACCAAACAGCGGCGGGTTAACATCTTGCGCCATCGTATATGGTGTACGTGTCTGCCGTGAAGATGACAAGCGATGTTCTGACGCCGCGCTTGGGGAGTCACCGCTGTCGGCCGGCCAAGTACATTCCTGAAACGGTTCGATGAGTGGGCTGTCGATCGGTCACAAGAGGAAAGACGGAATGATTCACCATTTTCAGTCTGGTACAAGCGGCGCACGCTGGTCTGGCCATATCACACAACTTTCTCCTCTTTCGACAAGTCATGCATCCCGACTTGCTCCTAGAGACCTTTCTCCGCTTCCGACCAGGCGACAAAGGTACTTGAGATTGATTCGCGGCATCGTGAGGGCGAGACGAGCTGCCCGAGGTATAGGAAGGGGAAGATTGTGAGATGTTGTGATGGTCGTCGTTGCCGGCGTGTAATGATCTGGTGGACGAGACGACAGATGAAGGTGTTTGCGGCGCAAGCGGCGCAGATCTTTGTGAGCTTGACATTGAGCGGGCAGGTATTCTATTGGGCGTTGATTGGATCTCGAGCGAGGTTTCGCCCCAATGGCATTGGCCGGGACGGTGATAAGGGGCGATACGGACAAGAGAAGATCCTGTATACGCTGAGATGAATTTGGGGTTAAGCGCCAATACCAGAAAATTCAGTTTGATTCCGCAAAGGTTGTATTACAATTATGAAGCGCCAATCACGGGGATTACAATTTGGATTACACCCCGGATTAGTCTCCCGAAATCACATGGTAATCAATTTTAATCAACCGTTCAAACAGCTTAGAGGAAAGAAGCGTAGCGGTGCAGCATGCATTATGGCTCAACATGACACTGGCAGCTGTGGTATGATGCACTTGAGTCTTTCTGTCTGCCGTCTGGTCGCGAACCGGTGAGAGAAGTGGCGTTGGCACTGTATGTTGAATATATCTACTTGAACTGACATGACAGGTTTGCAACAATGACAGGACAACCTGTACTACGACAAGCTGCATGTTCAGCTTTCCCCGCGGACTTCGCGGAGTCTTGTTACGGTTCAGGACAAAATTGTCAGGAAGGGATCCGCTGGAATCGGGAGTTGCCTGAGTCGGAGGCAGAAAGGAGTCATGCCGAACGCTGTACGCTGTATCCAGGTTATGGTTATGGCATACATTTTACGCGAAACAGGGTCAGATCGGCACGTTTGTACGTTTCACGTGCGGTCAACCTTTTTTATAATTTTCTATACTCGAGTACCAACAGGAATGTTCGCTCAAGGCCCGACTTGACCCGGCACTGGCATTGGCAGTAGTATGAAGAACCTGTCAAATCTTGGTGTTGTGAGTGGTCGGCTTGCGTACGCCCTTGACCCTGTTGGAAGAGCGTCGTTTAGGTACACACTTGAACATGACTCGTTGTTATTTTTGGGTTTCGGAGATAACAGAAATGTATGTAGACACTTCGTGGTCGAGCCCCGGGGTATGAAGTGCTTCTCACACCTGAACAGGAAGGTGGGTGTGCTGAAGAGGGATACGTCCTTCCCTGTGAATACGGGCGCGGTCGCGCAGTGACTCTCCCGACCAGATCCGACTCCTCATCATGAATCTTTTCTGTTGCCTTTTCTGCTTTGCCATAAAGACGCACTGAGACAGAACATCGTACCAACCACCACGCCTCTTTTACACCATGGACATCGGAAGCACCCTCTCGTCCGTCACTGCAGCAGCTGCTTGGGCGTTCTCTGGTCCGAACAGCAAGGACTACGGACAGACAGCCTCGTCTTCAGAGATGTCGTCAACGCAGCAGTCCCAGTGCCCAGTGACTGGCCACAAGGCGCAAGGCTCAGGTTGCCCCTTCTCACAGTGCGTCCTTACAGTCATGTTCACCTCCAATCGCTGTGGACACTGACGTGATTTTGCAGAGGTGTTCCCCTCCCGGATCCTGCGCATCGGTGTGATCCCAATTCCGTAGACGAGCGCATAGTCCCGGATGTTCCTCCTCTCACAGACAGGCAGAGGGAGTTGATCAAGGCAACCGTGCCTATCCTTGCGGAGCACGGTGTGACAATCACCACGCACTTCTGTGAGATCTATCCAAGATCATGTTCAACATTGGAGGTGATCTAATGGGTTTTAAAATTTTAGACAGGAACATGATCAGCGCCCACACCGAGCTCCGGGATGTGTTCTCTGAAAGCTCGCAAAAGGTAAGCAATCGCATGTAGCCCTAGTTGCCATCGTACACCTGCTGAAATCGCGATTATAGCTTGGCCACCAACCTCGCGCTCTTGCAGAATCAGTATACGCCTACGCCGCCAACATTGACGACCTAACACCCATTCTCCCCGTCGTTGATCACATTGCCTACAAGCACACGGCTCTGCACATCACTCCTGACATGTACGGCCTCGTCGGCAAACACCTGATTCAGTCTCTCGTCGATATTCTTGGCGACGCCATCACCCCCGAACTCGGCGATGCCTGGTACAACGGTTACTGGAACTTGGCGCACGTGAGTATACCTGCGAAGCGACTTCGGTGCCTTCCACTGACGTAACTCTTGGGCAGATCTTCATTAACCGCGAGAAAGAGTTCTACACTGCAGCTGTCGAGGCAGGAGGCTGGGAAGGCTGGAGGGCTTTCAAGGTGGACAAGAGAATAAAGGAGAGCGAGGAGATCACTAGCTTCTACCTGAAACCCGTAGAGGACAACGGCAAGCCTCTGCCCAAGCATCATCCGGGTCAATATCTCGGTGTATCATTGAAAATACCAGCTTTAGGCCACAAGCAGACCCGACAGTGAGCTTGCCCTCAAAATTACCATATGAGATGTCAGTACTGACTGGTCTCGTGCAGGTACTCGCTTTCCGCGCCTGCAAACGGCGAATACTTCCGTATCTCCGTCAAGCGAGAAGACGGGGTGCCTATCCCTACACCAGCCAACCCGGAAGTTCCCAGTCATCCTGGATGGTGAGTTGCGATGCTCAATCAGTCAGCAGCGTATGTCACTGACAGAGCATCCTTTGTCAGGATGAGCAACCTGCTGCACAAGTCGCTGCACGAAGGTGATCACATCGACGTTGCCTCTCCTTACGGCGAATTCTTCTACGAACCATCGACCGTCAACCCCAACGCGCCCCTCGTCCTGCTTTCAGCGGGTGTAGGCCAAACCGCCTTGTTCTGCATTCTCTTATCGCAACTCGAGAATTCGCAGCGACCGATCACCTACGCTACCGTTGCGCGCACCAAAGCCAAGCGCGCTTTCGGTAACAAGCTGACCGAGATCGTCAAGGAGCACCCTAATGTGATTTCAAGAGTCTACTTGTCTACGCCCGAGAACGACGCAGTGCTCGGAAAGGACTATGACTTCAAAGGTCGTATGATAGTCGACAAGATCAAGGACACTCTGCACCTTGACGACAAGGCAACAGAGTATTAGTGAGTAACGCGCCTAACGCTTCACCATGTTAGCCAGGATCGAGCAGTAGCTAATGATTTTACAATACTTAGCCTGTGCGGTCCTGAGAAATTTATGATTGAGAAGCGCAAGGAACTCCGAGGCTTCGGTGTTGACGATAAGAGGATTCATCTTGAGCTGTTCTCTACCGGTGGTCTCCCTGATGCCTAAAAAGTCCAAGAGGGACATCTATATTCATTACTGTATCTATAGTGTAACCACCACAAGGGTTGAAGGAATGCAATTCACGCTCAGTCGGATCTGTGACTGAATCCTCTTTAATTGCGCCGTCAATGAGGGATAATAAGGGTCAAGGGTTCTCGTCAGTGCTGTTGACAATGTTGACCAAAGCGGCCAGATGTGAAGAGGAGAAACGAATTGGGTGAAAAGTCAGGCGCCTCGATCTCGATGAAAACGTTATCTAATCGGCATTTTGGCATCATCTCTGTCATAGTCCTTGTTCCACATTTCGATCTAAATGCAATCTCTCTCATAGCAAAAATATTCCTTGAGCACGATGTCGCAGCCTCGTACAGCTTTCCAGCGTCATCTCCTCTTCTTCGCACAGCCCGAACCTCCTTATAACATTACGATCGGATCGGCCTTGAGAGGGGCATTGCGATTAGGATTAAATTTCCCGATCTCGCTCGCGTTGAGTATAGGACTTCGAGCGCTTTACGCACCCTTTCCTCAATACCTTCGCCCTGTACCAGTGCTAGCTATCCCGGCGAGGGAAGGCAGGGCGCAGCTCGAGTTCGCCCAAGTCACCAAGTCGAGTTATTCCCCCTCCGACTTAATCAAGCTCTATCATGCGGACCCGACCACGAAAACCCGCGGCTGGTTCGCCTGGTCTTTGGACGTGGGTCATATCGTCAGCTTTTGGAGTATGGCGGCCGATCTGAAAACGGGGAAAGTCGACGTAGAGGACGTGAAAAGGTTTCAAACGGGAGCTTGGGAAGAGGAAGTCGCTAAAAGGCGCAAGAGCAGGGTGCCGGGTAGAGGAGATGTCTTGCCGTTCTGGAGGGGTGGACCGATACTTGTCGCACCCCATAGTTGGGCAGTAGGCCGGATCTTTGGCGTGGGTGTGTACGAGCCCATTCGATGAGCGTGACATATTAATGCAGGTCAGCAAGCCCGTCATCGCTCGCTGCAACACCATAGTGGACTGATGCTAGATTGCTCGTCATTCCAGCTGTACCGACCAGAACAACAAGGCCGTATCCCATAAACCATCTACGCTGTCAAAGCAATCAGTCGATCTGGATCAGGAACCATTCAGCAGTGTACTATCGATATGTACAACTGGTTGCACTGTGATTTCAACACCGATGGCTGCCTGTCATACGCAAATCCGCTTGTCTATGCATGAGGTATGCAGGTTCTATAAGAAAATCTCCCTTATGACTGCTTCGATACCGTACAGCTATCGATCATCCTCGACGAAACCATTCCTGCTCTGTCGTCAGTGCGCCTGGAAGATGATCTGATTGACAAAGACACTGACCTTGATTGCCTTTCCGAATGACTCCAAGGCCTTATTGATGCTCTCCAAATCGCCAGCGAACTGACAGGATACCTTTTAGAACAGCACGCGTGCATTTGTAGCTTGACATGGACTCACTGTTGCTCGGAAGTAATTCAGTTGCTCATTCTGATCCTCGCCTTCCTTGCTGACCAGGAACAGCTTGGCCGGCAAAAGTAAGACGTTACCTTCTTCGACAAGATACGTCCATAATTCATCCATCAGCTGGCCGGTATTGCTAGTAAACCTCTCATCGGTCTTTTGATGATGTTTCAACTCTAGTCCAGGGGGCGCGGCAGGTTCCTGTCCTACGGTATCCAAGGAAAGACCGATCGAAGGAGCGCCTGTGTCATCGAGGCTGACCCGACGATAGCGTGGGTGCGAAGCTATATTGATTCGGAGCCACTGGAACATGCCGGCTCCGCAGGGAACAGTGGTGACTAGATCCGCAGGAACGTGTGCGGCGAAACGATCCAGAAAGTAATCCCGCTTAATCTGATACTCTAGTCTGACGCCTGATGGCTCCCTTCAGCGCTATTCACAAAACAGTATGTGTTAATCGTCACTCACCAAATTTCCAGCGCAAGAAACCTCCTATACCCCAATGTTTGTCCGAGAGGTACGACGCAAGGACCGCCTGGCTGAGACCATTCGGAACTTGTGTGGATGTCTCTGTGCGGTCGTTCAGTTCCGAGTATTGCGATTGTTGCTCTGTGCCATTTTACTCACCGCCTATCCGGAGGAGTCGATCGACGAAATCAGAGTTCCCTGTGATCCATCCCTATGGCCGAATCGTAAGTGTACAGCGCATTTGATATGACCCGATCATGCTACCCTCCAGACTTACCAGTCTGACACCTGGTCCGAAGACTTTACTGAAAGTGTCAATCCTCAAGACTCGGCCTTCCACGTCACGCGATAGATAGCTTTTCACCCCTACATGATCGTTGAAGACACGAGCGATAGTACGGACGTCATCGTCTCTGGCACTTTCCGGTGCGGGCGGCAATCGCGCGCGGATCTCTTTGAGCTCGTCTTGTCTCTTGCCCTCATCAGGCTGATATGCGGTATATTGCAGAGCTGTGCCACGTCAACAGACTCCCTTTGGACCATTAGTCTCACGTATAACTTACCAAAGTACGGGTCGTCCTCAATACTAATGTTGTGTCAGCCTACGCTGGATTGTATTGGACTCACATCACTATATCGTGTTTGCAAACTATCGCGTAAATGGCGTCGTATCGCTCAGGAGGTTGAATAGAGCCAGTGGGGTTCTGTTTACTCATTAGCGCCAGCTTCTCGTGAATGTTGGGAGATGAAAAGGAATTTACCTGACCACACGGGATAGTATACAGGACATGTGGCTTGCGACCTTGGATCGCCTCGTTCCAAGTGCTGAGGACTTGTTCGAGATCCTCGGGAACCAAGCCGTCTTTGTCCACCTTGATAGGATAGAGTTTGGCTCCTTTGGCCCGAGCAGAATTGAGCGAAGACGCAAACGAGTACTCTTCCACAAGCACGGTGTCCACGTCCTGGATCCGTCGTCAACACGCGTGGCGCCCTCTGCCAATCGTAAGAAGTTACAAAGAACGTACTGGCTCCACTAGCAAATGGAACGCCTTGGATACGCCTGCGATAGTCTTTATTAGCTCATGCGCACATCTTTCCACTTATATAACCCACCATCTGTGTTACCAATTGTGACGTATACGCTCGAATCAGCAATTGCTTTCCCGTGCAAGAGCTCGTTGAGCTCTTCCAGCTTGCCAACGAGTTCTGTAAACCCGTTGCTCAACCCATACTGTAATGCGTCATTTAGATCGAGGATGCCTCCTTCATCGTTCTCCGTACCAAGTCCAGTCTTCTTTAGATGAACCAGATCGGAAAGTGCTCGTCCTTCCTGCCAATCTTGGACGTCGCCGTCAAGGGTCTGTAGACTTGGCAGAGTGAAGGTTGCATGTGACATGGGGAAGAGTGAGGCTGAAAGCGTTTTAATAAGCTGGAGTGAATCTGCACTCGATTCAGACCTTGAATAATTCACGATGGGGAGTGCCTGCGTGAAAAGTCAGTTGGGAAGTATTGCTTGGCGCACACTGCACTCACCGCCCGCCAGAGAGACCAAGTTCTTCTTGGTGGAGAGCAATCGCCCCATAGCCTTCATTGCGCTGGGTTGCGCTCCGCGGACTCGCTTGATAACATGGTGATTGAGGTCGAGGCTCTCAGGTAATGTTTTATGGGGCGACATGTTGCAGCTTGAGGTGTGCTGGGGTTTGCATCAATCGTACGCTTCTATAAGTATACGCATAGGTTATTATGACAAGACCAAACAACCGGTATATCGCTTAATGGGTCAACATTGCGAGTCATCGACTTGCAAGCACGTATTTTGATAACATGGTAGATAACGCGAATCCTTCGGAGCTGACCGTCCCGGCATCATCGTTCGCCATGGCCAAGCTCTTTATCACTCTCGAAGGGCTTACTTCAGGAAGTTAGTCCACGTCAAAGGGCGAGGCAGCATTTACACAAGCCGATGGAAGCCAAAACGCCGGCAGTGCCAGACCGATGGCGGAGGAAGTTCACGTTGTGGGGTATCGGCTATCCCGAACAATTTGCACTTGACATCGTCCCTAGATGAAGGCACTGACTCCGGTATACGAATATAGCCGCATTTTGAGAATAGCCTAATATCAGATATCTCGTTGAAGCGGTGTACATCAACCAGTTCCAAGCTCTTATAAGGTTGCTGGGGCCCGTTGCAGTCGTCGTAATGGGGGACAGCGAACTAGGGTACCAGTAAACAATGTGTCCGAGGACTTTGCTCCCTCACGCGCACCTTCAAGTACGATACTCCTGATCGCATCGCAGCGAGCGTGGTTGGGATGACGCAGTCAGTACCTGCATACACGTCACGAGACCCATGCTACCCTTCTCCCTGGACGGCAAGGCGCAAGCATGTACAGCTGTCTGTCGGTGCAGCGAAGAAGAGTGAGACAGGGAATCACGTTTTTCTCTCGTACAGGGATCTAGTCTAATAAGCGTCTTTAGCGAAGCGAGACAAATTTTACTGTCTGAGTGACATGTCATTTCCAACTTTGCATATTGCGAAACCGACCAGCAACCTATGCACCAACACGAATATGTAGTCTTGGCCTCGTACAGGGCCGGCAGTGCCGATGCAAATCACCAATCCTCTTTGCTTTCCAACATGAAGTGTCTGCTGATCTCAGGGGGAGGCGTCAGGCTCCGTACCGCGCTGAGTTTCCGGTCTTGACTCGCTCGTTTCTCGTCGTTCGTCACTCATTCGCTCAGAGCCCTCTTGCTCGGGCTCTTTTATAACACGCTCACTGGCCGATTCGCTTCCCCAGAATTGTCTCATCCCGTTGACGATCAGCCTTGAACATTGAACACGTACCACTAATCTCGTTTAATCACTCGCAATGTCGCAATACGATCAAGATGGAATCACCGCCGCGGCCCCGCCAAGGTCGTACGCCTTGTCAGACGCAAAGTCTGACAAGAGACCCACCGACTTGGGCGCGGCAGAAATCGCTAAACCGGTCGAAGAAGCCGACCTGAAAGCAGCTCAAAACGGCGGAGCCATCGTGGATCCCGTTTGGGGCACGATCGAGGATGGCGGTCCAAATTACAGGAACTTGGGATGGTGCGTCGAGATGTGCGTCGAACTTTGCTGATATAGCTAGGATCAAGGCCTCTGTGCTCGAGCTTAAGACCCAGATCGGTCTCGGTGTCCTGGGCTTGGTAAGTTACATTTACCTGAAGTATTCGGAATCGCGAGCAGTGTTCAGAAAAGCTAACTCGCGACAGCCGTCTGTTCTGAACACCCTCGGTTTCGTACCTGGTATCATCGTCATCGTCGTTATTGGAGTCATCATCACTTGTATGTCCACCTGTATTCTGTTACCACATCCCACCAGTCTAACGCTGTGTTAGGGTCGGACTTGGTCGTCGGTACATTCAAGCTGAACCACCCCGAGGTCTACACCGTTGCCGAGTGAGTAAGATGGCCAAGATTCTGCTCGAAGCAAGCTGATGACATCTCACAGTGCGGGCTACCTCCTATTTGGTCGATGGGGCCGAGAAGTTCTCGGTTTCGCGTATTGGGTGTGTGCAATGATCAATTCCTGCTTGATCGTAGCTAATCTTGTTTGGGCTTATAGCTTGAAGTCGTTGCTATCGCCGGAGCGAGCTTCTTATCTATCGCGGTGGCTTTCAACACCATTACTGAGCACGCTGCTTGTACCGTCGTGTGGGCGGCTATCGGGGCCATTATCGTGGCTTGTCTCTCCTCGATCCAGACTTTGGGCCGTATCTCGTGGTTGGGATGGATCGGCCTTGTCAGCATCTTGTCGGCCGTCATCACTCTCATGGTTGCGGTCGGTGTCGAAGAACGTCCAAGTTTAGCTCCAGCGGGCGAATTCACTATCATCACGCAAGCTTTCGCTACTCCCTCTTTCGTTGACGCAATCAATGCCGTGTCCATCGTCATCTTCGCTTATGCCGGTACACCCAATTTCTTCAACATTGTCGGTGAAATGCGTGACCCCACCGACTACCCTCGTAGTGTCATCGCTGCCCAGACTGCTATCACCATGGTGTACCTCGTGAGTACCTAAGCAACAAAATTCGACATGATATGATGATTGATGTCCTCCTAGGTCGTTGGCAGTATCACTTATCACTATGTCGGCCAATACATTGCCTCACCTGCGCTTGGCAGCTCCACTGCTGTCGTGAAAAAGGTTGGGTCATATATTATATCCTTCGTGGACTTTGACGCTGACATGTGTATAGGTCTCGTACGGTCTTGCGCTCCCTGGCCTGCTCGTCGGTGGCACGTTATACGCCCACACAGCAGCCAAATATGGTATGTTATCCATCACCGATCTCTCCATGTCGATCAAACGGCTGACATTTCGCAGTATTCGTCCGACTCTTGCGGAACTCTCGACACTTGTCCAAGAACACGCCTACTCACTATATTGTGTGGTAGTGAGTGTTCTTCATCGAGGTCCTTGCAGCATCATTCGTTGCTAATCAAGCGATAGCTCAACCGTTGCCTTCACTTGCGTAATGGGCTTTATCATCGCCGAGGCGATCCCATTCTTCGACGACTTGCTCAGTCTCATCGGTGCTCTTCTCGGCACGTTGATCTGCATGTAAGTAACCTTCGTCCTCGATAATACTATAGTGCAGATCTGACGAATGAGACTTCATAGTCAAATGGAGACGTACATGTGGATCTGGGACAACTGGCGATCGCCCCAGCGAGGCACTACCCGATGGAAGCTTCTCATGGCTATGAACTTTACCTTCCACATCATTGGCTGGTTCCTCATGGTGGCAGGCACGTACGGATCCGTCGTCACCATCAACGCAGACTTGAACAACGGCGATTTATCATCGTGAGTGTCACTTGACAACCAAGTGTCTGGAATATAATATGGCAGTCGCTGACCTTCCATTCTCAGTCCGTTCAGCTGTGCGGACAATAGCTAGGAGGGCAGAAAGGCTGGGCGAGGGAGACGTAAGAAGAGAAGCATTAGCATTGCAAAACAAATTGGCTATAGGCACAGAGTGTAAACAGTATATGAGCACATCCCGTCGTGACATCGTGTGGAAGAGGCTGGAAGTGCTTGGCGGTATTGTACTTTGTGACCGATCAACAAGTAGTAAAATAGCATCTCATCATACCATACAAAAGACTATTTCATGTCACCCGCATATTGCCTAATTTACTGATACATGTCATCTGCCAGTGCTACACAGTAGGACATCTTCAATGCTTCTTTTTCGATTGTAGTATCATCTTGATCGTTGTCGCCACCCAAAGTCCTTTTGTACACTCTACTAACGGTCTGTCGAGCAACTCGATCCGAGGCTGCCCCCACTTCCAGATGTAGTGAATGACTATCTCATACGATCCTCCACTGGATCTCCTCGCCTCGTACCACCCGACCAAGATTCTCGGCAGTACTGGTCCACATAGCTCCGAGACCATCTTCGAATGCGTACCCTGTATGAGGGGTAAGAACGACTTCTGACCGACCGTTTTGACCCCATTCCGTCGTTCTCCACTTTGAATCCAAAGGTAATGGCTCGATATCGAACACGTCTAATGCCGCTCCTCTAATCTTGCCTTGATCAAGCACATCCAGCAATGCCGCCTCGTTGACTAGCGGACCGCGACCGGTGTTGATGAGAAACGCAGTCGGTTTGAGCAGTGCAAGCTCCTTCGCTGAAATGATGCCTCGTGTGCGCTCCGATGATACGACGTGCACAGAGAGGATATCGGACTGCCTGAACAGTTCCTCCTTGCTGACAGCTCTGTAATCTCCAGCTTGTAATCCGGCGCTCGTAGCAGCATTATCCGCCTTGTCCTGAGTCAGGTTCTCAGACCACGCAATCACTCGCATTCCAAAAGCCAACTTGGCAATACGTGCTACTCCTGCTCCCAACTTGCCAAGACCGAGAATACCTAATGTCTTCCCGCCAATATAGGTGTTGAGTGGGAGCGCATGATTCCACTGTCCAGACGCGATAAACGATTGATCTCGCGGTATGTTATTCACCAGCGCGAGGATGAGTGCCCAGGTATGTTGTACGGTCGCAGCGAGGTCGGGCGGTGCATTAGATCTGCATCCATCAGAAGGTTTCTACCATTAATGTACTCACGGCAAAGGCTTGACCGGAGTGCCGGCGACTAATATCCCTCTCGCCTTGGCCGCTTCCATGTCGATACCGAGATTTCGCATACCTGTAGTCAGGATGATCTTGAGGTTGGGTAGCTGATCAATGATTGTCGCTGGTAGAGGCGTTCTCTCTCGCATAGTGACGAGGACATTGAACGGCTTTAACCGTTCGAGAAGCGGTTGCGGATCGGGCGTAGGAAGAATCGTGTCGTGGAATACTGTGATGTCGGCTGCATCGTACAGGTCAGATATGTGTCGCTCAGCAAGACGATTGTAGTCGTCCAGCACCGCTATTTTGAGATCATGTGCATCAATCGACATTATTATTGTTGTTGATATGATTAGACGTCAAGTGAATGAAATGAAAGTGAATGAATAATCGGAATATCTCCTCGGCCATCGCTTTCCGTTGTTATTATCCTTCTCTCATATTGCAATCAGTCCCATTGCGTGCTCAGAGCTCATTAGTCGATATATACAATGGTTCGCGGGCGGTCCATAGACGTCACTCGACCCTCGACACGAGCATTAACTCAACAGCGCGATTACCGCGCCAGGAAAGCGGCCAGCCAGGTATGTTCCGTCCTTACCCGGCCTTGCCTTTTAGGCGATCGCTGCCGTCTCAGAACTGATATACCGTAGAAACATTTGGAGGACACTGTGCAAGCTCTGTTGGCAGAGAACAGCCATCTGAGGGCAGAAGTCGAACAGCTCAAACGTGCATTACATCTCGGCAATCCTAGACCTGACGCTGGGTTGTTGAAAGGGTTGCGTGGTGATCTCGAAAATGCAATCAAACGACTAGACAGCTTGGAGGGGAAGGAGAGTTCTACTAGTCAAGCATTAACTATGAAGTCGAGCTGCAGCACGAGCTGCAGCATAGAATTGAAGCCAGTACAAAACGTTGTGAGTCGGATGCATCGCTATAAGTGCGGCCAGCGACGAACACGCTCATCCCTGCCCGGCAACTGGAACGCACTGACGAGTGATTATAGGCAATATCACCAGCTGCCTGCTCAGCATCGACAACAGCCACGCCATCGACACTGTCAGTCATCCCTCACACGTTTATCGAGCCATCCACCTCGCCCATGCCCCGCGAAGAAGAGCAATGTTGCGGAGGGTTGTTCGACTGCTCATCTCTGCCCGAGGTTATCACGTCCGAGCTCCCTCTCACATACGCCGTTTCCACCCTTCGCGATGATCATCCACTCTCTGCGCCCTCTCCCAAGCACCCAAACTATTCACTGAACAGAAATTTATAGAATCACTGTAATCACGGTGTTCGACCGACCTGACCCAGCGCACTAAGACAACGATCCCCGGCCGAGCGAATTTGATTATTACCACATGATTTTTGAATATCAACATTTATTTATATCTTGATCGCCTTGCCACCTATTCTTTATTTACATAGACATATCGCTACACGGTCAAAAAATATTGCTCGACCGAACACCGTGACTCGGGAACCCATGGCTTGCCAAGCCAATCTGGCTAGAGGGGTAGTGGAGAAGGACGAGATGAGAGACGTTGTTGAGAGTGACGGAGCTAGCAGATCACACAGGATCGACGCTGCATCTCGAGGTCATGAAGTCGCGAGAGATCAGCTGGAAACTACAACACCCGAAAATGCCGGACCTGTGCCAACGAGTGAGTTATCAGACAGTCTTTCCACTGTTTTCTGACTGACAGAGATGCTCCTTTAGCGTCCCTGCTTCGAGGTCTCGGTTGGCTGGATCGGTTCCTTGTTCTCTTGGTGCTACTGGCGATGATTTTGGGGGTTATCATCGGTATGTGCTCCTGCGCCTGTCACCCTACCTAGCTATGCTGACGCGACACAGGCAAATTCGGTCACAACGTCAATGTCGTCCTCACTGGTGCCCGCTTGCAAGGAGTCTCCGTCCGTGAGTTGAGCGCGGCCTCTATCTGGACTATGCCGTGACTGATACGCTGTTACTGTCAACAGCAATCGTCATCGGCTTGCTTGTCATGATGTGGCCCATTCTGACGAAAGGTAAGTGAGAGCATTCTCGACCGTCACGCTGACTGTGATAGTACAATACGAGCGTCTGCCGGCCATATTCCGAACAACGCACGTTTGGCGTCAGGTCTGGCTATCGCTGGTTCTGAACTGGATCATTGGCCCATTTGTAAGTCAAACCCGCGAACGAGCTTGCAAGCATAATTG
Organism: Cryptococcus sp. GC_Crypt_6; assembly: GCA_026538315.1. Taxonomy (NCBI): domain Eukaryota; kingdom Fungi; phylum Basidiomycota; class Tremellomycetes; order Tremellales; family Cryptococcaceae; genus Cryptococcus; species Cryptococcus sp. GC_Crypt_6. The sequence goes on along the minus strand of JALPBY010000006.1, from coordinate 312,686 downwards.
ACAAATGTGATTACACAGGTCATGCTGGCGGTCGCATGGGCGACGCTGCCTGACTTGCCCACATATCGCACTGGCGTGATAATGGTGGGACTGGCAAGGTACGCATTCAACCATTGCAATTTGCAGGCTTGATCTCACTGTGAAAGTCTTTACAGGTGCATTGCCATGGTCATGATCTGGAATCAACTGGCACAAGGCGATATCGATTACTGCGCCATCCTCGTGATCATTAATTCCGTACTCCAGATCATCCTCTATTCCCCCATGTGCCTCTTCTTCATCAATGTGATTTCCAAGGAGGACGAGCTCAAGCTGGAGTATGGTCAGACCGCTATCGCCGTGCTCATTTATCTCGGCATACCGTTACTCGCTGGTATTGTCACTCGAGCTGCTGGGATTGCGCTACTCGGAAAGGACAAGTTTACAAACTACTTCTTACCCTACTTTGGACCACTTGCGCTCATTGGGTTACTATATACGCGAGTTTATACGTTTGGAAATACCGATTCATGCTGACTCCGTTTAGTATCATTCTGATCTTCGCCGAGCAAGCGACTCGAATACTGGACAACATCGGCAACGTATTCCGCGTCTTCGTGCCTATGATCCTGTACTTTGTCATCATGTGGACCTCGGCATTTATACTGGTCTACAAGCTAAGTCAGCGCAAAGGCGGGTCGAAGCGATACGGGTACAAGATGGCCGTTGTGCAGGTGAGTTTGACACATAGTGTTGCAGGCTTAGAGACTGCTGACGTTGATTGAAATCTGCTCAGAGCTTCACGGCTGGATCCAACAAGTGAGTCAAAGTCAACGCAAGACTGATTGAGCTGACAAAGACACAGCTTCGAGCTAGCAATAGCCGTCGCTATCGCAGTATATGGAGTCGACTCTGATCAAGCACTAGCAGCGACAATAGGTCCGCTTATCGAAGTACCTGTGCTCCTGTTCTTGACTTATCTTGCTCTATTCTTGAGGGAGAAACTACATTGGGGTGATGATACGGCCTTGACATCTGAGGAAGTATCGGTATGAGCAATATAGAGATACATGTATTGGCTAGAAAGTATCATGCATGACATCGGACTAGACATAATGACGATTTGCCCACCACAATGATCATCTCGGATTGCCACCATTGCTCGTCGCTACGCGTAATGGCGCGGTGGAGGGCGTCCTCTACTGCAACAACATCATAAACCCATTTACGTTCCTCCTCATTTTTGCCAGCAGCCAACAAAGATACTCATTTCAACTAGCACGACAGCCCCTCATCGCAGAAGCAAGGGCGAGTGACTGCTCGCGGTGCACAACGAGTACTGCGCAAAATGGATAACGCACCATTGACGCTCAACGTGTAAGCTGCTTCATCCTCGTGGCTACTACTCTTTACCGATGACGACTTCTGACAATCGATTGCACACAGAGTTGAGATATCCCCTCCTACGCTCATACCTGGAACGTCCGAAACGACCCCTACCTCATTCGATCCTCTGCCCCCATCTCCCGTCCCGAACCCACCGCCTCCAACAGACTTTGCGTTCTCGCCCACACCAAGCTACCCTGTTCCACACGGCTCGCTCTCGCTTGGGTCCACTCTATCTTTGAAGCTGGATCTGAAGAACACGCATCCTCAGCAACATGCTATCCTCGGCGTGCGGATGATGGTGGAGATCTCGGGACCTAGTGGGAGATACAGGCTGGGCGAGGTAGTCCATTCGCTCAATGGAAGTGACGGTCTTAGTAACCCAGATGATGGAGATGATCAAGATCCCTCGTCGTCTGTCGCCGACACCGACGCTGCCGCTGGCGCTGGACCGAATGAGACTCTGCCAGAACTCCAGTATGGCGAATCAGTCGACATTGAGGTATCGAGCGAAATGAAGGATCTAGGCTTGAACATCGTCATTGTCAGTGCAGCGTGGGAGACGTTGGATGGGCGGAGAACATTACAGCGCTTTCTCAAGTTCAACGTGAGTATATTACTATCATCGCCGCCGCGAAGTCAAATAACACCGTGTCTGTCAACAGGTGAACCCCCCACTAGCTATCAAGACGCGGATCCAGACGCCCTCTCACCCCAATACTTCCCTTGACGCATCAAAGCGAGAAGACGTGTACCTCGAGATTCTCATGCAGAATACCTCTGGAGAAGGCATGATGCTGTCCCGCGTAATACTGGAGCCCGTACAAGGTCTACAGAGTCGGTCTGTAGACGCGTTCGATGATGTCGCGGCTACAAGCAGTGACGGGAGGCAAAGTGGACAAGAGGGCGAAACGCTGTTACCGAATGATACGAGACAATACCTCTTTGTCCTTTCCTCCGCCCCGCCTAGCTCATCAGATCGAGATAGTGTCCCTCAATCTTCATTCCCACCGACGTATACTGGCGGGACCATCCTCCCCCTCGGACGCTTAGACGTCTCGTGGTATTCTGGCAAATACCACGTTCCTGGTCGATTACAAACTTCGACATTGAATAGGAGAGTTCCCGTGTCTCCGCTCATTACGACGAGCGGCCTCTCAGGTGGTGTCAAGGCCACGCGCACGCTCAGCGCACAAGGAACTATCGGCAGTCCATCATCGACACCTAGTCGAGCTCTGATTAGCCCAACCCCTCGTACAGGTGGTGCGTTGCCAGCCGACGTAAACGAACCAGAATGGGAGTACGATCTCACAGTCGACGGAGATCGACGGGCAGAAGTAGAGGAGAAGTTCAGTCTCGCTCTTCGGCTGGCAGTACGATCTACTCGTGCCGTCCCCGCAAGAAGAGCCGGAGACAACGAACAAACGATCGACTCGTCCGGTGATCTGCCCAAGCCTCCTCGAGTAGGCATACAATATTTGTCCCATTCCACGTCGTCTGCACCCGACATGCCTCTTGGACAGATACACACACCTTCAGCTACGCCTGCGCCAGCACCTCACTTGGCTCTATCACCACCATCTCGAAGTGGGACGCCCATGTCGCCTGGTCCATCTTCTGCAGCAAGTACAAGGCCATACAGTCCCTTCACACCCATGACATCGACTTCGACTAGACCCGGGACACCCCTCAGCTCCCAGCTTCGACAAGCAGTAGGAAGCCATCTCACCCTAGCTTCAAGTCTGGGCTTGACCACTGCGGCCCAAGCACAAAACCAGGTTTTGGCACCGGCTCTCGGATTAGGTGTGGGTCCTGAGCACGCTGCTCAGGCAGACACAGCTCTCGCGTCATTGTACAGCGCGCCGTTCCCTCCTCCACCCACGTCATCAACTACTAATACCGGTCCAGACACCATGACCGGTACAGGGTCAAACAAGCCCTTACCTCCTGTTCAAGGCTCGAGCAAACGACTATCTCTCCCGCTATTGTCAACTACGGGTCAAGTAATCCATCTCGGCAACTCTCTTCTTACTCCGGACCCACTCCCTCTACAGGGGGTCAAGGAAAACAAAGGTCCAACATACTCGCCCACAGCGGTTGCTTCCTCGGAGGGAAAAAAAGAGGACGATGGTGAAATACGCTATGAAGTGATCTATGAAATCAACTTGGATTTCATGGCGTTTGACGAAGGACTAGCAGCTCTGGGCGGAATAAGAGTACTCGTCTTCCACAACGACGATATTGGAATAGACACATTCAGCGGACTTCACGGAAGCATAGGAAGAGAATGGGAGAGTCTAGGCGATATCTGGGTCACTGGCTAGCCGTTCTTAACAGACTATGATCTGCCCACATATATCTATGCATTCTTGGGTCCAATCCATATCCCAAAGTCGCGAAATGCAAAGATGCTCTCATAAACATTGCGATGAAAAGCTACATATGGCAAACTGTATTCCCATTTGTCCCCATCTTCCGCTCCACTCCATTACGATTTCCAGCGGCGAAAAGATCTCAAGCATTCATTATCATCATCAACAACGACGCCGTTTACTTGCCCTCAAACATCTTCTTGATGGCCTCGGTCGAGTAAGACTTGGGCCTCTCGAGGGGCATGCCGAGCGCACGGTCCCAGATGAGCTGAGAGACGACACCGAAAGCACGAGAGACACCGAAGAGGACGGTGTAGAAGTCTTGCTGGTGGAGACCGTAGTAGGTAAGGAGGACACCGGAGTGGGCGTCGACGTTGGGCCAAGGGTTCTTGGCCTTGCCCGCCTCGAGGAGAATGTTGGGGACGATTTTGTAGATTTGGCCAACAAGCTTGAAGAGGGGGTCGTCGGGGAGGTGCTTGAGGGCGAACTCTCGCTGAGCGGTGTATCGGGGGTCCTGTCGTAATAACGATGTCAGGCGCAGCGCTTCATGAAAGGTACGAAACAACTCACGGTCTTCCTGAGGACAGCGTGGCCGTAACCGGGGACGACTTGGCCACCCTTGAGAGTGGACCAAACGTACTCGGCCACCTTCTCATCAGAGGCATCCTCACCGATCTGAGCACGCATCTTCTGGACCCATCGGAGGACCTCCTGGTTGGCGAGACCGTGGAGGGGACCGGCGAGACCGTTCAATGAGGCACCGAAAGAAAGGAAGGGGTCGGAAAGGGCAGAGCCGACCAAGTGACCGGTGTGGGCGGAGACGTTACCACCCTCGTGGTCGGAGTGGATGGTGATGTACAATCTCATGAGTTCAACAAACTCCTTGTTGTCGCCGTAGCCGAGCAAAGTAGCGAGGTTCGCAGAGTAGTCGGCGTTGGGGTCGATAGCAGGGAGCTTGCCGTCGCCGAAGACGTTGCGGAAGATTCGGCCAGCAATGTTGGGGAGCTTGGCAATGAGGTCCATCGAGTCATCGAAGGTGGTCTTCCAGTACTCCCTCTTGTGGACACCGTTGCTGTATGCCTTGGCGAACGCAGAGTCGTGGTTGAGCTGAGAATTTTACATTGCGTCAGCTGCTAGCTTCGAGTGTTATCAAAGTTGGGCTCACGGCGTTGACGGCAATGGCGAATTGAGTCATGGGGTGAAGGGTGTTGGGGCATCGGTCGATCAACTCCTCGACGAATTTGGGGATAGCGGCACGGGCAGCCCACTCCTGGCTAAGACCCTTGACCTGCTCCTCGGTAGGGACTTCGCCAGTGACGAGAAGCCAGAAGAGACCCTCAGGAAGGGGCTCGGAGCCGCCGGGAGCCGTGGGGAGCTTGGCCTGAGCCTCGGGGATGGTGAGACCGCGGAATCGGATACCCTCGTCGGCGTCAAGAACGGAACCCTCCCAGATCAGGCCCTACACGATGTATGTCAGTCAGCCGAATGACCAGATGACAAGAGAAGGAGAGAGTATAGGCGACTGACCTTGATACCTCGCATACCACCGTAAGCTTGGTCGACAGTGACCTCGCCAAAGCTCTTGTTGCCGTGAGCGGCTCGGACGGCCTTGACATTCTCAATCTCCTTGGGGATGAGCTCGGCAAGACGCTCCTTGAGAGACTGTGCGCCGACCGCTGGGGTGGAGGCGAAAGTCCTCGCGAAGGAGGGGCGGAGCTGCAGGCGGAATGTGAATGTCAGTCTCGGATGAGCGCGATGTGCTGACACGTCGAGAGGTGTGAGATACGAGAGCTAATGCTTACCTGTGCCTTGAGGGCGTTACGAGTAGCGACAAAGCTCATTGTGACTGTTGTTTACGGGGTGTATGAAGTGTTTTGAAAAGGAGAAGACGAGAGAATAAAAAGAAGGGGAATGACGACGGCGGTGAGTTCGGTGGGTTGGGGCTTTGCGAATGGATCCAAAGCACAGTGTCGTATATCGTGTAATGGTAATGCGGGAATATAACTATGTTTTTTGATACCGTTTATGTGACATTTCGGCATTCACTTAGCCGCGTATTTGGTATTCCCAGGATGTCATGACGTGTTATTCTACACCGTGTATGACCTGTTATCATACGCAAAAAGCCGATTAGGAACGATGTATGCCGATGACCGAATGACTCATTAGACTACCAAGATTTCAGAAATTGTCTGTTGCTAAAGTATCGTATCGACATCTCGGTGATACTCGACAGCCAGTCAGAGACAGCAGTGACAAGAGCACCAGTATGTGACACGACATCTACTTGCTCAGCTACAGCACACTAGCTCACAATGTATCCCCCTCGGGCAGTGGCTGTGGACACGACATACTATGATCTCCTCGAGGTCGCGGTGGAGGCTACTGAAGCCGAGATCAAGAAAGCTTATAAGAAAAAGGTCAGTGACCACAGTATCTACAGACCAGAGGACGAGTGCTGACGAGATGATCAGGCAATGCAACATCATCCTGTGCGTTGTCCAGATCCGCGACTTCTCACTGAGGCTGTACTGACGATACATCTCTGGACTTGAATGGCTACAGGACAAGGTCAGCAACGCTTACTTGTGTCCGTCATATAAAGCTCTAGCTGAAACAATCGACGATAGAACCCAGATGACCCATTAGCGCACGAGACTTTCCAACGCATAGGCCAAGCGTACGAGACATTGTCCAATCCTGACGAAGTGGGTAGTCCGCGCTATCCGAGATGTGAAGTAGCCGAGCTGACTCAGCTTAGAGAGCGGCGTATGATATGTATGGCCCTGAGGGTGCTCCCAAAGGTGGTGGACCCGGGGGGATGGACATGGATGACCTGTTTGAAGCCATGTTTGGCGGGATGGGGATGGGCGGCGGCGGCGGGTTCGGCGGAGGCGCGAATTTCTCTTTTGATCCTTCAGCAGGACCGAGTCGAAGACCGAAACCTACCAGAGGAAGAGATACAACCGTCGCATACGATATCACGCTGGAAGAGGCGTATCTCGGCAAGAAGGTGGTCATGAATCTGGAAAGGGATAGAATCTGTACGGGGTGCAAAGGCTCTGGAGGAAGACATGGCGTCAAGCCTTCGCCTTGTGTTGGCTGCGATGGCAAAGGCTACGTATATCAGGACAGACATGTGAGGCTGGTCCATCACCTGAGATCAGGTCGATCACCAAAGGGATCTCGCTGACGCTCTGGTACCGATCTTCCTGTAGCTTGGCCCTGGTTTGCTGGGCAAGGCAAAAGTCGTTTGTCCCGAATGCGATGGTGAGAAAGTCCGCTTACGAGAAAAAGAAAAGTTAGATACAACCTTTACTTTCTCTGCGCAACATCGCTACCGTGGCACATATGATGATGCTGATACTCCTGTTTTTGCTACAGATGCAAGAGATGCAAGGGGAAGAAGGTTGTCAAGGAGAAGAAGAGGGTTGAGTTCAACATTGAGCCTGGAACAGTGGATGGGGAACGGATAGCTTTGCGTGGTGAAGGCGATGAGGCGGTGAGTATCTTTATTATCTGCCAACTAGAACTACGTTATTGATAAACTGGATCTGGTCAGCCCGACATACCAGCCGGAGACGTGATATTCCTTATTCGACATTTACCACACGTATCATTCAAGCCGTACCCTTCCTCACCTTCAGCTTTATCTATTACGCTCTCGCTCAAACTGTCAGAAGCACTATTAGGCTTTTCGCGAATACTGTTCATCCATCTTGACGGCCGCGGGATACGCGTTACGTCTAAACGAGGCGAGAGGGTTATACATCACGGTTCTACCTGGATCATCAAAAGTGAGGGAATGCCCATAAGAGGGAGACGGGGCGATAAGGGCGATATTTTCATCCGGTTCGAAGTGGAGATGCCCTCGACTCAGTGGGCTTCAGGGCTCGAGCAGGGAAGTGATGAGGATACGTTGGTCAGATTACCCCCCAAAATGCCGGATCTTATACCTGGCCCAGAAACAGTGGTCGAGAGGGCATTGTCATCTAGACCCGTCGGCAGATGAGCTAACTGGTAGTAGGTGAAGAGACGGGGAAGGCCATACGACTCTGCACATGTTACGCAGCATTGTCACAGGTAGTCACAATCATATCGCATATACATCATTACATTCGTCATGTCATTATCATCACGTCTCGCACTTCTGCAAATGTGGTCCAGCTTGTACGAGCAGCTCACGGCTTGCCCTTGACGACTGTCTTACGCTTCTTCCCCGTTTGGTGAGAATCACCACTGAGAGAGGCGGGCTTGCGCTTCTCCCCTCTTGATTGCTTTGTGTCTCCGTCGCTTGTTTGGGCATGCGGTGTCGTCCCTGACGTCTTCCCGTCACTGACACTACAGATAGACTGTGGCGGAACACCGTCCTGCCCAGATGCCCCTTCATTTACATCTTCCATCGCTTCCTCTGCCACTTCGCTGCTTTGTGCCTGTTCATGTTCCGCCCGTTTTCTTCCGCGAGTCTTTCCTCTTGATTTCCGGCGTGCAGCGACACATTGGCAAGTCACATTATGCTTCTCCTCTAACAACGGTAATGGACGAGTGGACAGGGTGATTTGGAGATATGGATGATGGGTCATCTTGGGTCTGTATCAAAACAGAAATCAGCAAGGATGTATACGTAAAAGTGTAACACCGACTGACTTTGTCCGTCCACCTAGAACTCGGCGGAGATCCATTTCGTCGTCTGTTCTGGACGCAGATGACGGGGAAGTGTACAGCCCACTTTCGGTATACTGCCATAATCCGTGACCTTTCGCACTGGCACCAGCACTAGCACCGTGTCCTTGACTCATTAGATTCGCTTTGCCTTTTCCTTTACCATCACCATTCGCCATGCTTAGAGCTTGGTTTCGAAGGGCGCTCTGTTGGCGCTGGATGTCTTTTTGAAGTAGCGCGATATACTCTCTCTTGATTATCTCCACGATAGAGATAAGCCGCGGAGTAGTCGTGGTGCATCCTTGAATAGTCGATTCTCGGACAACATTCGCGCTTGATGGGCCAGCAGCTGCATTTTCAGGAGGTACAGTTGCAGCTGTAGCAGTGGTGGACAGGTCGTCCTTCGTATCCTGAGAGGTTTTGCTTGAGGAAGGATCAGGAGGGAGAGTGTGAAGGACAAGTGGGATTCGGGGATTCTCCTATGTCATCAACAGCCGATTCAGCAATTGAAATGATTACGAAGAGCCACCAAATCTATTCTAGCCAGGTAGACGGCATGATATAGGTCCGAATGAAGCAGGCATCACTCACCGCCAAGAAACGTAGGGCGAATTGGACATAAGACTTGATTGAACCTCCAGAGACGATCCGGATCCGATGAGCCTCCATGCCCTGACCAGCTACAGCCGAGGGATCATCTGAGGAAGCAGCCATTCCGCGATAAGCTCGTGAACAGGTAGTCTTGTACAATCTCTTTACAGTCAATCAACATAGTATATATCAAAAACAAACATTTTTGTTCTTGGCTCATAATCAGACCAAACTGCCTCCACCATCCTTCTTCCTGGTGTTGACACTAGGCACGCAACACCAGATGACTTGGTGGACGTTAGGCTCGTGGATTACCGATTTGTTCGAAAAGTCGTTAATGGCAGCGCGCGCGTGGATGGAGGTCGATAGAACTTCTGTTCAAAGTAACATTACGACCTACTATATAGCATATATCGATATAAAACTTGCACTCTCTTCTCGACAGCGCAAGAAACCAACATGTCTCTCGATCAGATCGGCGCTGGACAAGCTGTCTATGCGCAGGACGAGGTGGGTCATCATTTGTCAAGTTGCAGCAGATCATTGCGGAGATGTATTCGTGATGCGCGAGGGTTCGTGCTGATTTGCTTCACTTGCGTAGAATGGACGTCCATTCATTATCGTTCGGTGAGTTGCGACCCTTTCTATCATGACCCAGAAATAGACTTACTGATCTTACTCGCTCGTAGTGAACAAGGGAGGAAAGTCCGAACCCATGGTCTAGAGGCTATAAGGGTTAGTGTAATCCCGCTACCCGTTCAGGCTTAGGTCGTCGACTCTGTCAAGTAGATGTCACAGCTGATGTCTTAATTTCCACTCGTAGAGCCATATCCTCGCTGCGAGAGCCGGTCAGTAGTCATCACTCACGGCACTGAGATGCCTGATCTTACTTGACGTTGGACTGACTTAAATTGCAATAGTCACCAACATCATCAAATCATCTCTAGGGCCAAGAGGTACGTCACCACAAGTCTACTTCAAAGACAGCCGTTTACTATGACACTGAAAACAAAGCTGACATTCCCATCTTCTACTGCGCTAGGCCTCGATAAGATCCTCATTTCCCCTGATGGTGATATCACCGTGACCAACGATGGAGCTACGATCCTTGGTCAGATGGAGGTCGAACATCAGATCGCAAAGCTGCTGGTGGAAGTGTCAAAATCGCAGGATGATGAGATCGGAGACGGAACCACGGGTGTCGTCGGTAGGTTGAGCATACATCCTGAGACATATCAAGCAGAAGATCAGAAGCTGACAAGACCTAATTGACGTATAGTCCTCGCTGGTGCTTTGCTGTCTTCCGCTCTCTCGCTACTTGACCGCGGTATACATCCTATCAGGATCGCAGACGGTTACGAGAAGGCGTGTGCGGTCGCAGTCGAAGAGCTTGACAGGGTAGCAGACACTGTGAGCAGCCTCCGCCTCCGCCCTCGAAAATAGGGGCCCAATGCTGATTATAGTTCCCAGATCGAATTCAGCAAGGAGGACACGAGCAACCTGTTGAAGACTGCCAAGACCAGCTTGGGCTCCAAAATGTGCGGCAATCATGGCCTACTTCTTCGCAACGCCGTACAAAGCTGACTGGTATGCTACTATAGTGTCTCGATCGCTCACGACAAATTTGCCAACATCGCCGTCGATGCAGTGTTATCAGTCGCTGACTTGACTCGACGGGATGTTGACTTCGAGTTGATCAAAGTCGACGGCAAAGTTGGTGGTGCTCTGGAAGACACTTCACTGGTGAAAGGCGTTGTGGTCGACAAGGACATGTCTCATCCGCAAATGCCATCGACTGTGCGCGATGCCAAAATCGCCATCCTGACATGTCCGTTTGAGCCCCCACGACCAAAGACGAAGCATAAGCTCGATATCGAGAGTGTTGAGGAGTACAAGAAGCTCAGGGAGTACGAGAAGGAGAAGTTCCTGGATATGATCAAAATGTGAGTCGGCGCAAGCAGATGCATTGGACGTTTTGCTGAATACGCTTCCTTGTAGGGTGAAGGACACTGGGGCCAACCTGGTCATCTGTCAATGGGGCTTTGACGACGAGGCAAACCACTTGCTCATGCAAAACGAACTGCCAGCAGTGCGATGGGTCGGCGGACCCGAGATCGAGGTGCGTCCAAGATGGCGCAATCGGAGCATATATATAAGGACATTTGCTAATGAACATACTCCGACTGATAGCTCATCGCCATCGCAACCAACGGTCGCATCGTCCCTCGTTTCGAAGACTTGACAGCAGACAAGCTCGGCCGAGCTGGTTTGGTACGCGAGCTCACATTCGGCACAACAAGAGATAAGATGCTGGTCATTGAGGAGTGCGCCAACACGAGGGCTGTCACAGTGTTTGTGCGAGGAAGCAACAAGATGGTGAGTGACAATTGGTCAAGTCTCTCTTCTGTGGTAGAATACGTGTGGAGTTGAGCTAATGACAAATATGTAGATCATCGACGAGGCAAAGCGAGCATTGCACGATGCCATTTGCGTTGTGAGAAATCTTGTCAAAGATAACCGTGTTGTGTATGGAGGTGGTGCGGCGGAGATCTGCGCGTCGATCGCTGTTGCCAAAAAGGCAGACGAGGTGAGTGATGGCTGCTCTGACAACGTTGATCGAGACAACGCTAAAGGTTTGATTCGGGTAGATCCCCTCTATCGAGCAATACGCCATGCGAGCATTTGCAACTGCTCTCGACGCCGTCCCTCTCGCTCTCGCAGAAAACTCTGGTCTCTCCCCAATTGATACATTAGCAGACGTTAAGAGTAGGCAAGTAACGGAGAAGAACCCCAGACTGGGTATCGACTGTCTCGGTCTTGGTGAGAATGGTGCGTAGAGCGGTTCTTATATAATCATCGCGTTGCGCTTCCTAGCTCAATGCTAACGGCATGTCTGTCTCGATCAGATATGCGCGCACAACATGTGTATGATCCCTTGATCTCCAAGAGACAGCAGTTCTTGTTGGCTACTCAGGTTGTGCGAATGATCCTGCGCGTTGACGATGTTATTGGTGAGTGTCGTGACTATATTCGTGGTCATGCTAAGCTGAGCTGACAACATCTATAGACGCATCTGCATTTGGGGACGAGCAATGAGCGTTGAGAACGAGTAATGAGCACTGAGCAATGAGTGATGAGCATGCATAGAAGAGTCACTGCATATTGTACTTAATGGATCTGCCATGAAATGCCTGAAAATCCCGATGGTGCCGATAAGTCCGAAAGATATGGACCGGGCCGGTCGACCCGCTCGGCTGGTAAAGTGCCACATTCGGCTAATCTGCTCAAAGGAAGGGAGAGGGGAGTATGACATATGCGGGGGTTTACACCATACAGTACGGAAGCCGGTCCGCCCGTTGCATTGGAAGAGTCCGCTTGATTTATTTCCACCGCTCCGTCTCATTTTATACACACATTGCATCGTACATCTCATTGTTATCTTTATTGCAACAACAGCAGCAACAGCCAATAGCGACTAGAACATCTCTCATCACTCAGACAAGCTGCACAGACCAAACAACCTTTTACACAATGTCAACAGCAGGTATCGAGATGGAAGCTCCTCCCACGGACATCATTACCCTCACAAGACACATCTTGTCTCAGCAATATGCGCTTGGATCTGACGCAGCGGGCGACCTGACCTTGCTACTCATTGCTATCCAGGTGAGTAGAGCAGTGTCTGTCCCTGGACATAGTTATCGGTTGGTCGCGTGCTGATTAATTGCTGGCTCGATCCAGGTGACATCAAAATACATCGCTTCCAATGTCCGTAAAGCGCGTTTGATCAACCTTGTCGGCTTGGCGGGCGCGTCCAACGTCCAAGGTGAAGACCAAAAGAAACTCGACGTGCTCTCAAACGATATCATGGTCAACGCCCTCCGGGCCAGTGGTAAAGTCGGCGTCATGGTCAGTGAGGAGGTCGACGAGGCTATCCTCGTCAGCGGAGGCAACGGAAAATAGTATGTCCCCTCTCCTTCACATAATAATACATATCACACATCCAGCACAGAGGCACTTGCGTTGGATATATTCTGCGAAAGCAAGTGCTGACGCGCTTTCGCCCATAGCGTCGTCGTCTTCGACCCCCTGGACGGCTCCTCCAACATCGACGCAGGTGTCAACGTCGGTACCATCTTTGGCGTCTACAAAGTCGTATGTCTCCTCTTTTACACAGCTACTCCTCGCTTGTATCCACCTTCCACCTACGCCATCGTCATTGTCGTCGGCTCGCCCTGAGCTAGACGCTTCGAGGCTGTGGCGCAGTCGTCCACGGGGTAGATGCGGGGCTCAATGTCGCTTCGAGACATGTTGATGAACTGACGTCACATTTGCTTGTATATTGTTATTGCCATTCCTTCTCCTCCGTCTTCCTCAACGTCAAATGATACTATAACGACTCAATCGCAAAATCACACCAATCGTATCATGCACACACGACCTGTAGGGCGAGCCTGGTAAGGGCACTGCTGCCGATGCCCTCCGACCGGGCAAGGAGATGGTTGCGGCCGGTTACACCATGTGAGTGTGGATTTCCTTCCGCAAGCCAAGCACGAGCAACAAACTGACAGATCTGCGCTACTAGGTACGGTTCATCTTGTAACTTGGTCCTCTCCACTGGCCAGGGCGTGCACGGGTTCACCCTCGACGAGGTAAGTTTGGCGTCTTAGAACGTCTTTACATTGGGCAAGATTCCTGATCATCTGCATGTGACAGGCTCTCGGAGAGTTCATCCTTACCCACCCTGACATCAAGATCCCCTCGCGAGGCAAGATCTACTCGTTCAACGAGGGTAACTCTCAGCACTTCTACCCTCCCGTTAACACCTACTTGAACAGCATCAAGTACCCCGAGAACGGCAAGCCTTACTCTGCGAGGTATATCGGTTCCATGGTTGCCGACGTGCACAGGACATTGCTGTATGGAGGTATCTTTGGTTACCCCGATGACAAGAAGAGCAAGAACGGTGGGTTATGTTCATCGTTGGTTCAGGTGCAATACTGATAATCGTCCTTGTTCACTTAGGCAAGCTGCGTATGCTGTACGAGGCCTTCCCCATGTCTTTCTTGACTGAGCAGGTGTGTTGCTGCTGATCGTTGTGCTTCCTTAAAATGCGCTGACAAAGTGCACGTTGCTCAGGCTGGAGGTGTGGCTACAACCGGAACTCAACGTATCCTTGATATTGTCCCAACCGACATTCACGGCCGTTGTCCCGTATTCCTGGGAAGCAAAGAGGATGTGGAGGAGGTCATCAAGGCGTACTCCGAGTATGACGGGGAGAAGAGGTGGTAGGTGTAGGTGTCGTGGGCGAAGCTGCCAGGCAGCCGTTGAAGGATGTGAGCAGTATAAGTGAGAAGTTGGTGATTGTGAGACCGATTCACAATAGATCAGTGATGCTTTTGGTTGTTCAATGTCATACCATAGGACATGCATATTCAGTATCTTGCGTACATGGACTTGTCATGTTGAGATATGTCCCTTGCAGCATAAGCATCAGATAAGTGGCGGGTCACGTGCACATCCGTGTCAAGAATTGTTTGAAATGAGAATGACATGAAACTTGGGCTTGGATGCACTGTATACTCTGTCGCCTCAGCAAGTCATACATAACACATTGTAAATGAGTATGTACTGGAGATATGCTCGGACCGAAACAAACAACAACCACTTGGAATATAAAAGTCAGTCTCCGGTGACTCTCCTGTGATGGGGTGTACCCTGAAAGTCAAAATTACTTGTATATATGAAATTACCCAATGCGGTGTCTAAAGCGAGGGGCGTGATGCGTGATCGGCCAAAACTTATTTTTTAAACCCAGTCTTTGTTTACATCTGAGACAACCGATGGTACTCGTACTGTCAGTACTGCTGCTGCCAGTGGTGCAAGTACGGTGCATGTGCATGTGGGCTGGTTGCGATGTGATGCAACAAGTAGTAGTATGCATGCTAAGAATACACCTCGGTGTCTCGCGCTCATACATTCAGTCCCACTCCAAAAGAAGGATAACAAACGTCAACGGCGATATCGACACTACAGCGCCATCTCACTTGACGACATATCTGAGACATCTTAGCTAAGAGGCTAATTTCTACGCTCTACGCTCTACCTCCCACTTCCTACTTCCTACTTGCATCATAGCGTTCTCGCTCTAATACGGTCAGTCTGCGTCAGCCTTTGACGTACTGTCTTTGTAATCGCGCACGAAACCAAAGCTCACGCGCTACTAGTCGTAGCTATAGTCGTAGTGTAGCCAAGCAAGCCCTCTCCGACGTCAGTCTTTCTATCGACCCGTAACTTTCGATATAGCATACACCGTCGATTCACTTATCAGCCAAACTAGTCCAGTCTAGCGCTTTCACACACTCTTCAACTCGTATCATCGACTGCGTTCAAGCATCGACACCGCAAGACATACGCCGAGAACTGCTGAAAATCACACTCGACGTCGACGACGACTACTCAGCATGCGATCAACACAGAATTCAGCCCGATTACTGGGTTTGGGCTCGTTCCTCCCTCTCCTCCTACTTCCCACAGCTCTAGCGCAATCGTCCAGCTCCAGCTCGAGCTCCAGCTCCAGCGCTAGTGCAGCAACCTCCTCAGTCGCATCAACCTCTACTTCCGCTACGAGCACGGCCTCGGCGGGCGCGAGCAAAATCACCTCTGCATCCGAGCTTAAGCTCGCAAAGTCTTATGTCGGGCAAGATTTCTTGTCTGATTTCAGTGCGTTCACCCCTCTCCGCTACCTGCAGTAGATCCACGAAGCTCAGGCTGATTCGTTCTTTCTTCGCTGTACAAAGCCTTTTTTACAGACGACGATCCCACGGATGGCTACGTCAAGTACGTATATTTCTAATACATATGTCAGGCTTCTTGAGCTGATAACAATTCAGCTATGTGTCTCAATCCGTAGCGTCGGAAAATGGCTTGATCGACGTCCAATCCGACAACACATTCATCATGCGCGCCGATTACACCAATGTCGCATCGGGCAGAGGGAGAGATAGCGTTCGAATCAGTAGTAATGCCAAGTATGGTGATGTCAGTAGTGTTTCTCATCCATCTTTTGCAAGATAGTCAGTACTGATGCTCCTTTGATTCGTCAGGGAGTGTACATCCTCGATCTCAATCACATGCCTGTGGGATGCGGTACTGTGAGTTCTAGTCTCGCAGAGATATATCAAGCGTCCTCGTGCTGTGAAGATTTCGTCAAGCTGACCAAGATCGTGCGCACGCTTAGTGGCCCGCGTGGTGGACGGTAGTCACTTCCGGCTGGCCTAAAGGAGGCGAGATCGACATTATCGAAGGTGTCAACGGTCTTCCATCGCAGTACTCTGCAGCATGGAACGCTACTACCGGCATCTCCTCTTCAGCCTCGGGACTGACATACAACGCCGCTTCGTTACACACGGCCGACACTTGCTCTCTATCGAGCGGAGCGTATATGACCGGTACACTGGGTAACACTCAGTGCAGCGCTTATCTCGATGATAATGAAGGATGCGGCGTCGAGATGTCGGGCTACGCCAATGGCTCTTATGGCGCTGGCTTCAACGCTGGTACAGGAGGATGGTATGCTCTTTGGAGAGACTGGGAAAAGTGAGTCACGCCAGCAATGCGGACAGGGCTCCAGAAATCAAAGCGCGATTGATTGCTAACCTAAACTCAAGCTCCGGCGGCGCATACGTCTACTACTGGCCGCGCGATTCGGACTCTGTCCCCGACGATGTCAAGGTGAGAAAGTGTACTGCTCGTAATTTGAGTAAGACTGACGTCTTGCCGCGACCCGCTCGTCCGATTCCTTGATGACAGAATGCAGACACAACCACTACCAACGTGGCCAACTGGGGCGAACCATCTGCCAACTTGTCTGTGCCTAGCTGCAAGAGCGATTTCGGCAACCATGTCATCGTCGTGAGTGGCCTTGTGGATTCGAGCAAGTGTGCAGAGGGCTAAATATGATCTTAATGTGTATCGCAGTTTGACTTGACCTTCTGCGGTGATTAGTGAGTCGCCTATCCCAAGCACCGATCAAGGTTAGGCTTAGCTGATCATTTGTTTCGTATTGCAGCGGCGACAGCACCTACACCTCTGTCGGCTGTCCATCGACCTGCTCGTCATTCGTGATGAACTACCCAGCAGCATTCGAGGAGGCGTACTGGTCCGTCAACTCTCTGCGAGTGTACACCGCGTCTGGTAAAGCAGCTACTTCAAGCGGGTTGAGCAAAGGCGCGATTGCCGGCATCGTCGTTGGTGCGGTTGTAGCTATTGCAGTGGCCGTTGTGCTTTGGTTCAGGATCCGCTCTACCAGGAGGCAGCGGTGAGTGACTTGTACTGGTCCAGTGTAAGAGTACGAGAAGGCGAGCTGATGGACTCTACCTTACTTGTGTGCGGGAACAGACGCGCCGCTCAAGCCGCCATGATGGCCGACGAGCCTCTGCCTGCCGACGCGCCCTACACTTGGTTGGCAGGAGCGAAACCCCGTATCGGTCCAACGAAACTGGCTCCAGGTCGCACTGCCCGACACTTCCTGGATGGCGAAACTCCAACTCAAATGTATGGCCTGTCCCCCGCCGGGTCCGAGAGGGATATCAAACTTGATGCCGTCCCTGTTTCCACCGGTGCCGGTACCGCAAACACGTTCGTTCCTGCTACAAGCTACGTTCCCAGATCTACCGTCCAGCCTTCTCCAGCTCGTTCTGCGCGCCGTCAGTCCCAAACCCCAGATCTGGGCAGGCTCATGGCCACAGACAGGCCGCAGGGCAGAGGCAGTTGGGTCGGATAGGCGACCGGCGACCGTCGACTTCCCTCGCCATCATTCTCACCCTTTCTACTTTGGAGCATGCCGGATTTTAGGGTGACAGTCGTTACCATCTTTACACATACACAGTTCTGCACCTTTACACATTTTCATCGTAACCATATTCTCAATAATGCAAAATCAATGCATACTGCATATCTCAACATGCTACTTCTACTTTGCATCAAATAGGCCTTCTACAGATCGCCCATGTCGTCCATGTCTTCCGAGTCGTGTTCGGTTTCTTGAATGAGCTGGGCGATTTCTCGGTCTCGTTCACGTGCGTCGGCAGCAGTGTCAAGTTCTGCGAAAAGATATGAGTCAGCTGGACTTCCGGATCCTATCGAAAGCGCGAATCTGCTAACCTTTTCGATGAGCATTTGGCGGATATCGCATTGCCTAGAAGATGACCGATTAGCATAATCCATACGAGGTCGCCGGAAATCATCACCAGTACTCACCCGTACGCTCTCATTGTACACCTGCGTGCAGTAGTGAACTCGCTTGTCAAACTCTCTCTGAGGCATATCGGTCTCAATGACATTGCCGGCAACTTTACATTCCATAAACCCTCCTTGATGATCGATAGTAGCGTCGATAACTCCGTCCTTGATAGCCTTGGCCACAATGTACTCTGTGTCCTCTTCCGAATCGAGGTGCAATTTGACGCAGACGTCTGCGAGGGATATGCGCGAGTATGCTAGTGTGATGGTTCGCAGAGCGGTCTTGATGACGAAATGTCTCAATCGAAGAATAAGAAAATGCGTTTGGTCCGCGAGGAATGTAGACTCGTGCGTTTGGAAAGCTTTTTGGAAAGCAGGGACGTCGCCGATCCTAACAGCTACGCGATGACTTTGGGTGAGCATGATGCCCTACGAATCTATGATTTCGCGAGCGACCCACCCTGCACAATCTGGAAGTATGGGGCAAGAGCCTGCTTCAACACTGGCTTTCGGAACAGCGCTCGATCGGGAATGACACCTGTTAAGAGCACGACAATTATAAAGTACTTGTGAATCTGTCGTGAAAGATGATGTCGCACATTAACGCAGGCCACATGGTATAGCAATATTGTCACTTACAAGCTGAACAAAGCCGGGCGCAACCTCGTCTTTCGGTGCACGTCTGATTGCTGTCTGAAGATATGTCCTCGCTTGAGTGTAATTGAGCTGAATAGCTCTAAGTCGACCTGCGTAAAACAGCCATCGAACGGTTTGCGCCTGGTTTGCAGCTCCTTGGAAAGTTGTCTTGGCGATAAGCTTGTCGGCTTGGTCGTATTGCTGAGCAGCAAGGTATGAACGGAGCAGAAGGTTGATGACAGTGACCTGAGTGGAACATTTCGATAAGCTTGATTTCAATGAAAAGAACAAGGTCGACTCACTTCAAGAGTTTCGTCCTTGCGCAAGGCAGCGGTTTGACGAGTAGCCAGCAAAGCTCTACGCATAAGTCAGCGGGTAGTCCGATGGAAAGTGGATAGCACGGATACTGACGGTTGCAGTTCTGCTAATCTCCCCTGCAGCTCATACGCCCGGGCGAGGTAGAACCACACCTTTGCAGCGATCTGATCCATAGTCCGTCTGTTCAATCCCGCGATAGCTTCTACCGTTTCCTCAGCGAAGTCACCAGCCTGTGTTCTTTTATTAGTTCATGGATCTGTAATTTTAGATGTGATGATCTCACCTCTTCAACTCGCCCTGCATCGAGATTGGCCAAAATCAACAACAAGCGAATGTAATAGATGCCTTCGGGCAATAAGTCGCCAGTCGCGCTGTCGACAGGTGGGGAAAATTGCTTTTTGACAGGAGTGGGAGCGCCATCTGATGTTGTGGCCGCTGCAGCCGACGCGGCGGTGACGGGAGCTGGATCGACTTCCATCTCCTCTTGGGGTTGGTCTTTCGATGGGGAATCAGGAAGGGAAGAGAAGATGTGCGAAGCAATGAGCGATTGGCCGGACTTGGCTAAAGCGTGCAGCATATTCATCAGCTCTATCGATTGTGTGCGGAGTGAAGAAGACTGTAGTAGAGAGGCGCAGATGCTCACATCCTTTTGGGAAAGCTTGATCCAAAACGCTCTTCAAGGCCGACTTTGTCAACTTCTTCCTCAACGTCGTCAATGTCCGCAGAACTCTGATTGTGAAGCGAGGCTCGATGGTGGTCACTGCTCGTCCGATGAGCGTGATGTTGGCAAGGATCTCTAGAGGTGCCATACACGTTAACCTATGTTCAGATATTGACTGCACTGCTCAATGTCGTATGACTCACCATCTTCGACGCTGAGGACTGGGATTTCGACGATAGGCTTCTCCGCTTGCTCATCGACCTCTTTCTTCTCTTCCTCCTGCTTCTCCTTTGAGGGTTGTAGCTTGGCAGTAGGATTCGGTGCCATGTCGATGTTGTAAGCAGTGTTGGAAGAGTAATACAAATATGGATTTTGACACCTTGAATATCCAGAGGATGGTATTGAGTGTGCGACGCGCAAGTGGTGAATGAGTGGAATGATCAACGGTGACGCTCTGTTTCCCTCGTGGCGTTGAAAGTGGCACTTTGACTATCACCTCATTCCACCTATAGTCAGGCAGAGCTGTCGTGATTTGAGGGCTGTTGGATCTGATGTAGGGGAGGTCGTACTCAAGACTCCTAATCATACAGCACAGCTCGGCATTGGTACCACAAATCGCTGAATGCATGCCCACTGCTCGTCGTGAAAGCGTACATGAACATCGGTGACTCATATATAATGGCTTGAATGCCACATGCCAAAATCAAAAGATGATCGCGCGCCGCGGTGACGTGGAGCAAAAACCACCAAGTGGTTAGTCATTCTCCCTTCTTGTTCAGAGCTTGTTCATTCCCCATCCTTTCCTCTGTTTGCCCAACATCGTAAAAGGGAATATAGAGCACAATGAGGCTATCAATCTCCCTCTCCGCTGCCATCCTTGGACTGGCCTCATTCGTACGAGCCAGCAACGTCATCGATCTGGACACTTCCAACTTTGAGAAGGTACGTTCTCGTTCCGGCTCACCTTCAGCTATTCACCACCAGCGAACGTGAGGCTGGAGCGCTGGTTCACTATAGAAGTTGGTAGCTGATCAGTTCGTCAACTTGCTTGCCGCGCACAGTACATCGGGGGCGACAAGCCCGCTTTGGTAGAATTGTGAGTGGCCAATCTCGCCTTACTACCTTTACAAATAAATACAGGCTCACGCGTTTCCTTGCAGCTACGCACCGTGAGTAATACGTCAGTGCCAGCTACAGGACGCTCATTGACGAGTACATTGTGCATTGAAGATGGTGTGGACACTGCAAGAATCGTGAGTACGCTTCTGTTATATTTGACGACTTATGCTGACTCATATTGTGTGTAGTTGCGCCCGTATATGAGCAACTCGCGGATGCGTTCTCTTCCGTCAGTCCGTCTTGAAGTATGAAAGGATAGTTATGCTCATACGAACGAACAGGACAAGGTCGTCATCGCCAAGACTGACGCAGACGGTGTTGGTCGAGAGCTCGGAAGCAGATACGGTGTCTCTGGATTCCCTAGTATGTCCAGATTGTCTTACTCATACCGCCAGGTCTACGCTGATTGTCTTTCTCTCTAAGCCCTCAAGTGGTTCCCTGCTGGCTCGCTTGAGCCCATAGACTACTCTAGTGGCCGCGATCTAGACTCTCTCGTTGCATAGTGAGCCGTTTCACTTCTTGTCCACGATGGCTCGCGTTACTGACCTGTCGCCTCTCCGCACTTAGCGTCACCGACAAGTCTGGCGTCAAGTCCAAGATCAAGGCTCCTCCCCCTCCTGCCGCTTTGGAACTCGACTCTGCCAACTTTGACGACATTGCCCTTGATGACAACAAGAATGTTCTGGTCGCTTTCACTGCGCCTTGGGTGAGCTCATGGAAACCTTCGTCGTCTGAAAATTGCTGACCGTTATCCTCCTGATCAGTGCGGACATTGCAAGGTGAGAATGTCTGGACTACCTATTGCCTTTGCGAAGAGCGCCGCTGACCCTTTCCATAGAACCTCAAGCCAACATACGAAAAGGTCGCCAAGGCTTTCTCTTCCGAGTCGGACTGTGTTGTGGCTCAGATGGACGCCGATGAAGCCTCGAACAAGCCTATTGCTTCGAAATATGGTGTTAAGAGCTTCCCTACCATCAAGTTCTTCCCCAAGGGCAGCAAGGAACCCATCGCGTATGAGACTGGCCGAAGTGACCAACAATTTGTTGACGTAAGCTTACGCTCTTTGAAACAAGTCATGGCTCGGGCTAACCGTCTCAATGCAGTACCTCAACGAGCACTGCGGTACTCACCGTACTACCACCGGTCTCCTGTCCCCTCTTGCTGGCAAAGTTTTGACTCTTGACACTCTCGCTTCCACTTTCTTCTCTGCTGGTCTCCCCGAGCGACCCGAGATCCTTACCCAGGCGAAGGAGTACCTCACTTCTGTTACCGACGCCAAAGCCAACGTCTCTGCATCGTACTACGTCAAGGCTATGGAGAGGGTAATGGACAAGGGCGAGACCTGGTTGGCCAAGGAGCAAGCGAGGTGAGTCTGCAATCCAGTGACCGTTTTCTTGCTTGAAACATGACTGATGATCTTTCAGAATCGCTGGTCTCCTTGCATCTCCCTCTCTCGCGCCCACCAAGCTTGATGAGCTCAAGATCAAGGCCAACATCCTTTCCGCCTTCGCCGCCAAGAAGGTCGAGGAGGCCTATGACGCCGCTGGCGATCTCTTCGAAGACGCTGTTGATGCTGCCAAGCAGGTCCCTCAGCAGGCCAAGGATGGTGTTCAGCAGTTTGCTGATGCTGTCGAGGAGAAGGCGAGGAAGATCAAGTCGGAGCTGTAAGCCTATAGGCTATACCTCCTGGAAAAGGCACGAATTTGGAACATGGCGGAAGATCAGTGCTTGAGATGCGCGTACAGCTTATGCATCGGTCTATCGTCAAACGAGATTCGATCCCCATTATCATCATTAACGGTATCGCTTGGAGCATGCGTCCCATTGCTAAAAACCGTTTGTAGTGGACGGAGTGGTTGCGTTTTGATTGTTGACTTCCTTTATGATACTAACAGCATTGACAGAGTGGCGATCTGTACTGACTACACTGCTTAAGTATGTCTTCTCGGCGATGATGGATCCTTTGTGCGCGCGAATCAACTCCGCGACGCTATGACGTTTTACGCCTCGGTTCTACGGAGATGTGGCTTCTCATGGATATTTGTAGGGATAGCATTGCCCACCGTCTAAATACAATTATGAGAATGGCATATCAGTCGTGATCGTGGAAGAGCTAATATTGACTGATACGCTATTTCGCTGAACTACTACTGAACGCAACGAAGCAGATAGAGAGGATGGGTGCACCAGAACGTACCGTTGGATTACCGTATCATCTCGGTTATCCACTATTGTCCTGCATCTTACTCGCAATAGCGGCGTTTGCTAGCGCTGATTCGGTGTGGTACGTGTCTGTCAGCACGTCTACGGGAGTGGTCAGTGTTTCCGCTCTTTCCTTCCATCGTAGCGTGGGATAGATAGGACTGACATAATGTCGGTGGTACGGAACGGCGTATAGGTTAGGTTCGGTAAGTGATCGACTCGCGATACCGCTTCGTTCACCAATTCACCATATGATCCCTCTTCAGAATAAGCGTAATAAGCTGTTGAAAGACTGATGACTGATGACTGATGTACCGCACGCAGCCTCACAGGATTACTGCGGGTACAACGTCTCCAACCTCGTCATCACGCAGAAACTGGGGTGTATCTTCCGAGGATATCAATACCAGATCCCAGATGATTACTTCGGATTCCAGGTTCCGGACGATATCAATTACAATCTCAGCAGAGTCGTCGTCACCTCTGTTGTCGGTGGGTGCCTCCTTCTCCCTCTCGCACACATTATGACGTGCAAACCCTCGTGCTTGTCGATATCCTCGCTGATACGCTTCTTGACTCGCTCGTCACAGCATTTGCCCTGGTGCTGATCGCAGGGGCGCACCACGCTTATACTATCCGATACTCGTTCCGCCTCAGCCCCGCACCGAACAAGGACAAACTCTATAGTCTAGCCCAAATCCACTTCATCTCAGTCACAGTCTGTTTCTTGTGAGTGGCGTGGCACCTTCGTTCCTTACCTCGAAGCGCTGATCAGAGATTTGGCTGATCAATACAACGCACTGCACTGCAATGCAGGTTCACGTGGATCGCATTCATTGCTCAGGCTGCAGTGATTGGTCACGCTGTCTCCAAATCCAATGATCTAGTCACTGAAGGCGGCGTCGCGATATACTGGGGTCAGAGCTGCTTTCTCGTCTTAGCAGCTGCCATCATACATACTGGGTGGGGATACGAGGCAGTTCGATGGCGTGTTGCTTTGCTCAAGTGAGCGAATGTATTGGCTAGAAACACCTGATATACATATGTGGTATAACAAGAAACAAATGTCCAAATATTCTATACAAGCTGTTATAATCAGCCAATATGGTAATGGAGCCAACATAATGTTATTATTACTCGGAAGAAAGCAAGACCAGAAAAGACAATACGAATACAGAATACAACTTGCTATTGTCCAAGAGGGTGACACCGCTCACATGGCGTGCACCTCTTCCACGTCTAAGGCCTTCATGCCCTTCACCAATCCGTCATCCGCCATTCTAGGAACAGGCTTTCTTCTAACTTTTGCACCCTGAGTCTGAGCTTCAGTTTTGGGAGAGCCAAAGTCAACACCCGCCTCTTCATAAAGCATTGTTGCACCTGTACTTTGCGCTCTTGCCCTTCGGACCTCGCCGTTCTTGTGCTCGACGACGCCCACTCCGAGTCCCGCGGACATTGGTGGGAAGTAGCTTGCAACCGGTACTTGCACCGGTGTATGTGGCTCATGCGTACTGCTTCTAAGATGAGGCGTCTGTGGTCCCCAACTCGACTGTCTCACACGGGATTCGGATGCCCGAGATTCGAACGACGCTGATGGCGGGATGAAATACGAATCTCGCTCTTTCTTGTCCTTGAGCTGAGCAACGTTGTTGGAGAACCGCCTGATGTTCGTCAGAGTCTTGTTGAATCGGTTTGTGGGAGAAAGCGGAGTGTGTGGCGGAGCTGTAGAATCGGAGTATGATGAAGAAGAAGAGTGTGTGGAGGAGCCCGAAGGAGAGATGGGCACAGCAGCTTGAGACGATTGCGAGTGCAGCGAGAAGCCTGTGGGCGTGTAAACATGTGAGGGGAAGTGTGAAGGTCGCGGTCCGGACGCTCCCGGGAATGTTGTTGCTGCAAGAGAAAGATCCGGATCAGCTTTCGGTACATATGGAAGCGGCAGGCGAAAAATCACTCACGAGTGTATACACCGCTGCTGCTGGATTTCTTTGCGGCCCCATCCTTGACCTTGTAAGGGTCTTTCTCCAATTTGCCATTCTTCTTCTTGTTGAAAGCGCCGAATGATTCCCGCGTAGCCGCAGGGTAGCGGCTGAGATCCGGAGACTCGAAGCGGGAGGAGACAGAGGGCGTGCCTGAAGCTGGCAATGGGATTTGCGAAGGACTAGCCGGTTGGTCTACGGGTAGCTGGAAGAGTGGTGAATGGATCGTGGCGGTTCGCGACGATGTAGCGATGGCTGGACTGGCTAAAGGGCTCGAGATGGGAGTGGAAGCAACGCTGCCCGTTTTGGGAGTCGGGACTGTTCGTAGTCTAGACCTGGCAGGAACGGGTGGCGGGGCTGTCATCTCGTCTGTACCGTGAGGCTATAGCAGGAGGGAGTCTCAGCAGTTGTCCTGTGTATCATATCGAACCAAATGATCAAAGACTGAAGGCTAGGAGGGACGAGATAATCGATGCTGCTTGATTGAGCGAGCTGGAGATAGCACATACACCAAGGGGAGTTGACTAAGGTCGGTATGAAGAAGTGATGAATGAGAGGAGAATAATGGTGTGATGGAAAAAAGGGGGACCAATGATCACGTTGAAAGGATGATGGGTGTGTAGGCGGTTGTCATATGAGCAGCTGATGTAGCCACTAGAAGGGGGAGAAAGGAGGATGTGGGACGGCAAAGGGCATGACAGATGATGCAAAAATATCGCAGACGAGAATACCAACTCACCTTTGACCAGATCTCTGACCGAGTTGCCAGCTCTGACATCTTGTAGTCTTCGAATCTCACCACGCTTTTCGAAGTCAGTCGAGGTTTCGATCTAAAGTCGCCACTGCGTATCTTCACGTTGTTGAACTCGAGATCGAACGGTTCAAGGGTGAAGCTGTAGTTGTCGTCGTCGTCCCAAAATGACGAAAGATGTTCGGGACCGGCAAAAGAGAGATCCGAGTACCGACTGATGTCGACGACAGAGTGATATGCTGATGTGGTTGTGGAAGTCGAAGACGACAAAGATGGTGGCTTGGACAAATCGTATGCGGATTGCGAGTGTGAGTAAGGAGAGTGGTACAGAGCCGGCGAACCCGATCGCGGTGGTGGTTTGGGAAAGAGATATGCAGAGTAATCAAAGTGCTCTTGATTAATCAAGGTTTGTTGGACAGTTGCCTGATATGGATGAGATGCCGGGGCTGGCCCTGACACCGAGCCTCTCTCTTGGCTTAGCGTCTTTACCGGATACAGAGACGACTCTCTTGCTGGTACAGCTGGTGGACCACTGCGTCGTTGCCTCTGTGCTTTCTGCTGCTTTGGAGATTTGCTCTGGCGGTGATTGGTAGATTTGCCATGCGAGTGGGACGATGGAAGAAGGAGGGATGACAAGGAGAAGGAAAGTAACGACGGCATGGTGAGGGGTGAGGGGCCCGGGTAAATGAAAAAAATAAGATGTGAGACCTCTTTTCGGTTGAATCTGCTGTGCAACTATGCCTCTGTATGCGGTAAGAAATAAGCTGGCGTCGAGATTTATTCCCCAGATCGTAAACGTGCTTGGTGCAATCTACGATATGCAGTGGTAGTGATACAATTCACAGCAGACAGGAAAGAGATTGTGGAGTAAGGAGATAACTCTTGTGCTGATATGGACGTGCCAGGACCTCTTTTATATATCATATCCTCAGTCATCGACGACACCCAACTCGTCTTCCTTCTGCATTGTGAAATTTCGATGCTCGCAGCAGCTAAAGACATGTGTCCACGATGCCCCTTGCCCGTGGTGAGCCGAAATACGGGAAGGTAGACTAATCTTCTCCAAGATGCATCGCCCGCTGCGACAGGGACTGTGTCAGCAGTCAGCGTAGTGCGAGTAATGAGTCAAGTAAAGCACGATTATGTGACTACCAAAAATTTGGAAAGTTGTTGCGTAAGTCATGCAGCTGTCTCTGCATGAACATGACGAAGTACGTAGCCATTTTCGGGGTCCAGAGACACCCCGAAACTGTATCAAGAAGGATTTACAGCATATTCCTACATGTATGTCCCTAAAACCGGATAGTTTGAGGGTGTCTCCTATTCTCAATCGCTATTCGTACTCGCAAATCTCGAGTATTCCTTGCGGCGACCAAACACTTCCACGCCGTGCTATGCCGGCATCTCGAGTGGTCCATGATGTATAGCCCAGAGTCTAGATTACTGTAGTCGCACAAGAATGATGAAGACCGTTCACAGCGCAACGAGCAAGAGGAGCAGGGGAGATCGGGACCTGATCGAAGCCACCATGATCGACGTCTGTTGGTGGCTGCGGCTATGGGCTCTTGCGCAAGCTCGGAGTAAATTCTCAGGAATATTCTTCAGTAGTCGCTTGCTTTTCGCAGCCCCACCACTTCGCCGCTGGTCTGAAGCCTTGAGTCGACAGTTCCCTGTGGGACTGACGACGCTGGTATAAACTTTTTCGGATCAGGTTTTTAGGGTGGCATACAAAAGTAGAGTCGAGGGTGGAGGTTGTCCACTGGCTTTTTTTTTCTTTTCATTTCTCTTAGTGTATCTCTGCATGGTACGTACTCGAGTATATGCATTATGTCAAGATGTACAGTCAGGATATCCAAGCACTGGTATGAGGCGAGTCATGTACGTAGTCCCTCTCACACAGCCGAATGTTCAGCTCGCGATCATGCAGCTGCAGCGACTGTCGACGGGCTTGAGCTCCACCCCTCAAGCGCATTCTTCCATGACAACTGCTTTCCAGAGTTGGCCGTCCAAGCCGAAGTGCCACTGTTGCGATCTTTGATCTCCTGAGGCGGATTAGAGGATGCAGCCGCCGAACCAGAACCGACCTTAGGAGATGAGGCGGTCGATGGGGTCGACGACGTATTGCTGGAGTCTTTGCTGCCTGTCGAGCTGCTTTGCTGACTGACTTTTCGACCTTTGCCCCATTCTGACGCAGTTTGAGCAAGACTCTTGAACTTGCCGATCATCCATTCCTTGTATTCAGACTTGTCCTCTTTTGCGCCGCAGCTCTCGACTGCTTGGGCGCTAGCTCTTGTCGCGAGATCCAGGATCCGGGCGTCTTCGGCGCTGACGACCGCCTTGAAGGGTTTACCAGTATTCTCGAAGAAGCCAGAAACGGCCGAAGCCATTTTTTTATCCTGGTAATCGGTACTCTCAAGAGAGAGGTAGGCATCGAGATTCGCGACTGAGATCTCGCACGACTTTACTCCGCCCGAATGTCGGACTGTGTCGTCCCCACTTTCGTTGGAAGCAACGTCCACTTCGCCGGGCCTGACTTCGTATTCGCCGGCTTTCCATTTCTCATACATCGTCTTGAGCTTTGCTTCTCTAGCGTCCTTCCACTTTTGCATCGTGGACTCGTCCTGGGTTTCTTCCTCGTTCTCGCGCGCTTGCGCACTAGACTGCAGCGTCGCGTGATCGTTGAGGTTCATTGGAGCTTTGAACGGGACGCCAAATTTCTTGTTGTCCGGCTGGAAGAAGCTGTCGACCGCCAAACGAATCTTGGGATCACGATAAGTCGAACCGCACGTAGTGAGAAACGCGTCGATGTTGTCCCCGTTTACTTTGCCTGTCACCATTCTGCGCATCCCTGTCGGGGGTCGATCATACGTCCGCTTTTTTTGCTTCGGCTTTGGCGGTTTCAATTTCGATTGGGAAGATTGGGAACTAGAGCCGGAACTGTGGGACGAGGAAGAGGACGAGGGAGTCCTGTCTCTGCTCTGGCTGGAGGGTTTCGACGTATTTGAAGGGCCAGAAGAGCTGCTCGATTGACCAGTCGATGGCCTACCGCCACTACCACTGGAGCTTCTCTGATCGGCAGTGTCTGTACTCATGATAATCTCGCTAAGGTGGGCTGTTTCGCCTGAGCTTCCTTCCGAGATCAGCAGTTGTCAATTCGGCAGATGGGTTGTCTCAATGAAGGCAAATGACTAGAGAAGAGCAAGTACTTTCATACTCTCAGGATCCACCGGTCAATTCACATTAGAACCTGCCATACGCTCGTGAGTCCCAGTGGTAGAGCAATCCTTTGATACTCTAGCGGTCTGAAAGGATAACGTCGTGCTCTCGCACGCGATCAAGCTATATCCATCCTTTCTGGCAGAACAAGTGAGAAGCAGCTCTCGTACTACTGCACAAGCCTTCTTCCATCACTGTCATGTGCTTGCCATGGCTCAGCCAGCAAGCCGATTCTGAGGCATGCATGCCGGGTCGAAGCTAGCACAGGGTTTCTAGGAAGATGTATTACATCAAGTATACACACGCCAGCAGCCTCGGTGGACCCAGCGATCACCGCGCATACAGTGCACCAAAATTGACCATGCTTGATGCTTGTCCTACACGCTGAACCCTAAATCAGGAGCAATTCACCAGAACGATGACAATAGACTGGGAAGCCTGAGTGACCTCATGACCCCGATAATTCTGAATTCTTTCCCGCCGGCCGGATCAGACGTCTTGTCCAGTAGTTCACAGCAAAGTATGTGATCGCCGGCCCGCAGATCTGTCCGGATCTTCGTCGAACTACAGCATAACCCAGCGTCAGCGCGCTCAGTCAGGTCTGCCATAAGATCTTGGAGACCAATGAGAACGGCGGAGCATACTTACTGTCCAATACTAAACGGTTGCGGACCCCATCCGTTCAGCTCGACAGCTGCATCTTTACCCTTTGTATCGTTGACCCAACACAAAGCTGTACCCAAGCCATACACCGGCGAGCGTTGATAGTGCACTTCCACTAAAACAAGCTTCGTGCTGAAGGCGACAGCCAAGGTCGATCCGGGCTTATCTGCAATGATGTAGTTCTGACAAGTCTATTAGACCGACTGACTGACTGATGAAAAGATAAACCTTCACCTTGGTGTCCCAACTCCACCGTCGCCTTGTACAGTTTCAGTCTCCCATCACATCACCTGCATACGAGCACTTACCACCCAGTCATCTCTATCGGCGTGAGGCTATTTTCACCTTTGTCCAC
Organism: Cryptococcus sp. GC_Crypt_6; assembly: GCA_026538315.1. Lineage (NCBI taxonomy): Eukaryota > Fungi > Basidiomycota > Tremellomycetes > Tremellales > Cryptococcaceae > Cryptococcus > Cryptococcus sp. GC_Crypt_6. The sequence goes on along the minus strand of JALPBY010000006.1, from coordinate 282,556 downwards.
AAGGAGTGAATGACAATGAGGCTCGATAGCAGGAACGACAGTGTGATTGTCCATTTACTAGTGAGGGGTATCTGCGAGATAGATCTTGTCAGTAGACCAATATGCCACTCAGGATTGGAACGTACCCGTGGCAGCTGTGATACCGAGGCAGCCATTGTTACATCTCCCCTGTGCATTTCGCACACCCGAGTCTCGATCCAGGTATTGGCAAGATCGGCCAATAGCTCATGACCATCGATTGAGATCTGAAGTACCGGGCGCCGCGTAAGCCACGTACCCGGCGTACATTCGTTGTGGGCTCACACGGCGCAGGTCCACTTGATCGATTTCTGGATCGTGGTCCTTTTGCTCTGGGTGAAAATACTTTCTGACCGACCCAGTGCCACCTGGCTCTGCCAGCATTTTGTGCAGAATGAGATCTTTCAACGAGACCGGGCCGGCTATAATTAAGACGATGATCGCCAACAGGGACAGAGGCACTGCTGTGCCTGGGCGCAGTCGAGGTCAAATCATGTCGATGCGGAGAGCCGTCTTACACGAGTATGCAAGCGGGTGCAACAATCGATGTCCTCGACTACGTCACAAGGAAGCGACACGTAGGTTCTCAACCAAGACTTACGAAATCTGCTCCATTACGTAGGCATCCAAGCTTACTTGCTGGATGGTGGTATGAAAAGCTAGGCGGAAACGTCCCTGCAAGGGAAGATGAGGTTCCAGGCATGAATGGTGGAGGTAGTACGAGCCGGTAAGACCACCAATGGACACCCTGCACCGTGACCACAAGCGTGACGGTTGCCCGCAGGAGGGGCAGCCAGGGTGGCATGTTCATACTGTACATACACTTGGCCCATCTGAATGACGATCGGCACCGAATTAGGTTTCAAGCGGTAAACGTATCATTCAAGCTGATTCCAGCTGAGCTCTTGCAAAACACTATATCGTGCACTTGTCCTTGTTGATTAAGTCTAACAACTGGGCAACAACCCGCTCCACGCCGGGAGAAAAGGTGGGTATAAGACATCTAAAAGTACCTGACCACCTGAACGAAGTTGAACCAAAATGTATTACACGGAAGGATAGATAGATCTCAATAGATAGCAATGACAGACGAAGAAATGAGTAAAACTAATCGACGAAGCGATTGTTCCCGTATTGTAGAAACCGAAAGTGACCAAATTGTCGTCTAAGAGCAGAGACGAACGGGAGAGACAAGCGCGAACAAGCGATATACGAGTACAGTGTTGAAAAAGCAGAGACAGAGCCGGGCGACCACTATTGGCTATACCCTTGGCTACCAGCGTTGACGTCGATGGGACTGGAAGGGTCGAAGTTGTATGACATACCGGGAGGCACAGGGAAGGGGAAAGATGGACGATGCCTAACGGAAGAGCGTTGTGTCAATCAACCTGGCTCATGTACGATCAGACTGCTTACTCACCACCGTTGCCATGTTTCAGGTACACCGTCCGCGCTCAGCTGCTTCTCCATCTTGACGCCTGAGGTCTCCAGAGGCGGTGCCAACAGCCCATCCTGTTGAGCGCCATAGGTCTGACCGGAAGGGGTGAACGGCATGGCGAAAATGGGTTTTCCATCATTGCTCAAGCTACTTGGCGAAAACGTTTTGGACCCCGAGGGATAAGATCCCGTGGGCGAGTCTTGCTGCCCTGTCTTGCTGGGTGAGGGGATCGCCAACGGTCTACGATAAGGATGGTGGTGCATGCCGCTATTAGGCGATGCGGGGAAGCGAGAGTACGGTGACGCATTGCCCTGTGCCTTGTCGATCACAGCAGTGCCATCCTGCTTCAATCCGACAACCCCTTCGAAATAGCTGTTTTGGCCATCAAGTCCCGAAGCGTCTCCCCGCCCGTGAGCGTTACCCATTGCGGAATCCAGAACGAGCGGTTCTTCCATTGCAGGGAGAAGTCCAGAATCCGTGATCGACGTCCTCGCCAGTTGTTGTTGCTGCGCTGCGATCTCGTCAGGTGTCACGATGATCTGGGCTTGGTCTGAGGAGTGGCGACTTTGCAGTGTGTTGATCGGAGCAGGCGCAGAAGGATGACCGTATGATGACGTAGACGGGAACGAAGACTCCACAGGCGAAACATTGTTCGGTGGCGTAGGAGGCGATAGACCTGGCGTCTGATTGACTGGGTACATCGGTGCTATTCGGTATGATCAGCTCATGTTCAGCGGAAGAGGACCTCAGGTAGCTCACTGATGGGCGCCGTGGCACCTTCTTCGCCGCGACAGCCCTTGACAAGCCAATGTCGTCGCAAAGCGTCCTTTCGTGAGAAACTGCAAAGCGATGATCAACTCCATTGTTCGTGAACCATGCCACTCGACTCACGTCTTGCCGCACTTGTCGCAACCAAACGGTTTGACGCTCAAGTGAATCCGCTTATGACGCTTGAGGTCGTGATTACGATTCTGCAGGGATGACGGCGCTTAGCGTGACATCGCCCAGATGATGGTTTTACTGCACTTACAAAGCTCTGAACACACTCGTCACACTTGAAAGGTCTGTCGACCAGTGGCAACCTGTTCGCGAACGAATAGCCGAGACTCGGTCCGCTTCTCAGATCCGTCGGTGCCCCCATCGTGTTGTGTCGCATGAGGGGAGGAAGTCCCCCTGAGCCAGGCTGTTGCAGCATGGGTGCCGACATCGACGGCAGATAGGTGGGGTAAGGCTGAGAGTAGTTTGACGGGTAAGAGAGGGATCGAGGCATGTCTGCCGAAGTAGGTTGAGAGTAAGGTGTGGTGTAGTAGTTCTGCTGATACGCGTTGGACCTAGGCGATGCGCTGGGCTGAATCATAGGAGTGGAGTACTGGGAGGTGAGTCCTGGCCTCTGGTACGTGAAAGGGCTTCCATTGACGGGACTTGACTGCGACGGCAACGAGCTCCCCTGCGGGACAACGTTGAGGCTCGGCGTACGCGTCAGATAGTTTGGCTGAGGAGACTGTTTCTCCGTCTCTCCTGAGTATGATCGATAAGCCATGGGCGCGCTTGCCGCCGGGTATGGATATGAGTTATGATGAGCCACTGGAGGTTTCTGATAGTACGAGTATTGCTGAGTGACGTTTGTGGGCTCAGAGTGGTAACCTGGCATTGGCGGACGAGACGAGCCTGGGCCAGGTAAAGAGGATAGTGGAGGAGGAGCAAAGGCGAAAGGGGATGCCGAGGTAGGGGGAGATTGCGGTTGTTGCTGTTGCTGATGCTGTTGCTGTTGCTGAGGGTACGCTTGGGGATACTGCGAAAGAAGAGCAAAGAATGAGTACATTGTCATTGTTTGAGTCATGACTTGAGCCGAAGAACAATAAGACGAGCAATTGATGAGATCGAAAAGACTTTCACTCTGTGGCGACAGCCGAAGAAAGTGAGAAGAGAGGGGAGAAAGGACAGGTTTTCAGATCAAACACAAGAAAAGCGTCCTCATAATCTATCCCGCTCCACAAAATCGTGCTCGACGACAAGGTCACGCTGACGAGTCTAGTCATCATTCAACGGGGGAAGATGCAATTGATGAGCATGAAGGAATCAACGCGCTAGCGCAATTTCAAGCGACGTGAAGACCTAGCTCAACGACACTGATTTTACCGATACCCCACTCGCTCCCGCATCTCGCTGATCATCGAGATCACCACGACATCAGTCTTCTCAAGGAAGCGGCCTTCTGGGATGTGGGACAAAGGACACAGGCCAGAATTATGTCGTTGTTTCCGTCTTGAGCTCCGTGCGCAGGAGAACCCTGGCATATAGTCCATAGAACAGTCCTTCCGCATCGATGCTGGGCCTTGGAAAGGGGCACTGCAGACAGTCTAGTGTGGAATCCCTTGACACTGCTAGTGTCACGTCGTCATACCAAACACCAATCCTTCGGTACAAACGGCGAACGGACATACACGGCCGAACAGCGGCATCACACGAAGAGCAGAAGTGGGGATAATTTGAACTATTGGCACTCACAGCTTCTCTCCGTTCTCGGTCATCCACTCCTCTGTCATCGTACCCGCTCCCCGGATGCTGGTATTGCGTCCCATTCATCGTTTTCACGTTTCGGTGGGATGTTGATATGTGAGCTGAAATGCTGTTGCCGCGCTTGTCAGTATACCATTATAGTCGTTGTATCATCTGCGACAGGATTGGAGGTATCGAGAGTGGTAGCACTCGGCGCTCGCAAGACTCACTCCGTGTATATAGCTCAAGCTCTGTATCCTTTCCGTTTTCCGCTTCCGCTTCAAAAAGTCGTGAACGCTTTTGTCGACTTGGCTTGATCCTGCTTTTCCGCAAAGTCCCTCTCTCAATCAAGTTATACGACGGCGTAGCGCGATTTTGTGCCGAGCGACTGACTGTCACAGGCAATAGGGAGGGCTGAGGATGTAGCGGAAGTTGCACAGTTGTTCGAGATAATGATAAGAGACCAACAGAATGAATCTTGGTAAGGAAAAATGTAATGTACAAGCAGATTGTGGACAGCTGTGAGAGGGGCGAGTAGGAACGAGGAAACAAAAGAGATGGGCGAGCAAGGAGCCGCTGACGGAGTGGTTGCGCTTCTTGACCCAAGTTTGAGTAAGAAACGAGGGAAGGCGGTCCGCACTGTACCTGACCCTGAGAAACGACAAGAAGAGCGATGCCGTCTTCAATAGGCTCGGTCGAGCAAGCGGCTTTTACTCCCTCGTGTTGTTGGGCTCTGCCAGCATTCAGTGTCGATATATCCGTACGGCAGCGTTTGAAGCGTAGTGTAAAGTCAAGCGAGTTGAGTTTCCGCGCTATCCTGCCAGGTTGGGTACGTTCCTCTCAACCCGGTTATGCCGTAGTGCAAAAGGAAAAACCCCGGACAGAGCTGAACTTTGACTCTTATGCTGACCCACAGGCAAACAAACCACGGGATATCGTACAACAGAAAGTGCAGACGAATGCTCGACTGGGACCTGATCAAGTACAGATCGGGTAGAGTAACCCTGAGACACAACGAGATTGGATAAAAGTAATGAGATGCATCGCGTCTCACCGGAGAGAACGGGGTTTGACTTGTTACTGAATTTGGAAATGGCTCGAAGGTCGCAGCTTTGCAATATAACCAAAAAGGCGGCAAAGCTCAGTGCAAGGGCCAGAAACGAAAAGTCGCAAAACTCTCATCGGTGTAAGACCCTTTTCAACGTACACTCGCGTTCCTGTCCTGGACCGTCCCATGAACTCAATAGCTGTAACAGGTCCATTCATTTCTGTCTAACTGAGAGCGGGGTTCATGGGGACGAGACCCGCATGTCAGGTCCATGTCCCCGTATTGTTACTGATCAGCACCCCGTTCGGTTGTCATCACGCTGCCCGAGAAAAGATGCCTTTGGTAGCTTGCATTTGAGCGTCACCCATGGTGTACAGTGGATGTGGTCGGGCTGGACGCATGCGGTGCCTGAAATGAACAAGGTGTGGTGGGAGCCGAGTTGTGCTTGCATCTAGGCTTTATTTGCTTCCCGTAAGTTCGGCCCTCGAATGCTGTAGATTCAAGGCAATCACAACACCGTGCGCGTTCACGCGTGTCAGTATACTACTGTCCGTCTTGTATGGAGGACTGATAGTGTTCATGAGACACCTCGGTTGGAAGAATATATGATTCAGTGAAACCGCGGACGACGATCGCTAGCACATGTACATAGGTACAAAAGGGACGGTTTTGCCCAGCAGTGAAGACGACCAGATGATATGAGTACGCCCAAAATCGAACCCGGATATCTGAGACAGCTTGGATGGATGTCTCACAACTCACTCCCTATTGTTCTTGTGACATGGTGAACCCTATTATCATGTCGCAGTCGCAGTGACAACTGATTGAGGGGGTTAGCGGAGAGCAGAGTTTACTGATCAGAATCACCCATTCACCCATTTATACTCTTTGATTTTTTCCCCAATCCGTAGATCAAGTCACAAGAGGTACGCGCTAATATCACGGGACTTTGCTCTGCCTTACGACGTTTACTCGGAGCTCCGGTCGTCTATCGTTCCATTGCGAGTGTCACGAGATTCGACGCGTTACACAGACGCGCATAACCCTCAAATCGCTATGTTCATCTGTCTCTGTAGGTCTGCGATGAGGCGGCAGCTCGTCCCAAATACTGAGGAATGTGTGAGATTACACAGCTGTCTTACTTAGCATCAATCACAGCACGAAGCAGAATGATAACAGCTGCATCACGTTGCCCCTTGTGGCTAAGATGTAGGAGGCAGGTCGAGATTTTGAGCAGATCATAATTGCGCATATCGGGCCTCACTCGACGATCAGGATACTGGTCAATGATTCGATGATCGGCCATCGATGTGGCGCGCCACGGTGATAAGTGCATAGAAGTTAGCTGTTTTGTCATATAATTGGGGGTCATGATGATTTGATCAAAACCTTCTGACCACTATATTCCCACATTCGAAACAGGGTATTGGTGGGAGCACTACCGACATGTTGATAGAGTTGATGTGAGCTGCTTGATGGTGCTGATACGCTAGAGTGACGAGTTTATGATGATTCGGCACACAGCTTGAGCGACGATTTCCCGCCATCATCTGTGATGTGGGGAGCTAGAAAGCGTGCATTTTCATGACATCGTTGAAGAGTCCCAGAGCCCTCTGGCACGCCAGGCTCTTCGTATGCTGATACGAAAGCGAGCCATTGTCACTCTCACTTGCATGCACATATCACCCGCCGCAGCGGTAGATAGGATGTTACTTACAAGATGCAGCATGCCATTGTAAAATCACCCGTGGGAAACCAGAGTACCCCAATTGTTGATGATGCGTTTACGACGTCACCCCTTAACGAACACTTGTCATAAAAGTCACTTCTCACACATCGAACAGCATCACATTGCAGCTCTCGTCAGCTCTTAAATAGTACATTTCAATCATCACGTCCTCATCTCTTCTCTCTCGCGCAGTAAGAGCTACACGCTCGAACATTTTCTTCACTCCCCCTGTCATTAGTCCTCGCTCGTTCACCACCTCATCAGTCATGGGTAAGGAGAAGGTAGCCATCATCGGTTCAGGCAACTGGTCAGTCCTTCATCATCGGAATGCTTTGGTATAGCGTTCTATTGGCTTCACATCGCAATAGCTTCATGCTTGACGCTCACCCTCCTCGTTGATAGGGGCTCGGCCATTGCTCGATTAGCTGGCAAGAGCGTCAAGAAGCATACCGACGCATTTGAGTCCCGCGTACCTCTTTGGGTCTTTGAGGAAGAGGTACGCTTTTTAATCCCTCAGAACTGCGCACACGACCTGTGGTGTGATTCTTACTCACATTCGTTATATCCAGTTCGAGGGCAAGAAGCTCACCGAGATCATCAATGAAACACATGAGAACAAGAAATATCTTCCTGGTGTCGATCTAGGGGACAACGTCGTGGCTGTGCCTGATATCGCAGAGGCCGTCAAAGATGCAACGGCGATCGTATTTGTTATGCCCCATCAATGTGAGCAATCTCCTTCTGTAGGAAAAGAGCAATCTTGCTCACTATCATCTAATAGTTCTTGGCAAGACCCTCGAACAGCTGGAGGGCAAGGTCAGCAAAGATGCACGAGCTATCTCCCTCATCAAGGCAAGTGGGGTTCTTCTCACCTTTGTATCCCTCGCATATGCTCATCTCCCCTTTTCTGGCTCATAGGGCGTCGCTGTGGAAGGATCCGACATCAACATCTTCGCCGATGTCATCGAGAAGCGCTTGGGTATTTCTACTTCGGCTCTGAGCGGAGCCAACATTGCCGACGAGGTTGCGACGGACAGATTCAGCGAGACTACTATTGGGTACAGGAAGGAGGAAGACGGCAAGATGTGGAAGGAGCTCTTTGGTGCGTTGGCTATCTTGACTTGTCCGACAGCTCAGCTCATTCACCTACCTCCTCTAGAAACGCCATTCTTCAAGGTTCGGGTGATCGATGATGTAGGTGACCATTTCAGTACATAGCTCGAGGAAGAGACTGTTGCTAATTGTAGCTCAAAGGTCGCTGGTGTCAGTCTTTGCGGCGCCTTGAAGAACATCGTCGCTGTTGCAGCGGGCTTCATCGATGGCTTAGAATATGGAAACAATTCCAAGGGTGAGTTACGCCTTCATTGTGGCCTTTGTGAATCTTCGCCTGTTCCGTGAGCAAGGACTGACTCTCTTCAATCAGCCGCAATCATGCGAATAGGTCTGCTGGAGATGAAGATGTTCTGCCAAGAGTTCTTCGACAATGTCAAGGTCGAGACATTCTTGCAGGAGAGCTCGGGTGTTGCAGACCTCATTACTTCTTGTGAGTACTTGTAAAGCATATGTCACCCTTTCGACCAAGATGCTGACCGCAGATAAACCACCTGTAGGTCTTGGTGGACGCAACAGGAAGTGCGCAGAGGCGTTCGTGAAGGAGAAGAAGGTGTGTCATTGTCGCTGTGCTCATAGGCCGATCTGAGTTCCCACTGACGTGTCATCCTTGTTAGCCTTTTGATGAGCTGGAGAAGGACATGCTGAAAGGGCAAAGTGAGTGATCTGTGCCCTTTGGTGGTAAACTGGACGCTGATGATGCATGTCCCGCACCAGAATTGCAAGGCATTCACACGGTATGTCCTTGTTGTCTAATAAGGCCATATACGGTATGTTCGTGCCGCTGAGACTCTGACATTCTAGGCCAAGGACGTGCACAACTTCTTGAAGGAGCGAGGACGTGTTGAGGGTTTCCCCCTTTTCGAGAAAGTATACAATATCTCATGGGAAGGCCTGCCGGTGGAGAAGCTCACAGAGGGGCTTTGAGTGGGTCAGTGAGGTCTTCGTTGATCCAGTGGATGCGCTCTTAGCGCAAATAGATTCAAGTACAATAGCATCGCATGTGATATAGAGGATACAATAGAGCAATTGCCTTTGGCCGACAGCTTTCATCAAGTAGTGCCTGCGCTGGTTTCAAGTCGAGTCGATTGCACCTGAGTTGGGTGGACGCGCCAGCCGACCGTCGGACAGTCAGACAAGCTGGCGGAAGGTGAGGCTGATCCGGCCTTTCTTGACCGACGGCTCTTTGGGTATCTCGTGCTAAGCCAAGGGCGGGATCAGCGTGCTTGAAACATTTAAGCTTGAAATTCTCAAAAACCCAAGAGTCGCTAGTCGCACCGCTCACCTTCCAGTACTCCTGCGTGCGCCCTTTCACCATGAGAGCGATTAGTCTAATGTCAACTGATGAAGACTTCGGAAGATTCACCTTGCATAACGACCAGACTCCCATTACCTAGTCTGCTCCAGGTGAGCGACGTTTCGTAAACACGACTCACGTCCGTTTATCGTTTTTCCGCTTTTCCAGCTGCTTCTCGAGATCTTCGGGTGGAGATGGGCTGCCCTTCTTTCGCGCTTTACTGGGTAGTCGAGGGGAAAGGATGAATGTCCGTTCGGCCCCTAAGCTTAGGGAGGCAATGACGAGGTTATTGAGGTTGTCCGAATGTCGTCTAACGTGCGCCAAAGACACATCAGTCGTCTTTAGCGAGATACGCTCGGAGAGAGACGGGCAGTGCTTTCTCACCCAATATAAACTGAGCCATCATCGTACCGATTCAACATGACGTGATTGAATTTGACACCTAGAGCCGACTCTAATCGCCTTCGGACATCTTCCAATAATGGTGGGAAAGGATGGTGCATGACAATCCTCGAGCCCGAGTAGGCCAGAGTAGCGTTGGGTACAGTAGAGTACGCGGCTATATGTCTTGACTGCGGGAATGTCCGGCCATACATCTTCAGCTCGGGTTGGTCTGTTACCGTCATAATATCAGCGATCCCCATTGGCTCAGCAGCCTCGAAGCTGATCCATGAAGGTTATATAAGACGACTTACACCCTGAACATTGGGGATACTGGTATTAGCTGCACTGCAAAATGAGGTCTACTGGCAAACTTACAGGTATCAAGCTTGAGAAGATCATCATACCACCGCTCAGCTTCGTGCGGAGTTACGAACTGCATGCGCACCAGCGAGTCTTTCAGCATTGCTATTGAGGTGTCGCACAAGTAGTGAACATACATCAGGCTGATAGTACACGTCTGCGCCGAAACCCAGTTCCTCAACTTTGTACCGATCCACGAACTCGGGTCGAGTGACTTGCTGAAACTCGTCGGTAGGCTGATACTTGTCCTTCGCCTGAGCCCGCTTCCGATTCCGCTTAGGAGAGTGTGCTCGAGTTGGTAAAGCGGTAGTTGGTCGTTTCCTCTTCTGATTTCCAGCGGGAGGCGGGGAGAGCGATGAAGATGAGCCACCCGCAGAACGTGAGATCTCTTTCTTTGGCGTCATATCATTCCTTCTTCTCGCCGACTTACGACTTTTCAGTCGCATAAGTGAGCGCGCTCTGTCGATCTATACAATAATCAACTCGTATGCATCGGACACGAGCGGTGGAGGTGAAATACAAGAGATTGTTGCGTCATCACTTTATCTTTGGTCATGCGAATGAGAACGAGTGTTCACAGGAAATTTCGGTTAATGTTTAGGTTAGGGAGAGAATCTATCCGCTCTTGTTTCTTACTCTTGGCATTCTACACATAGCGTCACGACGCGGCGAGTGGCAGGAGCAGACAAGCAGTGCACAGTAACAGCACTATCGGAGCAGTCATATAGTACCCCAAGACTACGGTATTGTCTTGTCCTCAAGTCCTGTATCTCATCCTCTTGGAACCAACGTAATCGAATCGCTGGACCTCCGACGACAAATTCGAGCGCCCACGCACCATGTCACTCTCCGATATGGCTGTAGACTCTCTCATTCTCCCTTCCTCCCCTTCCTCTTCTTCTTCCTCGTCATCAATTCCTTCGTCGTCGAGAGTATCGTTGACTATCCCTACATCCTTGCTGATCCTACCTTCAACCGCGGCTTTGATCGGTTTGTCAATCGGTATTGTCCGAGGTGGAAACAAGGCCAGGTTACGATTCTTGGCGGAGAACGCACATAGGCAGCCGAAGACAATACAGGGATGGGTGAGTGCTCTTGCCTTATAATCAGTGATCGTTCTAGATAGGGAGGAATGGGATATCTCTGCTCTTGCATATGTCTGGCAGAATAGAGTATTCTAAGAAGGGCAACAACTTGATCTTACTTTTGTCCCCTTAATTGCCACCCCCAGTCCTTTCATCGCCTTGCATAGCTGACTGTCGCTTAAACGGGTCTACAGTACTTCTACACGAAAACGCGAAACTACCGCGTCTTCTTCGCTGCCGCCAAGACGGGTGCGCGGTACGCTCTAGGCCTGGGAGGAGCTACGGCCGCATACGTCTTAACAGACGAGAGTGTGGGCTGGGCGCGGGAAATCATCTTTGGTCCCAGTGGCGAGATTGGAGCAGGAAAGGAGATCCCGAGATCAAAGTTGTTTACGAATGGTGATCAATACGAAGAGAGAGAGCCGTTTAGAAGAGTCGGATGGCGCGAGGGTCAGGTCAAATGGGAGGATGGGGCTGTGGCCGGGAGTCTGCTAGGGGCGGTCGTGGGCACTGTCTGTGAGTCATTCACCTCGTGCTCCGGGATGCTACGCAATAGTGACCTAGTAGCTGACTGGCGACTCTCGAACCCGCAGATCGACTACCACGACCGTTATCCATTCGCTCGTTATTGATGGGCGCCATATTAGGTGGTACGACATCAGCACTGCAGATCGCTCAAGCGCATGTTGGCAAATTGAGGGAGGAGCAAGAACGATCGGCAACACGCACATCGGCGTCGACTCAGGGGCTTGCGAACGCAGCGGCGGCTACAGCTCTAATTACGGAGGAGTCTGCACCTGTCCTCGGTTCACAGACGAAGCTAGGACAGGACGGTCTGACATCTTCAACAGCAATAGCCGGAGCAGTGGATCAAGTGCCCTTGGATGGGGCAGTGGATCCGACAGAGCAGAGCTGGTGGTTGCGATTACGCGCTTCACTAGGTATATGACATAACATATACTGAGGAGAGACTCGAGGCAGAGTCAATTGTATGTACATATATAATACATGGCATAAGAGTGGATCGTCAGACTCTGTATAATAGGTACTATGCACAGTATATGGGGGTCATCATCGTCATGCTATACTACACATTGTGGGTCCTGGTACCCCCTGCTAAAACTACGCGCCGCCGGTCGTTGCTCTCTTCTCGTTCCTGTTGCCCCGTGTGAGACGTATTCTGATTTCAGGCCGTGGGGACTGGAGCAGGAGCATTGCTACTGGTCGCCGTCTGGATTCTGGACTTTGGGATAGCGCAGACATCGCCGATTTCTGCATAAAGCAAGGTCAATAATCATCGATCAGGGATATGGTAGCCAGCGCGAAGACAAAGATGGACATTTATGCTAGTGGAACACATAGCGGATATCGACTCACCCGCATTCCACCTCGCGACAATGTCACTCTCGTACAGGTCTCCATCGCGTCTTGTTGGTGGGGCTGCAGGTATAGCTCCACGGCTTGCGCGAGAGTCAGGTGTTCCACCGACGGGTCCGGTGGCCGGACGACCCCTCCGCGCTGACCGTTTGCTCTTGCGCTGTGTTAGGTATGACAAGGTGATATCGTCGATAGCATAAGTCGGACAGCAGATGATTGACGAGATAGGACAGATCAGTCCTGTCAGCTAAAATTTCCTATTTTTCCTATTTCTTGCTGCTATGAAGCTCACCTTCGACCCCCTTGTTCTGGACTGTTTCCTTCCGAGACCCTCGATGACTCCTGCGGCGCCTTGAGCTGAGCTGGCTTGCTTGAATCCTCCTCCCGCTCCTGCTTGCGGATTCTCAAGATCACTCTCGCTGTCTTCGGCACTACCACTATCGCCCATATTCTGATCTTCACCACCGCCACCGCCACCGCCCGAGCCAGCAGCAGCCGCGAGCTCTTCATCACTATCGATCTCTTCGCCAGCGCGAGAGCGAGGATCAATCAAATCGTCGTCCAGAAACTCTTCGTCGTTCTCTGAATCAAGGTCCATACTGCTCGACAAAGGATGGCGCGCCCCTAGAGCCGAAGGCGATGGGGGATGTAGCATGTCTTGTTCGTCTTCTGCTGTTAACGGTCGTTGGGGAGTATTGTTCAATGATGAGGGCGGTGTGAACTCGGCCATTGTGCGTGAAATCTCCTCGGACGGATGTATTGCTTGGTCTATCGTCGGTGTATGTCTGGCTATGAGGTGATATGCGCTTGGAGGGAGTATGAAGAGTAATCAGAGGGAGATGCTTAGAGAGGAGAAAGCAGAATGAGGGATAGCTAATTAGCGCACTGATGATCAAAAGTGGAGGTTGTTCATGACCCGATAGCCGACGGCGTATGATTTATGATATTTCCATCATGCTTAGTACATACATTCCTGCCAGATTAATAGCGATAACGACGACGTTCAGCTCGTGATTGGCTCTAGCATTGCCCTTCCTCTTTTCTCTGGAATTAGACATGTCGACATCAACCGGTTCATCGCAACCCGATGCTGGTCCGAGCTCAAGTATAACGACGCATCACACAATCCTCGCTTCGCCTGCACCGGGTATACCTTCGTTCCACTTCCATCTAACTCGATTAGTGGACACGCTCTTCATCTGGGTCGGCGTTAGCGAGGGCAATGGACAGAATGCTGCTCCGATAGGTGGTATGGGATTGAGGGACGATGATGCCGCTGGTAATATAGTGAAACCTGATGAGAAGAAGTTGGCGAGTGATTGGGCGGTTGCTATGCCTTCAAGAGGGGTGAGTCTACTCTTCACTATCGTTATATACATATATACAGCCATTGCGATATCACCTCTCACAGAGCAGTGCATGCTGATCATCATGCTGTAGAATATACCAGTCACAGCGACGCACATCTATAAATCCGGAGCAGGGGACACTGCTCTGTCTATGTCCCAACGCCTAGGTAAGTTGACATGTCATCCCACTTCACCAGGAGTGTCGCTCAATACCAAGCACCAAGCCTCACGCACTGATGAATTCCTTGCACAGCCCGCCGGTTCCCTTCTAATCAGATCCACCTGTCGCTCTCCCTCCCATCCTCTTTAACAGCGCAGTCGGGCCCTTCGTCAGATCCTTACGCGTCCAGACATCTGTTGATGATGGAGAAGAAGCTCGGGACATGGCTTGGAGAGCTGCTGGCCAGTGAGAAAGCATAATAGAATCAAGTAGTCCAATGCGCATCGTTCCATTCGTATTGCCAAATTCTTGGCTCAAGCATCTCTTCCATGTTTCATAAGGCATCTCGAGCATAGCCTGTAAATCATACACCATGCACCGCATATAGCCCTTTCGCGATAGTCAAGACTCGATGCACTGCGGTGCTGCTGCCTAGACTGTAGCTGCCAGTGAAATGCCTAGTCTCTCATTAATCTGAATATGGTACGATCATTATTTGATACCTGCAAACTCGTTGATCAGGGCCGTATTACGGAATCAACCGAAAACATCGTCTCATCGTCATTTCATCCACCTCTGATCAGTCAAAATCACAAACACTCAAACTTTGTTTCTCCTCTTTGTCTCTCTCATCTTTCCTCTTCTCCACACTTGATCGCCAGGCATCGAGAAGTCCCTTTGACATCGTACAGCATGTCTGCAATACTAACAGGCGACGCGCCTGCACCTGCATCAGATGCCCCACACGCGTCGTCATCTACCCCGGCGGAAGGAACCACCACGACCGTGATCACAGCCACGACGCACCTGACGCTTCCCGCTCATCCCACACCTCTCACCTACGCCGAGCTCAACCCTCGATCAGCAGCTACCGAGTTCCTCGGACCACTAGGCACGGGAGCGATCACCTTCCTAGCCCCCTTGTTCACGTACATCTTCTTCTTCACGTGTAATGATGCCGTAGGCTGCACTCCCACTACTGTCAGCGGCTGGAAACGCGCGTGGAATTTGGTGGGTAACTTCCCCAGCGAGGCTGGTCAGCTATGGGAGTGGAAGGCGGCAGGAGTGTATCTCGCCTGGTACGCTTTCACTGTATTGGCGTGGGCTGTCCTCCCAGGTGATAGGATCGAAGGCAACTTGTTGCGCGATGGTACAAGGAAGACCTATAGGATGAATGGTGCGTACGCGTGTTTGGTCATGACAGTGATGTCGACTTTACCTCTATCTCCTAAACCCATCGACAACAGCAACGCGAGAAATTAGCAATTACTGACCTGAACTTCCAGGCTTCTACACCCTCCTCCTCACCCTCGGTATCTCCCTAGGAGTAATCTTGCAGCCCGGCGGCATACACGCTTTCACCTGGCTCTATGACCACTTTCTCCCCCTCACCTCCGCAAGTTTGCTCATGGCCACGGCTCAAGCAGCGTGGGTCTATGGCTGGAGCTACTTCAATAAAGAGCTTCTGGCGTTGGGCGGCAATTCTGGTAACTTTGTTTACGATGTGAGTTTTAATCTTGCCTAAACACCTGGCGATGAACAGTGATATGCGTGATGCTGATCTCATTAACTCTGTCTGTTATAGTTCTTCATGGGCCGCCCTCTCAACCCCCACCCACCATTTTTCCCCTCGTTCGACATCAAGACCTTCAACGAAGTTCGTCCAGGTATGATTCTCTGGCTCGTCCTCAACATATCGTGCGCTTGCGAGCAGTACCTTCGTTTGGGACGTGTGACCGACTCCATGTGGCTCGTTTTGATTTTCGAGGGATGGTACACTGCAGACTGCCTTCTCCAAGAGGTGAGTGAAACGCTTGTTAGCGGATCTCTATACATATCCTCAGCTACGACATGCGCATTACACAACCTGCCAATGCCCATTTGGCTTCCTTATACATGCTAATCCAACACTGTCGCAGCACACAATTCTCAACCAGATGGATATCACCACCGATGGATTCGGCTTCATGCTGTCTTTCGGTGACCTCACTTGGGTGCCCTTCACATATGGTCTGCAAGCCCGCTTCCTCGCTTTCAACTTCGTTGATCTTGGGCCCGTCTGGACTGCCGTGATCATCGCAATCGAGGCGACAGGCGTGTACATATTCCGCGTAGCCAATAACGAAAAGGGAGATTTCAGGAGTGGCAAGAACCCAAAGAGTGCGTTTGCGCCATATATGGAGTTCAATATGAGCTCTGCAAGGGACCAGAAGTGTAAACGCTCACGTTCTTCGCTGCACAGATCTGACATACATGCAAACTGAGCGAGGTACAAGACTCCTCACTTCTGGATGGTGGGGCCGATCAAGACATCCTGTAAGATTGCCTTCGTTTCTGGGTTTACGCTTGACTTACATACTTCTCAGAACTACTTTGGAGATTGGCTCATCGCGTACGTCCTCAGCTGCCCTTCCAAGGACTGAAATCACTTCATCTTATTGGGTCCTCCAAAGCTGATATCTTGTATTTTGTAGGCTCGGATGGTGTTTGCCAACCTTATTCCACACTCCTTTAACATACTATTATCTCGTCTACTTCATCATCCTCCTTCTGCACAGACAGATGAGAGACGACGAAGCTTGTCGAAAGAAGTACGGCAAGGACTGGGACAAGGTGAGTGGCAATCGTTCATAGTTCGCGATGACATCAACGTGGATAGTTGGGATGGGCGCTAGACCTTGGCCTGCTAAGCCAATCTGATTGATGGACAACTCGCTGATCACCTACTTATCATCCCCGCAGTACTGCGAGCTAGTCCCGTACAAGATCATTCCATATGTGGTGAGTCGTGCTCAAATGATCTCATCGTGTACATCAACTGATTTGATTTAATGTTTTGCGCCCACTCTAGTACTAAGCACATCACCTGACTCATGGATTGACCATCATGGCAATGAGCAGGGACCAGCAGGATGCGTGTTCGGCGCCGAGCGGTAGAAGGCAAGAGAAGCTTGTTGGAGCTTAACAAAGTAGAAGACGGACGAGCGATATCTATATCCGTATCTCCATTTTCGATACAAGAACATCATTATAGTATCTGACGTATGTTGATGATGAGATCTTGAAGTGAAAGCGAGACTGGTATGCGAAGAGTAACACTTTTGGTAGACTGACATCATTCGCCATTTCGAGCTGACAGACTCTTCTGAAACGACCAATACGGAGACCGATTGACCCTGCTCATTTTGAATGGAACGAAACCTTAACAGTGCAGCACATTACGAAATGCGTGGAAATGCAGATCCATATCCATCAGAATACCGACGTATCATACAAGGCCGACCGAAAACGCAAAGAGCAAAGATCGGACCGAACCTCCGTTCATGCCTACCCCAGCCCGCATGAAAAACTCCCTCCACCGCCCTACTAAGCTACAGGATGAACCTAGTACTGACCCTCGGCAGGAGCCTGCTCGGACTGCTGAGCCTGAGCTTGAGGAGGGGGGATAGCCTGGACAGGAGGCTCCTTGTGCTCGGATCGGATCTCGATAGGCTGCTCGGCCTTGGGGCTGTGAACAAAGCGTTAGCTAAACACAACTAGATGATGCAAAGGACATGATACGCACTTGACGAGGATGACGGCGTCGGGGAGGTTCTTGGCGGGACCCTTCTTGCCCTCGGGGTCGAAGGGCTTCATGCTATCATCATAACGATGTATCAGCACGGATCATCCACATAAAGCCATCAAACACTCACATCTTGACCTTGATACCGAGCACACCCTGACGGAGGAGGACGTGACGGACGGCGTAGTCGACGTAGTCCCTAGCGGGCTGACCGGAGTGGACCATGAAACCGTCGGTGAACTTCATCGACTTGGCACGGGCGGCACGAAGCTTGCCGGAGACGACAACCTCGCAACCCTTGGCGCCGGACTCCATGACGAATCGGAGAACACCGTAGCATGCACTGTGGTAGACGACCGTAAGCAAGGCGAGATCATTATTGAAACACGTGACACCACTCACCGACGCATGGCAAGACCACCGAGGAGCTTGTACCTGAGGGACTCGGCCTGAGCGACGGCGGAGAGACCACGGAACTGGACCTTCTCGGCGTAGAGCTCGAGCGAGTTCTCGGGGAACTTGAACCTCTTCTCGATGAGGGCCTTGAGCTCTCGGATACGACGACCCTTGTCACCGAGGACCTCCTGGGTGTGGGTGGCACGGATGATGATCTCGGTACGGGCGTGGGTGACACGGACCTCGCAACCAGAGTAACCCTCCTCGGCGAGCTCACGAGTGCTGCGGGCGCAAGGTAGATGGGGAATGCGGCCGATTGATATAGGATGGCAATTATCGATGAACGGCGAGAAATAGGTAAATGGATATTGATGATAGTCAGCATATGCTCCTGCGACCATGCGTGACAAGCCCATTTCTCTGCCTGCTATAGCTCCAGCTCGATTCCATCCAAGCCCTCGACCAGAGCCATCCATCGACAGCCTCCTTATATCCATCCAATTCCCCATCCCTTCTCCTGCATCATTCTGTCTGAGCGAAATCATGAATACTCACAAGAACTCGCCGAGCTCGGCCTGGAAGACACCGTCCGCGATAAACTTTCTCTTCTTGGAGATCTGGTGAGAAGAAGCCATTTTGTATCTGTGAGATATACTTGATGGGTGAAGAAAAGAACAAAATTCAAGTTTGTAGGATGAATGTGTCGATGAGCAGGTGGTACCAACGAGCAAGCAAGCAGCAAGCAGCAACAGCAGCAGCGAGTACCAGCCAACGAGATTCAGCCTGCCAATTTGCTACAGCGTTTGCTCACACCAAAAAAGGGAGGAATTAGTCGAATTTCTCTTCGGCGTTTCAATCAGATCCACTATAACTCCGTTACCAAGTCAAGATGTGGCGGCGGAAGCAAATATCCCCAACCCTATTTCACACGTCACGGTGCATTGTTGTCCTTTAGGCGCCTTACAGAACCAGATCTCAGTACCAAATGTCGACAACACAGCGACATCAACATACATAGCAAGAACATACATGACCTTGCATAGATAGTATAGCTTCCTTCACCTGGCTCAACGCACAATCTGCCAAGCGTCATGCGCCTCAGCATGCGGCAACTGCGTCCCGATGCTCTACTGAGCTCGTTCTTGGGCTTGCTGGATATAAAGCTAGGTGAGTGCGCTTGCTAAACGAGATGCAACGTGAGAGACTACAGCTGATATGTACATGTTCTGCCACGATGTGTAGGCGCTGAGATCATCCTCCTCTTTGGCGTGAGTAGTCGACTCTATCCTGATTGAGAGACATATGGCTGACGACCTTCTGCTACTTAGCTCATCAACAAAGTCGCCGGATTATATGGGCTCATCACCATTCTTGTCGGGGGCTCTTTCGTCCAATTGGTATATTATGCGTATTCCATAGCCACACTATTCGTTCTTTTATGGGCGTTGAAGGCGGTCAAGTCTGTACGTCCTCTACCTACTTCGTCGAACAGGCATCACGTCCAAGCTAACCACTATATGGTCTCGCTTGTGCATCGTAGGAAAGCGCCAAGCCGACTCTCCTCGTCGCGCACTTGTACACCCTAGATCACGTTATCCTGACGATATTCCACTATCTCTTCTACCTGCATTACTGGTATGTCGAGCCACACGACGGACGCCGTACCGCCAACTCCCAAGCGCAACAAGATCTTATCAACCTCGCTTTATCTCGAGGAGAAATAAGGGATCCTGCTGCTGGCGAGACTGAGGGAATGGACGAGTTGAGAGTAGCGCTCGCGGGCGAGATATGGCAGCGAGAGAGGGTGTATGCGTTCTGGACTCTGGTCGGCGGGTGGTTATTAAAGGTGTGTCATAATTCTGGCCCAACTCTGTTTTGTCTTCGTTGCTTTCTCGCTCTATTTCTCATCCTCTGATGGTCAAATACTGAAACTACAAAATCCATTTGTCGACCAGATCTACTTCATCCTCGTACTTTATTCGTACGCAGCGCATCTGCGCTCATCGACATACCATGCTCTGCCTTTGACTTCAAGAGGCAAAGCGACCCAAATAGCTCATCCTACAACTGACGAAGATCATCACGAAGAATTAGATCATGACGAGCTGGAAGAAGGTGCTTCAGATGGCGTAGCTGGGAAAGGCAATGCGCTCGTTGGGGATAGAAATATGAGTATAAATGGGAAAAAGGGCGGGGTGGGAGATACACAGGAAGAAGATGATTTCTCATGGGATTAGACAAGGGTTACTGTCGTATATGTATCTCTTGCTTCATCAGTCCACTCGCTTGCACTGAGCCAAATTCATTCTCCATCGTAACAGTGCTGTACTTGCGGCATCTCCGAGTTCTTGACCTGATTTTAAAAGGAGATGTGCTGATTGCAGCAGAGTATGCTTTGCGCCACAAGTCAGGAACCAACGAGCGATCATGTATATCGTCATATTCGTACTTTCTGCTCTCTTTATACTATTTTTCGAGTGCATCTCTCCTTTCATCTACCTGTACCTATAGATATATACAATCATACACATAATCAACGTTGGGATAGGTAGAGAGCTGCAATCGGAACACCTTGCACATACATAACGGCTGGTCCTGACCGGAGATTGCCAGAGCGGTACAGCGCTAGTTCACCTCCGAAACTCGACGAAGAGCGAGCGAGATGAAGCTCATCAATAAGCATATCGAGAAGGACGGATCGGTACGTTGCTCTTTGCCCCAGTGATGATTCAATCGCATCTATCGACCGTTCCGCAGACTCTGTTTCATACATATTGTGCCGCCACCTAGTGAATCCAGAGCTAACGCTTGCTGTGTGCCTGTGGTGTCGCAGGGCCATGTCACCCTTCGACCGGAAGATGACGAGGACATGTGGCACGTCTACAATCTCATTGCAGAGGTATGTGCTTGATTCACTACGCTCGGGAGGGCTATTGCCAGATAGGCCAGGTGCCGAATGTCAACTTGACGCTAATGAAGGTTACACGAATTTAGGGCGACTTTGTCCGAGCCATGGCTGTGAGAAGGGTACAGACTGTATCTTCCACTGGATCGTCAGATTCATATAGGGTCAGAACCAACTTGACTCTACATGTTACGAAGGTGCGTCGGTAGATCTACCATTCTGATCATGCCGTGCTGACGTCATCGTTAATGCTGATTGGATCACTGCCTGGCTCTTCACCGCTGCCCTCATTACTACCTGACAGACCACCTTCTCCTCCGCTGCTTCGTCGAGCCAGGGAACCGGACAAGGAGAGAAAAAGGAATCTACAGCCTCATTGCAGATATCGGGTCAGGTCGCAGAAGAGAACGATTACGTCAAGCTTGGAGCATTCCACACTCTCGATCTGGAAGGTGAGTCCAGAAACCTTTTAGTAGACAGCCATACTATAAATGTAACAGCTGACCATATCGTGTGATGTTCGTAGCCAATCGCGATTTCCGATTGACGAAAGCTTCAGGCTGGGATTCGGTCGCTCTTGAGCGGATAGAGGAAAGCACGAAGGAGGGTAGAGGAGCAGAAGTAGGTGCTGTCGTATGTGGAGAAGGTGAGCAGCGATTTTCGCTATATCTTTTCCAGCCTCCGTACGATCCCAGACATTTCGAGAAGGACAGTGTGGCTGACTCTCAACCATAGGCACGGCGGCCATATGTCTTTTGTCCGAACATATGACGGTTGTCAGACAGCGTATCGATTCACCCATCCCTCGAAAGCGGAAAGGTGGAACTTCGGGCCATGACAAAGTGAGTGCAGACTGACCCTTTCATACAACGTTGGAGCTAACGTGCTGTGACAGGCTGTCGAGAACTTCTATTCCACTGTGTATCAAGCGATTCTTCGGCTTATCCCATATCAAACGCTCAAAGCAGTCGTCATCGCTAGTCCAGGCTTTACTCGTGACTCGGTAAGTACACGTAGCCTACGATGGCTGCACTACCCCCCATTAACATGATCGAAAGCTCATCGACGTCTGCCTTCTTAGCTGTACGACTACATCTTCCAACAAGCCACGCTGCAATCAAATAAGCCTCTTTTGGCTTCTCGGTCAAAGTGGATTAAAGTCCATTGCCATACTCCACACGTACACGGCCTTGTCGAAGCGCTGAGAGCACCAGAAGTCGCAAAGATGCTACAAGGAGCGAAGTTTGCTCGAGAGGGTGTCGGACTAGACAAGTGAGTTTAGTCTTTTCTGGCTTTCCGTCACAGCAATGCTGTCATACAATTGACGTTGGAATGACGCTAACCCTGCGCGCACGTTGCAGGTTCCACAAGATGCTGGCGACTGATGAGCTTAGGGCGTGGTACGGTCCTGATCACGTTGCATTAGCAGTGGACCGAGGTGCTGTCGGTACACTATTGATATCCGACGACTTATTCCGCTCGAGCGACCCCGCCAAGCGAAATCATTATGTCGAGATGGTCGAATCTGTCCGTTCGAGAGGCGGAGAAGCTCTAATATTCTCTTCGATGCATGAATCAGGCCAGCAACTCAACTTGCTCACGGGTATAGCTGCGATTTTGACATATCCCCTCGATGTGGAGATTGTGGAGATGGAAGAGAGGGAAGAGAAGGAGAGGTTGGCAAAAGAGCAAGAACCGCAGGGCGAGGAGGAGGATGAGGTTGAATGATTCATGGACATTATAAATACTCTATGCCTTTGAAGGAGATGGGCGGAGCATCTGTCCATGTTGCATACACTGCCTTCTATTGCATGAATGCCAATGAATGCATAACCTAGAAATATCAACAGATGTTGCCACACGTTGACGGATCGCTTATCCTGTGCGACAAAGGAACAATATCAGCGTCAAGTCGGAAGACCACCTATAGGATGAGAGCGGAGAAGATGGCGGAGACGACTCACTGCCCATCCATCCACCGTCAACAACCAAACATTCTCCCGACACATAATCGCTAGCTTTAGACGCCAGATAGACGATAGCGCCCTCAAAGTCTGCGGGAGAACCCCATCTCTGCGCTGGGATTCGCTCGAGGATCTGACGCGAGCGCACCGGGTCGGCGATCAGAGCTTCGTTCATCTGCGCCGTATCTTATCATCAGCTCTGGCGCTCTTCGCTCGTAAGAGATCGAAGGAAAGATGCGGGCACTCACGTCAGTAGCGATGTAGCCTGGCGCAATGGCGTTGACGTTCACGCCCTTTGACGACCAGCCGTTGGAGAAGGCCTTGACCTGAGTGCGGGCACGTAAGATCAGCTGTAAGTCCTCTCAAGGTAGGACGGTGAGATACTTACGATACCCTGCACACCGTGTTTGGCTGCGGCGTACGCGACGACGTTGAGGCCGCCTAGCAGTGTCGAGCCGAGATGATCAGTAAGTGGTCTCGATCAGAATGTAGAGCAAAGGAGCCTCGACTCACCCTGGAACGCGACCAAGCTCGAGATATTGATGATTTTACCATTGCCCCTCTGCTTCCAGCCCTCTGCATCTGGGACCGCCTCGCCAGCGACTCCGCCTCTAGTTTCCAGCATGTGCTTGCCCGCGTCACGGGTAATGGTGAAGACAGTGTTCAAGTTGACTTGCAATACCTCGTTCCAATCGTCCTCCGGGAAATTCTCCACCGGATGTCGTCTTTGGATCCCACCGCAGTTAACTACTATGTCCAGTGTCCTCCCCAAGTCCTTCGTGACGTGCGGAATGAGTTTGGCGACACTGGCACTATCAGCCAAATCGGCAACGACGATATCGGCCTTGTTCCCTAAAGCTCTGATACTGTCCCGAGTAGCAGTGTTGCTCTCGTTCCTCTGCACTAAAATGACATCTGCGCCAGCTTTCGAAAGTGCTAAAGCGAGGTTGGCCCCGATACCGCGCGTAGCACCCGTGAGTCTAGCACACACATAGCGGTCAGCTCAAGTCACTACCCAATATAGATAGGTGCACAACTCACAGCGCAGTCTTGCCCTTGAGCCCGAAAAGTTCTTCGATATACGACATCGCAGATTGTATACCTGTGCTGTGTTTTGTGTTATGACTGTATACAGAATCGCAGAGCAATAGAGCAGAAGATGTCACTTACAACCATACTTACTATTTATACTGGGATGATATTCCGGAAGTTCGGACCGGTAAGTCTCGGCTCGGTTGACGCCGGCTCTGTACCTCTGGCTGTGGCGAGCAATGGATGATAATAATCCAAAATGGGTCAAGCAATTAAAGATATCCTGCTCAGAACAAAGACAATCTGCTTCCGCTCTTCAATCCTTCCAGGCACGTTGTAGAGGAAAAATTGGTATCGAAGATGACGTGTGAATGGATTCCATTGGTTAAGCTTGTCTGCCATTGTCACTTATCTCTAACCGACGCTCCAGTTCAAGCATTCTACCGAGTGCTACTGCCAACTATCATCGGTTCGGCCAGGTCATGCTAATGTCTATCGGTAGCAGCACTCATATTGCATAACCACACACTAGCTCAACCGACGCTGGGATGACCATCTCAACAACCTTTCTGGCCACAACGAATTGATAACATACCGCACGCATTATTGATCACAAATCACCCGCACGCGTCGCACCTCACTCATCACTCATCACGGATCACATACTCCCGCACAGACCCCGTTTCAGCCATACAAGATGCCAGCCAGGGATCCAGCTACCAACCCTCACCTCCCGACATCCCTCCCTTCCTCTCACTCGCAATCCCCAGTCTTGCCTACTCACCAGCAGCAACAACATCACCAACCTGGCATGCTATCGCCCTCATCCTCGGGCTTTTCAATACATACAGGACAATCAAGCTTGGACGATGCTCCACAACCTCCACCTCAGAATCAAGGCTATTTATCCTCTGTCCTCAGAAGAGTGAGCGGTAGTGCACCATCAAGACCCATTTTCTCCCCCATGGAACCTGCAGCTACGATACCAGGTGGAAATGGTGCATCGCACGATGATCCTGCGGCGTTGGCAGAAGCACACAACCATGGGAGAAAAGGCAGTGCCGACTCGAGTCTCCAAGAGTGAGTTTCCGTATGCTCTCTCAAACTGCCAATCTAGGCAAAGACTTTCATGACCTACTCTGACTGATCACGACCTCATCCCAGGTCTAACCGCCCAATCAACAACACCATGTCCGGCCCGCACATAGGATCAGTCAATACCTCCCAATCAATCCGCGATTCTACCGCCCGCCTAGCTTCCATGTCGTTCAGCGCTCGTGCTCGAAAGAATTCGGCCGGCACATCCAACGAAGGCGGAAGCAGCTCATTCCATTTTCAGAATTCGATTTCTCCTATCTCCACAAAACACCCGACCACATACGCCGCTGCGGCTTCAGTAACAGAACATCGACCGCTGCATCCCAGTCACCTTAATCCCGCAGTAGCGATATCCCAATCCCATCTTCAGGCCGACAATGCTGATGGCATATCCCCACCCAAGGGCGCTATGCCTGCCTCTCCATATACCGGTCCTTCTGGACTAAGCATGATGCTCGAACGGGAGAGGGAGGAACAACGGGCCAAGGGAGTCGCTGAGCAGCCTCAGGCAGAATCACAGGCTGGCCCGAGCGATCTTGTGCATGCTTCTTCGTCAGATGAGGATGACACGCTTTCGGGGGAACGCACACCCATGCCGCGACATCCGTCTCTTGCTGCCGAATCGGACTCTGAGCGACGCTCGACCGCCGGCAGTTCAAGACATGCATCTTCAAGCTCTTTGCGCAGATATCTGGCTGAGGAGGTCACCAGAGAGGACAATGAGGCAGCGACGGAGCACACACCTTTACTCGATGCCGCTCGAGGCTCAGACAGGAAGGAAAGATCTTGGGGAGGCCAAGCTTTGGCGGGACTTGGGTCGTTCAGACAAAGAGCGTCAAAAGTGACTGCCAAAGATGTAGCGACTGCATGCGTGGTTGAGCCTATCAAGACCTTGCCTGCGGTCGTTTTAGGTTTGCTGCTCAATGTTCTGGATGGTGTGAGCTACGGTATGATCCTGTAAGTGACATTTTTCCTGATGAGGGGCGGACTGGGTTGACAAGTGGTCTCAGCTTCCCGGCCAATGCAGTTTTTGTCGACTTTGGATCTCTAGGTGTATCCATGTTCTTCATGTCGTAAGTAGCTGCTATTTTATCTCCGTGGCCATCCGGGCTGATCATCCGCCCCGTTAGATGTATCGTCTCGCAGCTGGTCTTCTCACTTGGCGGCAGTATCTTCCCGGGTGGAAACGGCTCAATGATGATCGAGGCTGTGCCATTCTTCCACATCCTGGTCAACACTTTCGAAACAGTTATCGGTGATGATGTGAGTGCCAGCTTGTTACGAGTGTGACTGTGGTTGTCTTGTCCACTTATTAACTATTCTGCGAGCAGGACAAGGCAATTATTGCCACTACAATGGTAGCATTCGCTTTCAGTTCAATCTTAACGGGTAAGCTTCGTGTAGCGGTATACAAGCACTCTCGAAACTGACATTGCGCTCAAAGGTCTCGTCTTCTTCGCTCTCGGATACTTCAAACTCGGTTCACTTATCGGTTACTTTCCTCGGCATATCCTGGTTGGGTGAGCTTGGCCGATATCTTTCTACGAACAATACTCATGCTGACGCGCTGTTTCGCAGATGCATTGGCGGCGTAGGGATCTTCCTTATCGAGACGGGTCTTGAAGTCTCTCGTGGATTGAAAGAAGAAGGCTTCGAATACAATCTCGCCACACTGAAACACTTCTTCTCATCGGGGCACGCCATCGCCCTTTGGACCATACCCCTTGCGTTGGCAATCTTGCTACGGGTCATCACGCATTTCTATCACCATCAACTCATCTTCCCAGTGTACTTCTTCATCATTCCTTTGGTATTCTATGTGGTCGTTGCTATTGCGAAATGGGATATCGGCATGTTGAGAAGCACCGGATGGATCTTTGATGTCGGGCAAAATACTCAGTCCTGGTGGAAGTTCTACACTCTCTTTGTGAGTATCCTGCTCCATCCTCTGCGAAGCAGAACAGCGTTAATTAGATACCGAATAGGACTTCCGCAAGACGAGCTGGGAGGCTTTATGGGCAGCTATGCCGACCCAACTCGCTCTGGTCTTCTTCGGAATCCTTCATGTGCCACTAAACGTATGCCTATCTCACCACCACGAGTCGCAGATTGTGTGCTGACTGCGCTACAGGTCCCTGCTCTTGGTGTTACCCTGGGCGAAGACAATGTCAAGCTCGATCGCGAGCTTGTTGCCCACGGCTTTTCAAACCTTGCCGCGGGTCTTACAGGAACTGTGAGTGACATTCTGGTGTCATGTCGTCAGACACTTATGCTTGCTGGTTAGGTGCCAAATTACCTCACCTATGTCAACACTGTGCTGTGTACGTGTAATACTCATGACGTATAAGAGATGATGACTGATAGACAAGATTACAGTCTACAGGGTTGGCGGCGGATCCAGGCTTTCTGGTCTTTTTCTCGCCGCCGCAACGGCCGCCGTCATGTTTGTAGGCCCAACGGTTATTGCGACTTTGCGTGAGTCACCAACATCTTCCGGGCAACTGCGCTGCGCGTATGCTGAATTCACTGTGGCAGCTGTTATGGTTGTCGGCGCGTTGATTTTCGTGCTGGGTATTGACTTGACAATCGAAGCCGTGTGGGACACCAGACACCGGGTCAACCGATCCGAGTACATCACCATCTGGGCCATCGCGATCGGTATGACTGTGTAAGTGCATCGTTCGATGTCATTGTTTAGTTGCTGACCTTCATCTGTGCAAAGCTTCGACTTTGTCATTGGACTATTATTTGGCGTCATCTTGGCGTGTATCTTCTTCGTCGTGCAAAATTCAAGGCGTCGTGCCATCAGAACCGTTTTCAACGGGTCCACCGCCAGGTCAACTGTTCGCAGACCGAGATCGCAGCGAGCTTTCATCCAGCAAGTCGGCTCCCAGACATACGTGATGAAGCTCCAAGGGTTCTGTGAGTCGACAGCATATCAGCAAAATCCACATCCTCTGACATGTTGATCTACAGTATTTTTCGGTACCATCTCAGCAGTGGAAGTTGAGATTCGGAAACTGCTCGACCTCGCAAAATGGCAACACAATCCAATCCGATTCCTGATCATCGATTTTAAGCTAGTCCACGGGCTTGACTTTTCTTCCGCCGAGGCATTTGTTCGCATTCAGCGCTTGCTAACAGCGAAGGACGTCTTGCTCATCATGTGCGGGGCGGCACCTGACGGGCTAGCAGGAACAGCTCTGCGAGGCGTGGGTTTATGGGCGGACCGAGAAGGGACAAGAGTCGAAGTCTTTGAAGCACTGAACGATGCGCTGGAGTGGACCGAGAATGCCTACCTGTGAGTGATAGTTTCAACGATTCAGTTGTGTTTTCTTTGTCTCGCAGCCCGTGCACACGCTGACCATGCGTGAACGAATCGGTAGTACGGCCTTCTACGAGAATCAGAAAGGTGAAGAGAGTGAGGCTCCAACGAAAGTGATCGATTTCCCTAGGGTGCACAAACCACCGTTCTCGCTTGCCGAATCGTTCCAGAACAGTCCAAGAAGGAGTCATCTGGTCAAAGCGGGTGGTGATACGTTACCGTACCGTGAGTGAAGCGGAGCGCAAGATTCACGTATTCTGCCCTGTTACTGACTCTTCGTCACTTGCTTAGGACCCTCCCTACGCCAAGAAGAAACGAACTCACCTCCTGAATCCGACGCATCCCTCGCTGCTCAGCCCCTACCTTTATTAGTCCAGACTTTTGGGGCTTACCTCGATGCACAAGACTCGGACGTTGCTCTCTTTTCGGAGCTAGTGCCTTACTTTACCGAGAAGAGCATCATGGACGGCGAAACGCTATGGCATCAAAACGATCTTGCGGACGGTCTTTATCTGATCGAGCAAGGATGTCTTCGTGCCACTTACTCGTACGACGATCATACAAGTCTGGTCCAAGAGACTATGGTAGCTGGCACCATTGCTGGTGATCTGTCGACACTGAGTGAGACGAGAAGGAATTGCACGGTGGTCGCTGAACGAGAGGCTCTGTTGTGGAAATTGGACAAAGAGGCATTGCAAAACCTAGAAAAGGAAAAGCCGGAATTGGCGAGAAAGTTTATTCGCATCGTACTCAAAGGTGAGTCGGAAGTCTGGTTTATCTGCTGAGAATATATGCTGACTCACTGTCTCGTCTACCTTTACAGCGGTGGCGGAGGAACAGGATGTACTCGCTTCGCATCTTATTGCGGTACTGTCGTAGATAAATGAGCGGACGGAGACAATGTTTTAAACCGTCGACATGATGAAGACTGGGTTGTAACAAGTGGATGATCATTGTGCATAGCGAAAGAAATAGAAAGAGTAGATGCAAATTATCATGGTTGTTCTTCTCCATTTCCAAAGTCACATAAACTATGCTGCCCAGCTGTCTGTATCGTTATACCCTCAGCACTCTCGGTGCGTCATTTCTATAGCACTACTGGTAGTCTACTTCACATCTAAGCGTTCATCGCATCTTCCTCGGACGCTACCACCTCGCTGTCTACTTTAGTAGCCAGCTTGGCCTTTTTGGCATCTTGTACTCCTGCTTGTGTAGCAGATTTACCATCGATGGCCACTAGGTCGTCTTGGGCTTTGCGCTTGCCTTCCACTTGAATGCTTTTTGCTCGTGGTGCCGGACCCCAGTTGGGCAGAGGGTTGATCTGGTAGAATGTCTCTTTGCCTGAGCGCTCCAGACTCGCGTCGGGATGAGGAGTGAAATCAATCTCGTGGCTGTTCGAGCATACCACGGATAAGCGCATGGCATAGTAAGAGGATAACGAAAGTGGTCCCAAACTCACGTCATTGGTTTGGCAATCATGGTTCTCGCTGGTGATCCTTCGGCGATCTTGTCCATTCGAATGGGTGTGATCTTCGCCTCTTCTCGCAGGATATCAAAGATGAAACTCCACGGAGCATCAGTCTTGATCCCGCCTGGCTGAGCATGCGAGCGCGAGATCTTGTATCCTCCATTCAGCAGTGCGGATCTGCAACGCGCTTGTCAGTATTCGTTTTCTATCGTATACATTGTTGATGGAAATGCGAGAGAAGACATACAAGATCTTGGTCATTGGGAATGAGGGGAGATGCATCGTTTTAGCTATTCGGTTGGCGGTAAAGAAGAACGGGTTTGGAAGTTCCTATAGCAGTGTCAGTGTCGTCAGACACTGATCGTTGTGGGGAGATTCTGCGATAATAACTCACCTGCGACGCAATAGTCAACATGCCCAACATTCTCGAGTGCGTCTTGTATTCCGCCGTCTGCGCTTGCACATCCTTGATAACTCGCTTGGCAAAATCGCTATCTTGGAGAGGTCCAAGCCATAACGGGCCGCCGAGCTGATTCATAATTCACATCAGCTAACGCTTCAACCGCAAAAGCGCAGTCGTCAGCTCACATGCATAGTCGAGCCGCATTCTGAGCAGCTTGAGCCATTGACGGTTGGACCAGCGACGGTCTTGTACGAGTTGAGTGTCCTGCCTTTGACTGTCTCTTTTTCTACCACTCTGCCAAGAGGTTGAGGAACAGGAGTTTGGCAATATTGACAAGTGAACACAATGCCAGTTTGACTGAGCAGATCTCCTCGTCAGCTAACTTGGGCAATGTATAATCGTAAACCATAACTGACCTTGCAACTCGCTTGACCTGCTCTGGACTCGTGTGCACTCGAACGAATAGTCGCACGTAGAAATCAATGGAGAAGGAGAGTAACGGAGTGATGTATCTGCCATATCGAGCGGCGGTAGTAGCGAGCGAGTGGAAGACCAGGCGAAGAGCCGCTTCGTGAGTATATTCGGCGTGGATGTTGATTCCTCCATAGTTGGAATAACTATCGATGGATCATGTCAGCTGGACAGACTAGGCATCCGTGTAATGAAATGACTGACCATTTCTCGGGATACTGTTGACCCGCTAGCACGGCCAAATCCGTACATGTAATGGCCAAAAGTCCTAGGATGACTCGTTAGACCTCTTGGCGTCAATATATACCAAGCAAGCTCACCTCCATCTGCAATACAACCAATAGCGGCATCGATGAACGGCGCTGCTGTGCCGTAAGGGTCTAAATCAACCACGTCGACTCGAGATGTAGGCCCGACCGGCGAACGATGCATGTACATGAGCGTGCTGAGAGATGATCGTTAGCTTGCTGATTCACGCGATTGCAGTAAAGCAGAGACGTACCATGCATCACCCTCGTTTATTCTCACCCGTCCTTTACATCCCGGTCTTCGACCCACTTGGTCCTTCTCCTCAGCCTCACTGGCTTCCTCACCGTTGACAGCCTTTGCAACGGGCTCCGGCTTCTCGTCTGCAGTAATTGCTTTGTCCTCGGAGTCCACTTGCATAGGGGCACTAGTACCGACTTTCTCCTCTCCGGTTGTTACTGATCCCGATTCTTGCTGTTCGCCATGTTGAGTGGTGCTGGCTTCTGCAACGGGTTGTGGCTCCTCTCCTACGCCATTGAAGGCTACATTGCGCTTCATAGCTGCGCAAGCTGAGGGTGAGAGATCGTTGGCAATGACATACCTGAATTTGCATCATCAGCTTCAACTTATACTGCGAAGCTAAGGAGTGATAGGAGAGATAGAGCAGTGACTCACTTGACGTCAGGTATTTCTTTCGCGTATCGAATAGAACGTAAGCCTGTCGCAGACAGAGCTTCGAGAATAGTGATAGCTGGAGCTCTGAACTTCCTCTCTTGGGAAGGGCCGGCTTCCGGGGCTTTCGTCTCAGTAGTTGGCTCAGCGGATTCGGTAACGGGTTGTTCTGCTATCATAGACGGATGTCAGCTGGTACGAGAGCTTCAAGCGGCAGAGCAGCTGACCTTGTGATTCTGGAGCTGCTCCTTCTGTCTCTCCGTTCTCCTGCTCCTGCTCCACTTGCACAGGCAGCTTCCTATTCTTTCTGCGTTTAGGCACACCGCCCCTCTTCTCCATCTTGACCCTCCATTTAGCTTCCAGCTCTTCCTTTCTCAGCTCGTTCCATGCTCTAATCACTGCCACGCTCATATCCCTGTTATAATGTTGGACAGGGTTCAAGAACGCTCCTGCTTGAGGAACGAAGATGGTCGTGGTTGCTTCAGTGTGCAAACGGTGGTTGGGCGGGTTACCTTCCGGTAAAGGAATTGTGTAAGGCGGATTACCATCTGAAGTCGAGGAGGACATTGTGCGTCGTTGTATTGCTGTTAAACGGGGTGCTGTGAATACGAGTGATAGCCGCTGTATCTTGAGCAGCATAAGTCTATTGTGCTCGACTTGAAGAGAAGACCACACACGACTATTGCACAACTTTTTGTATTTGGACGCAGAAATTGTTTTTGCTCAATCACGAGAACAAGGTGGAGGCTAAATAGATAAAATAGATATGGAGAGAGATACATTTGATTCCGCTTGCCTCTCTCCTCTGCTTTATTCCACGTCAGCACTACTGTTCATGTCGCGTCTTTGATGCAGAGCGCGTCTGCAAAAGCTGGAACAACGGCTGGTCACTCAATTATTGTTCTTGTCCAGCTCTGCTACCGATACACGTCAATAGAACCAACTAGTCTTCCCATCTCCTACCGCATCCAAAAGTCAATTCTCAGTACCATTTGTTGTGACTCTTGGCCGCAGGAGGACAAGTCACGCCGAGAGTTCATCATGGTGAGCTTCCAAGCCTCTTCGATGAGTGATCTTTCCGAGCTGATCAAGTGAATTTGGGTCTTCTGCCTTTGCTCCAAATTATTGCCCATAGTCTATCGTGGGTTCAGCCCACTTCCTGGAATTCCTTTGTCCTGATTGAGAGCTGACAACCCGGGGTTGGATGGTGAACAGGTCAACATCCGTAATATCGAACTGGTCAATAATCCAGCCAAATTCGATGATCCATATCACTTCAGAATCAAATTTGAGGCTATAGCCCCACTCGCAGAGGGTGAGCGAGTCGTACATCATCTCTATATATCCATGCGAAAGCTGAAACAAATTGCAGACCTCGATTGGAGACTGATCTATGTCGGTTCAGCAAAGTCGGAAGAGTACGATCAGGAGCTGGATAACTGTTCGGGTGGGTTGGTGTGAGCTGCAAGATTCGTTGGGGTTGTTGGCTCATTGCTTCTGTTTTTGTTTTGTTGCTTTGATCACGGTCGTACTCGACATCTTTCCCTTCCTCGACAAAATCGTGCTTACTCTCAATCGCTAACCTGTGGCCTGGACTGTGCAGTCGGTCCTATCCCAGCAGGAATCAACGCATTTGACTTTACAGCGCCTGCCCCAGCGCATCACCTTTTACCATCAGTGGAGCCCGACGAGATATTAGGTGTGACGGTCATCATCATCACTGCGTCTTATCGCGAAAAGGAGTTTGTCCGCGTGGGTTACTACGTCAATACCTATTACGAGGAGGAAGAATGGAAGGAGAACCCGCCCAGTACCGTCCAGTGGGACAGATTATTCAGGAACGTGCTCATTGAAAAGCCGAAAGTCACCAGGTGAATTAAGTCGAGCACTCCGCCGCTGTCAGCCTATGGCAAAAGGCATCATGCAGTATTCCGAATTGAGCTGGAGCTAATCTTCGTCTTCCTATGTGACTTTGTGACAGATTTCAAAACCCTTGGGACTCGACATCACATTCATCCTTTGACTCCACTACACCTATAACAAACGGCTCCGAACTTCCTCCATCAGGCGGCGCAAACCCAGAATTATTCAGCGCACCATTACCGCCACCAGTGCAAAAAGCTATAGCTAGTGCATCAGACGCAGCTGGGAACGGGGGCATGGAGGTTGATTAGCGAGAAGCAAGCGTTGCTATTCAAGCAATGCGCTGTAGGGGATGGACGATCGGGACGCATTCATGGAAGGTTGAAAGGCGAGCTGTACGATATAGTAAGGCGCATGAGGAGAGCGAAGCGGAATGGAGCATTCAAGAGCAGATTGTCGTTCTGCCTACGAGAAAGTCATGGGGCGCTATAGTCACGTCGCACCGACGTGCAGGGAGGCGAAGACGGACAGTTGAGAAGCTACTGCTCTGCATAGAGTAGAGATAATCTCCAAAAAATCCCGGTTGACTATAACCATATCGATACCTAGCAATGTATGATTACACTCCCAAAGTGGCCGTCGAAAATGCTGCTATTACGCGAACATGCGTTGATTTGTCATTGGTTGCATGCGTGAAGGCAATATAGAGGTATATATATATCTAAATGGCCACAAATGCGATGCTGTTTAACGGACCTCCTGCTATACACTGTGACTAAGCATTCTTGCCCACATCCTCCTTGAGAGACACGATCCTGTTGAGGATGATCTTGTCCACGTCCCTTCTGCCCGCTTCGGCGCTACCGGTTTGCTCGAGACAGGCCAACTTGCTCTCTCTGTCCACGGCGAAATAGGCCAGACGCATACCTTGGAACCTGATGTTTTCAGGACCCACAAGCTGTTCGGCGGTGGCGACAGGCTCGTCATCCGCGTGTTGCTCGACTGAATTCGATGCTGATGTAGTGGTCGGGACAGTAGATTCGGTTTTGGCTTTCTTGGTTCGCTCCTCGCTCTCTTTCCGTGCGTCTGCAATTGCCTTTTTGGCCAATTCGTAGAATGCAGGCTCAACTACGGCGTTTGTGTACACTTCGAGGGAATCGGGGTTGACGTCGGACTCAAAGTCGGCTGGAGGCGGATCCGACTTGAACAAAGGCTTGAAGTACCGCACTTCGTCCACTTTGACTGCGTCGGGAGCGTTGACCCATTGAATATACGCCTTGGCCTTTTTCACATTACCCGTGTCCTCAAGTCGACAGCGGATCTCATTCACTTTGCCCGTAGATGGATCGGTTGAGTACGAGGTGCACGTGACGGGGAAAGGAGCTTTGAACAGTCCGACAGACTTGCCGGGCGCTAATCGGAAGTAATCTGGACTGTCGACCTCTCTGAAATCGTCGGCGTCGATGTAGACTTCTTTCGTAAAAGACGTCTCGACCGTGCCCATCGCGGGGATCTTGGGGTGCAACGGCACTTGCACAGGCACTCGATAATCGTCCGGTACGTTCTCGATAACCAGCTTGACGGGATTGAGAACCATCATTAATCGCGGCGCAGAGTCTTCCAGATATTTTCGAATGACTGATTCGAACTTTTTGATCTCCGTGGTAGATTGCAGGACCGTCACTCCTAACTCCGACACAAAAGCAAGCAAAGCTCCAGGAGGGATTCCTCGGCGACGCAAGGCGATGATTGTGTAAAGACGAGGATCATCCCAGTCTTTCACGTGTTCCTTCTGCACCAAACGAGCAATCTTCCGCTTCGAGAGGAACGTTCCTTGCAGGTTGAGTCGTGCAAACTCATATTGGCGCGCTTTATACACCGTCAAAGCATCGCAGAGCCATTCGTACGACTCTCGGGCGGGGATGAATTCAGTGGTACACAGCGAGTGTCTGCAGCAGGTCAGCATTTCCCTTATGAGCTTGCAACGAAGACACCTACGAGATATTCTCGATGCTATCACATAAGCAGTGAGTGAAATCGTATGTTGGATAGATCTCTGTATTCAGAACGTCAGCTTCCACTATGCATTCGAGTTTGACATAGCACTCACTCCACTTGTCACCAGTGCGATGATGAGGCGCTAGCTTGACTCGATAGGCGATTGTATCCCACATATACGGGTTTCCGCTTGTGAGGTCCATCTTCATTCGCAAACAAGCAGTCTTTTCCGCAAATTCTCCATTCTTCATCCGCTCAAATTCGAGCAGAGATTCTTCAGTGGGTCGGTCGCGATGTATACAGGGCACAGGATTTCCTTTGCTCGCGCCTCGATCCTCCTTGATCTTCTCCGCTGCGAACGCATTATAATTAGTACAGCCTCACAACATGGGTAGGCAATGACATACCATCGCAAGTGCATACATATGCTTTACCTCGACGGATGAGCTCGACAGCAAGCTCATATAACCGGTCAAAGTTGTCGCTAGAATATGTGATCTTCCATGGCTCAAAACCGAGCCATCGCACTGTTTCAAGAATTGACTGGAAGTATCGTCCCTCCTCCTTCTCCGGATTGGTATCATCGTATCTGTCCAGACGTCAGGTACAAATCATTTCACGTAGAAAAGACACCTACCGTAGATATGTCCGTCCACCGTGGTATTTAGCATATCCGAAATCGACCATGATGGCTTTGACGTGGCCTAATGTATACCGGATTGAGCATCTTCATGTTGATTTCTGCTGATACGACTTACCGATATGGAGGTATCCGTTAGGTTCAGGGGGGAAACGGGTATAGACCATGCCCTTTGTCCAAGCCAGATGTTGCTCTTTCAACTTTGGATCAATCTGAGGGTTCTCTCCGGCTTTGTGAAACTCGGATAGGAAACCCTCGCGGAAGATATTGGTAGGGATGGCAGGTGCAGTGGAAGATGATGCCTCGGCAGCAGAAGACGGCTCCGAAGCTATGGCTTTAGGCGCCGGCTTAGCTTTAGCGGCAGATGACGCTGCTTGAGCACGAGCGGCGGCAGCGGCCTCTTTGGTGCCGAACAATTCGGTAAATATGGTTTCGAGTGATGTCTTGACCTCGGCGGCATTTGCCCATCTGCCAGATAAGATCGGTGAGTCTTCTTTGTATTATAGCCCGGTAACGGCGTACTCACTTCAGATCGGACGTGCTGCCCTTTATGCCACCTAAGACAGGCCCAAGACTGATCCAGCTATCAGGCGGCGAAGGCAAAGTGGAAAGATATGATTTGAGGAGTCCGGGGAGGTCAGAGGCGGAGATTTCAACTCCTGCAAGTGATGTAAGTACTGTGCGATGGCTAAGCTGACTAGAGCGTTACTCACCAACGCCGGTAGCTTTGTCGAAGGCATCTTGGTTGATGGGCGTTCCGGCGGGGTTGCCTTCGACAAACTTAACGGCACCTAGAGTAGCAAGATGTTTATAATGAGTGAGCCAGTTCGATTCGCCTGATGAAACCCGAGGAACTCACCTGCGACTTGATCTGGCGCCTTCAAACCTCCATCCTTGATCCTTTCGACAATGTACCCCTTTTCAGCTGGTCCAAGCTTCCCTCCTACTGCACTGAGCTTCATCAATGCTCCAGCTTGCCTCTCGTCAAACTTCGTATCCGTCAAACCATATTCGTCGACGAGAGCTTTGAACGCGACACCTGCTTTGGGTTGACGAACGAGCTCGGTAGCGGAATTTGAGGCGAGTCCAAGAGATGTGAACAAGGATATCAACGATGCGTTCTCAGGTTTAGTGGGATCGAACTTGGGCGGCATCTTGCCTGTTCTCTCTAAGTGACTTTGGTTCGATGGACGAGACCCTCGTCGTTATCTCTTACAATGCGTGAGATAAAGTGATGATGATGATGAACTGACAGATACAACTCGAGTAACTGAAATATAGTGTAGTAGAAAGACCACGTGACTTTGATAAGTTGGTGGCATAATTAAATCCGAGTAGTACCTTTGTCCTTTCCCTCCACCTTTGTGCTTAAAACCCACCGTGTTGTGAGACCATGAAAAACTCTGCCATCCTTGTCGTTGTCATTCCTTTCTTCTTAGCCTTATACTTTGGAAGCGGCAGCGAGGCCACGATTCAACAACTCGTCGGTAGGCACAGAACATGGTCGCAAGAGACTCATCGCCCTCTCCGGAAGTAGGAGCCACGCAATATGTGTCGGACCCGGACGATACAGCAGAATTGTTCGAGGTCCTCGAGATCCTCGACGAGCGAGGTGGTAGAGGCGTCGGCGACTATTTGGTCCAGTGGTCGGGCTACGATCCTGCTACTGGCAGACCATGGAGCCCATCTTGGGCCAAAAAGAGCGGCTGCACGCAGGGCCTGATCGATGAGTGGAAAGCCAAGAAAAAGGCAGATCCACAGATCGTCGGAGTAGAGAAGAAGAAATTTGAGGAGAGAGAGGCCCAGAAGGCTCAGGAGCAGCTTGAGGCGGCACAAGTGAAGAAAGAAGGGACAAAGAGGAAGCGGGAGTCCAGGTCGAGGGCAAAAGCTCATACAACCTCGAAGAAGAGTCGTGTGGAAAGCAGGTCTCGAAGTCAGTGGTCATACTCTCTCATTTATGCGTCGTCACTGACTCTGTCTTAGCTGCCGGTACGAAGAGTGTAGAAGCCACCGCTACGCCCTCCGACACACCTGAAGTGACACCGGCTCGAATGACAAGACGTACTGCTGCTACTCTTGGTTCGACATCAGCGTCCGTTTCTCCGCGCCAGCTGAAGAAGTCCCCCGAAGCAGAGTTTGTTGTTCCTGCTGTTCGAGCGTCTAGGCTTAGAGGTAGGGGAGCGACGATATCAACCTCGAATTCCATTGAGCCGTCAGAGCAAGCTTCTCGACCAACCTCACCCGAGTTGACGGAACGCGTGACACGAGGATCGGGCCGCAAGCCTATACCCCTTGGCCCAAGCAATCCTATAGCTGGTCCTGGACCTTCGACAATCGAAAATCGCGCGAAAGAAGCTGGAAGTATCCCGCGAAAGCCGTCTCGCACAGAAAACCCTACCTCAAGTAAATCCCCTACTAGACGTACCGAGAACCAAAACGGCGAGCCATCTAGCGTGACCACTCGTTCTGCTTTCGATTCGCAGGCCGATCCTATCAGCCAATTCTCCAGCCCCCTTCGTTCTGCTGGCAAAAGGCGCCAGGTCAATCCACCAGAGTCGCTGACAGAGGGTAGACTCGATGCTCGATCTCCAGGAGATCAGCAAAGCTCTGCCGAGAACGAAAACGAGATCAAGGCAGAATCCATTGATGTTGAAGTGACCTCAGCGCGATTTGAGAAGCGTATCATCGATGGCGAAGAGGTTTTGGTAGCCGTTAGTGAAAGTCTGGAGAATGATCAGGCGCCTGAAGTAGAAGAGGAAGAGGCGGCAGCGGCTGTTCATGTGACCATCGAGGTTGATGACGAGGATCTTGATGGACTGGACACTGGGGACGCGCAGAGGTCATATGGTGAGTGCTTCTGCTTCAAGGCGGATCATGTGGACGCTGAAAAGTTCTCAGGCACGAATCAGTTTGTCGCGCCCGACACTTCGGTGCGTACAACTGCGGCACGGGCGCCAAATATATATGCTAATGATGTATGTACAGACTGCCGAAGAGGAACC
Organism: Cryptococcus sp. GC_Crypt_6; assembly: GCA_026538315.1. Lineage (NCBI taxonomy): Eukaryota > Fungi > Basidiomycota > Tremellomycetes > Tremellales > Cryptococcaceae > Cryptococcus > Cryptococcus sp. GC_Crypt_6. Next base: position 243,654 of record JALPBY010000006.1, on the reverse strand, counting down.
CGCGCAACGTCCCGTGCTTGCAGATCAAGAACAGGAAGGATACGGCAGTTTACCAGTGCTGGACCAATCTGCGGAGATCATCGCTGAGCTCCGCGAGGAGCTCGATAAGGCTCAAGCTCAACTTCAGCTTAACGAACTGGGTGGACTTCGTACCGAGATCGAGAGGCTTACAGCGCAAATCCGGACGGACGAGGTTGGAAAGTTGCGAGTGAGGGTGCGCGAGCTGGAGAAGCAACTTGAAGAGAGCGAGCCCTTTCGTGCTCAAGTCGGTGAACTTAACGGCCAACTGGAAGAGCTCGGCCGCCTTCGCGATGTAGTGATTGAGCACAATCGCGATTTGAAAGAAGTCGAGCCACTTCGCGCCGAAATCGATAATCTTCAGCGGCAACTCGTCGATCTCCCCTCCTTGACCGCCAGAATCCAGGATCTCGAATCTCAGTTATTGACTGCCGAGGAAAGACGAGCGACCCTCGTCGAACAAACCTCGTTCTTGCAGAGGCAACACTCTCAAGCTCGAGATCGTGCTGTCGAGGAGGTCCAGGTCGCGAACACTTTGCGGGAGCAAGTCAAAACGCTGAAAGGTCAACTGTCGGTCGGCCTCAAACAACGTGACTTGCATCGCGAGACCATTCAGAAGCGGCGTGAGGAGGAAGTAGCGAAGTTACGAGCACAAAACAAAATTCTAACAGATCAAGCTCGTCTGACGGATGATCTGGTTCGACGAAAAGCGGCACAGTTCCCATCGGTGCAGAAGGAGAATGAAGAGTTGAGGGAGATGTTGAGCAAGGAGCAGACGAGAAATGAGGCGCTCGCATCGCGTAATGAGGAATTGCGCACTCAATTTGAGGAGTTGCGAGCGAGACAATTGGGTCTGCTGGATGGCGGTGACGACAGTATGGATAGCGATGACGACTACGACAGCGAGGCTAGTTCGCCTATGGGCAATCAATATTTCGAGGTTACCAAAGCGGAACGACGCGCACCATCAGCTCGCTTGTCTTCCACTGTCGCAGCCGTGGAAGTGAATGCCGTCGCCGACAATCAGTCAATAAACCCGGAATCATTTCCCGCGGGACATGCCTATCCATGTAAGTGGGGTTCCGGCGAGACACCTTGTCGGGCTGTATTTGACGCGGTAGAGGTGCGTCGAGAGCGGTGCTGGTCCAATGATACGTGGGATGCTGACTTGGAATGCAGGAAGTCGCAGAGCACGCCCGCATGCATCAAGAATATGACTTGATAGTTGGCAAGGTGCCGGAGTACGAGTCGAGACCGACTGTGTAGTGAGGTGTCGCAGCCTCTCTTCATTCTCGGCCATTCTCGGTCGACCCGAAGTTTGTATAGTCGACAGTATATTGTAGCAGGTCAAAGTAGACCAAAACATGCAGAAGCCAAGTGTAAACAAAGGAGCACAAGCGTTTCTAGATGTCATATTTCTAGGTGTCATATCTATTCTTGAGCACCGTAAAAAGGCAATCGGAAATGTCAATCAAGGTGGAGGTCGGCCAGTGTCATGTTGCTCGTTACTTTTCTCCAGCTTTTAGGACTCATACTACCTGCCGTTTTGATCGCTCGTATAGCCATCTACACCTTGCGGCCTTACCTGCTGTTTCCTGCTATCGCAACGACCATTCAACCGATATAGTGCGCATGAGCAATGTCGTACCTATTCCCGCCGAAACGGGAATTGCTGTACCCGCAATTCGAGACCTACCGCCTGCACCCGCTGGAGCCGAGCAGTGATCTCAGCTCATACGCTCTTCCTGGATCTGGCGCGACGCAGAGCAGACTAGGATATAATCAACAGCATCTCAGTTTCAAAGAGGTCAGGAGTAGGATAGGATGGGACCATCTCTGTGTTGGATCTGGTGGGAGAGGGATTTACGTTGATGTCGATTGGGCCGTCATCGGGTTCGTCATTGGCGTGAGTTGGCTGCTTGCCTGCGCTATTGCAAGCAAACTTACTGAGTACTGACATCGAGCTCCGCTCCGCAGGATAACCTAGAACCGGCATTGACGAAACTCGCCGAACTGCCCGTTCCTGTATCGAGCTCAGCGCAACAGTTCGAATTCCCTTCTGCTCTCGAGCTTGATCCAACATACTGGGCTATCTCAACAGGTTCCGGCTCGCTATATATACTTCATACCACCGACCCCTCCGCGGCCGCATTCACAGGAACATTCATAGCTCGCTACGACCTGAGCTTGGCTTCTGAAGTGACTTCGTCAGAGCAAGTCGCCCAATCACCGTTCTTGTTGCGCTCAGCTCATACGCTATCACCGACCGATACGAGATTACTCCTCACCCGCTCCGTTCAACCGACGAGTGATGGAAAAGCTACGCTGAGTGCGGCGCAGAACACCACTTTTGAGCTTGTTGAGGTGAGACTTGACCCGACGCGTAACAACGAGGTGGACGCGAAGCCAGAAATGTTGGATGTAGCGTGGCAATTGCATGGAGGGGATTTGCCGGTCTGGACTACATGGAGTGGACAAGGATGGCTGATCCTTTCTGCTGAAGAGTTCAAAGCTTACAGTCCCGATGATGCAATAAAGATGGAAGAGGATGAGTCAGCTGTCGCGCGGAAAGAAAGAGAAGCAAGGATCGCCAAGCTCGGGCTAGGAGCCAGTCTGCCGCCAACAGATCAGGTTTCAGATCCAACAGGAAAAGTCGACGAGCCGATGGAGCCCGACGACGCGAAAGAATACCCTTTCTCCTGGACTCAGTCCTCAGATTCTGTCAATATTACTATCCCTCTACCGGCTGGCACGTCAAAGGCGGATATCCGGATCAATTTGACTTCCACGACTTTCTCCTTCGCACTCGCCAACAATGCCTCTCAGCGCACAGCCCAATTGGAAGCGTTCTTATCGAAACCGAGTAGATCGTGGTGGACAACTATTGACCCTTCTGCCTCCACATGGACATATGATCCTTCAAGCTATATCCTTGAACTGGATTTGAGCAAGACCGATGAGAACACGCGATGGCCATCGGTATTCGCGCCTTCAGACAGCGTCGATGATGATGACGACGAAGAAGAGGTGCCAGAGACATTATCTGCTTCGACCCTCGCTGCAGTGCGCGAGACTTTCAACAATATACGCACGCGTGGTCCGGATGAGCCAGAGGGAATGCATCCTGCCATGCCTGCTTTGCTGAGGGAGGAGATGGACTTTGATCTTGAGGATGATGAAGATTTCGGAGAAGGTGAAGGGGAGCTTGGCGCAGGATCAGGAGGTAAAGTGGGGCGCGATGTCTTCATTGGCTATATCAAAGATGGTCAAGCGAGTTGGTCCAAAACGACTCAGGCGGTATTATCAACTCCTCTAGGCGAGGAACGCGGAGTTATCGTCAAGTCAGCAGTGGACGGACTGCATTTTGCCCCTTCGTCCGAGATCGACGGGAGTGACCCTTCAAGAGCAGCATGGGGGCATATATCGACTAGTCCAGCATTGGCATTTGTCATGTCGAGCAAAAGGGATCTACGACTTGTTCGACATCTCACGTCTTCTCTCGATTCTTCCACATCATCATTATCACAAACTACGGTACTAGCTTTTGATTCTGGTTCGTCCTCTGCAGGACAAGGGAACATGTACGTCTATTACCCTGCCGGGTCAAAGACGCATGCGAAACAGGGTGTCATAGGCGTTAGTGGCGGGGAGAAGGGTGCGTTACTGGGTGTTGGACTAGTAGAAGTGGCAAGCAAAAAGGTCGTACTGGCACTATGCGAAAAGGAGCTCGTGGTCTTGCATGGGGTACTATAATAGCGAGCTATGGTATTATCTCTGGCTACATTGAGCGAATGGTATTGTCATACCGTCATTTCGTCACATCTGTACTACACGAGTAATGCCAAGCACTTGGCTCTGCATCGCTTTGCCATCCCAAAACAGAAAGGCGGCCGGGATCAAACAAACCATTGCGGTAATGTCCGTCCTAGAGCACTCGCGTGCTGCAAAGAGTTGATTTTTATCTCTTTGACTTTACCCAATTGGGTAATTACTCGAGATCTGTTGTGATCACATGCAAGCACTGGGTAATGATGATAATAATAATTGTCCATAGACGCTGGATGCAGCAATAACACTCACGGCATTCGATGTTCCAGAGATCTTAGCCAAGAAGAGCGAAACCCTCGCGTTGCCAGTGCCAAGTGCCAAGCGTATACCTAAAGAAAGGATCGACGATCACTTACTATTCACGCGAGAACAAAGAAGTATGACCAGTCGACAATTCTGTGGTCATTGATCAAAGACGTCAAAGGCTAGCCTTGGCTTGGCATTTGAATTGATAATCTTGCTCATACACCTATTCACCCAGTATGTCTCCCACTCTGCTCCCATTCATCGAATGATACTGCAACTAGCTAGCTGACTTGCGATACTGTCATTGTCATTGTCATTGCCAAGACTTCCAAAACAGGGGTAGTCAAGTGAAGTACTCGAAGCGCAGCGCGTGCAGCAATAACAACAAACGATTACTCCCGACACACACTATATTCTGAATCAACACTGTCACTCATTCACCCCTTTACCTTTTACCCATCGTCATCACTATACACTATACACTCTCACCCACACCCCCGAGCAGCGATATCGCTGCACCGCTTTTGCCACTCGAATGCTGCTCTGAACAAAAGTGCAAAAGCATAAGTAGTCAGAGAAGCATCTGTCGCACATCCCTTTGCTCAACTTGGCACTTGCAACTTGCTTCTTCGTCAGACAGCAAGCACCTTACGAGAGCATCTACAGCAACTACGACAACAATCACCTAAGACACACTCACTCACCACCCCGCCCACAATGTCACCGCCCTCACCACCACTCATCATCACTACCGACCTCGACTCGCCGCAATCCACCGACCAAGCCGCCGCTGGTCAAGCGAGTCGTCCGCTAGCTCCCGCTCTTGCTTTGACTACACCTACAGATCCTGAGCCTTCAACCGTACCCCATGTCACCCCTCCCAGGCAAAGAAGCGGCAGCGTGCCTATCAGCGACCCCTCCCATCTTTCACCGGCTCATGCTCACCTTCAACCGCACTCCGGTCACTCACCTTCTCCATCATGGTCATCTGGCCTGACACCGCCTTCACCCACCCTTACCAACTCTTCATCTGTGCACTTTTCTGACGAAATCCCCACGCCCAGCTCACCGTTACCTTCTACTTCGCTTGCGCTAAGGGACAATTATCCGACTGCTGAGTCCGGGATGGACACCCTGCAAGTCGTAAAAGAAGGAAATGGCGAGTCTCAGCGACATCAAAGAGGTTGGTCGATTGCTACTTGGTCCAGCGAAGCAGCAACAGAGGAAGGACACCCAGCAGTGGGAAAGGGCAAGGAAGCGCTCAGCCGGTCTACAACTGGCTACACCGCGAAAAGCAAGGGTAAAAAGGAAAAGCAAGCCGAGGCAGACGACGAAAAGGAGGGCAAGAAGGGCAAGAAGGAAAAGGAAGTCGTCATGTCGCACCTTGATCCAGACAAAGATCAGACGGACCCTACACCATTCCGTGAAAAGCCTTCGAGACTTGCCATGCTCGTCGACCCCAAATCGCTAGAGGATCTGGAAAAGATTGGTGGTATCACTGGTCTTCTAGACGGCCTAGGTGTCGACGGGTCGAAAGGCTTGCTTGTGGGAACAAACGAAGGAGAAACGGAGACAGGAGCGCCAAGAAGTTCGGCTGAGATGCCGAGTGGTCACGGTACACAGTTTCGAGCTAGCATGGAGGACAGGCGGAACATTTACGGTAAAAACGATTTACCTAAACGAAAGAGCAAGAGTATCTGGCTGTTGATGTGGCTCGCATTCAAGGACAAGGTCTTGGTAAGTGTCGAGCATGATATAGGTGATTTTTTGCTGACGTCAGCGCGTAGATCATGCTAACTGTTGCTGCCGTTGTCTCGCTCGCGCTGGGTCTATATCAAGACCTCGGCACCCCTACCGAGTACACTTATTCAGATGCATGTCCAAACGGTTGTGCTGAACCAAAGGTCGACTGGGTGGAAGGAGTCGCCATCGTTGTCGCTATCATGATCGTTGTGCTCGTCGGGTCTGTCAACGATTGGCAAAAGGAGCGGCAATTCAAGAAACTCAACGAGAAAAGAGAGGACAGGACGGTCAAGGCTATTCGCGGAGGCAATGAGATGGTCATCAACGTCAAAGACGTCGTTGTCGGCGATGTCTGCTTGCTTGAGCCAGGAGAAATCATTCCGGTCGACGGTGTCTTTCTGCGAGGACACAATGTCCGTTGTGACGAGAGTGGCGCCACAGGCGAGTCCGACGCTATCAAGAAATTCAGTTATGCCGAGTGTATCGCCGAACGCGACGAGCTTCAGCCTGGACAAAAGGCCAAAAAGGACTGTTTTCTCATTTCAGGAGCCAAAGTGCTGGAAGGAGTCGGTGAATACGTGGTCATCTCTGTCGGAACCAACAGTTTCAATGGTCGTATAATGATGGGTGAGTGGACGATTGGCGAGAATTAGGCAAACAAAGCTGACTGTTCGCAGCAATGAGAGGCGATTCTGAGGAGACACCTTTGCAGATCAAGCTCAACCATCTCGCCGAGCTGATCGCTAAGCTTGGTTCCGCCGCTGGTCTGCTGCTTTTCAGTTCGCTCATGATTCGCTTCTTCGTCCAGCTCAAGCAAGACCCAGATCGGTAAGTCTTTCTAAAAGCATCGTACTTTCCCGGCGCTGACAGCATCGTTAGATCTGCAAATGATAAAGCTCAGTCTTTCATTCAGATTCTTATCATTGCTGTCACTCTTGTGGTCGTCGCTGTACCGGAAGGTCTTCCACTGGCCGTTACGCTCGCACTCGCATTTGCCACAAAGCGGATGACAAAGCAAAACCTTCTTGTGCGAGTTTTGGGATCATGCGAAACTATGGCAAATGCGACAGTGATCTGCACTGATAAAACCGGTACGTAGAACCAAGACCTTGATAGATACGATGACTTACCATGCGCCTGCAGGAACTCTCACTCAAAACGTCATGTCCGTCGTTGCAGGTTCACTAGGTGTTCACGGCAAATTCGTTCAGGACCTATCTGATAATGGTGCGCGGTCCAACGCCAACGACGTTGAAGGGGAGAACATCCGTGACGATTTTGCCTTCGACGTGGAGGACACGAACAACTACGCTTCGCCCGAGCTTCAGACCCTGCTCAACGAGGCGATCTGCATCAACTCGACCGCATTCGAGGACAAGGACGAAGACGGAAATCTAGCTTTCGTCGGTAGTAAGACTGAGACTGCGCTCTTACGATATGCCAAAGAACGAGGTTGGGCCGACTACCGCAAGACCAGGGAAAGCGCCCAGATCGTGCAAATGATACCCTTCAGCTCGGAACTGAAAGCGATGGGAGTCGTTGTCAAGATGGGCAATAAGTACAGGCTTTACCTTAAAGGCGCATCGGAAGTGCTCACCAAGAACTGCTCGAAGCACGTCGTCATCTCGCAAGATGGATCAGCTGGTCCCCTCGAGACTACTCCTTTCGAAGAAGACACGATGAACAATATCCTGAAAACTATCATTTTCTACGCCAATCAGAGTCTTCGAACGATTGCTCTTTGCTACCGGGACTTTGAGCAATGGCCACCTGCGGGCGCAGAAAGTACAGGCAAGGAGGATGTACCGTACGAACTCATCGCGAACGATATGACGCTTATTGCTATCACCGGTATCGAAGATCCCCTTCGGCCAGGTGTTAGAGAAGCAGTCGAGAAATGTCAGCATGCCGGAGTGGCGGTGAAAATGTGTACTGGAGACAACGTTCTGACCGCGAGGTAAATATGTCATATTCGTCTGCAAGCCAGTCTGCTGACAACATCTATAGATCTATCGCGTATCAGTGTGGTATCTTCACTCCCGGCGGCATCATCATGGAAGGTCCCGTATTCCGCAAGGTGAGCCCAGTTTCCACCCGGGGAGATACGAAGCTGACGGGTGTGGTACAGCTTTCGGACTCTGAGAGACTACAGCTTGTTCCCAGGCTCCAAATCCTGGCTCGATCATCACCCGAAGACAAACGATTGCTGGTGCATACACTCAAGAGTATGGGCGAAGTCGTCGGTGTTACTGGAGATGGTACGAATGACGGACCTGCACTCAAATTGGCCAATGTCGGTTTCGCTATGGGTATCGCGTGAGTTTCGATCTTTCTGTGGAATTTAGTTGTATTGACATCGCTATGTTTCAGCGGTACCGAGGTGGCGAAAGAAGCGTCCGACATTATTTTGATGGATGACTCTTTCTCGAATATCGTCCTTGCAATCATGTGGGGACGATGTGTCAATGATTCCGTCAAGAAATTCCTTCAATTCCAGATCTCGTGAGTCTCTCTTTATCGAACGATATCTATCTAGCCTGTATGCTGACCATCGCTTCACAGTGTCAACATCACCGCCGTGGTCATCACCTTTGTATCTGCCGTTGCATCCGATAGCGAGACGTCGGTACTCACAGCTGTCCAATTACTCTGGGTTAACCTTATCATGGACACTTTCGCTGCACTCGCCTTGGCCACCGATCCCGCAACACTCAGTTCTCTCGATCGAAAACCGGACAGGAAGAACGCTCCACTCATCACTGTCGAGATGTTGAAGATGATCATCATACAAGCAATCTATCAAATCATTGTCTGTCTGATCCTACACTTCGTCGGCGAGAAGATTCTGGGAATGCACAGCTCGGATCAGGACAACACTGAGCTTAGCGCTTTGGTGTTCAACTGCTTCGTCTTCTGTCAGATCTGTAAGTCTATTCCGAGCCTAGCTACTTAGGCATCTTCTGATATGCTTGGCGATATAGTCAACCAACTCAATTGTCGCCGTTTGGATCGAAAATTGAACGTTTTCGAGGGATTCTTCCGCAACATTTGGTTCTTGGCAATCTTCGCTATCAGTAAGTCAGGCAGGCGAAATGATGCATGAAAGTACGAAGCTTACTTGCTGCACTTCTTGTTTTGCTTCTCAGTGGTCGGTGGTCAGATCTTGATCATCGAAGTTGGTGGAGCGGCGTTTACCGTCACGCGTCTTGGCGGACGTGATTGGGGAATCACCTTGGTGATCGGCTTCCTGTCAATCCCCATCGGCGCACTGGTCCGGTTACTGCCTACAGCGCCATTCGAGAGATTCCTTATCAAATTGCGTGTCTACCCCGATCCGGACAAGCTACTGGTTGTCGCGCCCGAAGCGGAAGATGAGAAGTACCAGTACAGCCCTGCATTGAGTAAAGTCAAGGACAACCTTTCGACTTATGCCAATATCCGAGGAGGAAGGTTGAGAGCTAGCTCGATCGTCGCCAAGAGCAGGTCGTCAAGGTTGAAAGAGGCTGATATCCAGCTGTAAGTATTGACAGCCTTTTCAAGCATCAGAGATACCAGTACTGATTGGATTGTGATTGCAGACCTTCGCTGCTGGCTATGGTTCCGACCCTCATTGCGGGCACAGTCGGGTGAGTCTCAACGCGCTGTAGCTGAATTAAGTGATTGAAACTGATATGCAAAACTCGTAGCGCTGGTGCACATTGGGTCTCAAACGCTCCTAACGCTTTGGGCCTGTCGAATCCAGCCGCTCAAGACCCTTCGCGATCAAGCGCAGCGCTGTTCGAGGGTAAAGTGCAACTGCACCCGCAGACTGATCGTAATGATCCGCTCTATCAAAAGTTTGGGATTGCTCCTCCGTCAGATTCCTCTCCGGTATAGACTGGCCGTGAGGCGTGGGGCGTGGGGCGTACGCCTGTTGTATAATCATCCATTCACCATTTTCAAAATCATGCAGTTGTCCATAGATTCAGATGAATTTGGGATGTCATCCGATCCGATGCTCTCTAGCTATCAGCTGAATGAAAACAAGGAGCAGATGCGTGCTTATATAGTACCGCAGACTTCTATCTGATTTGACTGCATTGACTGTTCATGACATGAAATGACGATTCGTTCGGTCCGAATTCTCACCTAATAGCCGAAGTGGAGATGACTATGATCTCATTCGCATTCTGTGCTGACATTTTTCTCGTATTGTTCTCTGTGGACTTGCATTCCATCTACCTATCCAAGCACAGCGACTATATCACCCTCAATTCGCAGTCGGTACGATATCGTACGAACGAACGCTCATCGGTCTTCTGCAACTGTATCCAAGTCTATAGCAAGATGTCCTCGACGGCGACGCCGTCATTGCCGCCCTTCGACTCGTTACCGGTGAAAAAGGACGGTCCGCCATTGAATGCCTGGGGATTACATGGTCAATCGGACGAATATGGTAGACTGAACCTCATCACTCCCGAAGCGATCAAGCGCGGGAAGGACACTATCACTGAAGGTATCGCTATCAATCTAAAGTGAGTCTTTGATGACCTCTTGTACCATTTCACTTGCTTCGAGTCCCTTCTGCTCAATGCTGACGCCTCCTCATCAGCTTGCCACTCGGGAACAAGCCCGTACACAAGAAACGTCTTCCACTTCAACGCAAAATGTGAGTCCAGGAATATTACGAGTCTATAAATATCCCCACGAGAGCTTAGCGCTACTTCCGATCATGCTGACTCCTCGTGCCACTTACCACAGCGTCTGCTCGGGTCACAGTAATGACGACGAGTTGCACTTCAATACCCAATCTTCGACGCAATGGGACGGATTCAGGCATTTCCCATATCAGAATTGGCCCAAGGAGGGCGAGTTTGCGTGAGTCCGCGTCGAGTCTACCTCGATCGAATCATAGTTTGATATGTGGAATAGCGCTGATCGCTATAGCTGCTTAGCTTTTACAACGGTATGACGATGAACGAGGCGAATGATCTGTCGGTAGTGCGCAATGGTATTCATAGTGAGTAGAGCTGAGGTTTGGCTATAGAAAGAATGCGATAGCTGATCGAACGTCTGATACGACATTGCGATTGATCGAACAGACTACGCCAAGAAACCAGTCACATCCCGAGCGCACTTACTGGACGTACCAGCGTACTTGGCGCGACACTCCCTCCCTGCCCTCGAGGCATTTTCAAACTCGACCCCAATCTCAATTGCGACCCTCAAATCTTGCGCAGAAGAGAGCGGAGTAGACATCTTACCTGGTGACATACTCTTGGTTAGGACTGGCTTCACCGAAGCGCTTCTGAGTGAAGACGAAAGTGACGATTTGAGCAAAAGGGAGAGGAATGAGAGTATTGGCGTAGAGCAATCAGAGGCCTTGTGGAAGTGGCATTGGGATAAAGGCATTGCGGCCGTTGTCTCGGATTGGTACGTAGTTGCCTCAGCTATCTTGGCTTTGTCTCTGATACCTCGTACCGTTCTTCATGTCGCTGACGACACTTCTTTGCATCGCTGCTTTTTGCAGCCCCGCATACGAAGCTTGGCCCGCTGCTGGCTCTCTATCAGCCCATCAGATCTTCCTCGGAGGCTGGGGTTTGCCCATAGGCGAGCTTTTCGACTTGCGCGAGCTGGCTGAGCAATGCGCCAAGTTGAAAAGATGGACTTTCTTCTTCACTAGTATGCCACTGTATGTCGAAGGTGGTATTGCTAGTCCCCCCAATGCGCAGGCCATCCTGTGAGCGACGTCGTGGCGGATCGGTACCATTAATTACCTATTACCATATAGCAGCAACCACGATCTAGGGAGGAGTCATGCCAATAAGCCCCTTTCGAGTCTTAAGTGTTTGGCTGATAGCGCTGGAAGAACCGTACTGGTATCGTGATGCATCGTATAACGTAATGATATATAGAATGAAACCAATGAGGTACAGCACAAGTAGTGTCCATATGTGTACTGGCCGCTCTTTGCAAGCGAGGCAGCTGCTTTGATCCATAATGAAAAACGCAACACGAGGAAATTTAGCTAGGCGCGTCCAGCACCATTTCCATCTGCGAAACCGATAGCGTGAGCAGTGCCCCATTTGTTACGTGAACGGAAGCGAGATGTGGACAGCTTTCGCAGATCAAGAAGCACTCACAAACTGATTGTAATCCGTTGTGATCCTCCCTTGACCGCCAGTATCGAGTCTGCTCAAGCACTGTGTCAGCGCTGAACTGTATCGAGTGCCAAGCCTGCAAATCTGCAAAGAGCTCGCCAAGCTTTCGCTTGTTGACGTCGACTCAACGCCACACTTACCCCCTGAACCTCTCCGTGTAATGTTTGACAGTGACGCAAGCCATCAGGAATCGATCAAAGCTGATACCCTTTTGCGTTGGTTTACCCGGGATGACAGGAGGAGCGAAACGCTTCTCGAGCTTGCGAACCATCTCGGATGGTAGAGAGAAGCCGAAACCAAGCAAAGCGTTGTGCAGTTCTTTACGGTCAATCAAGCCGGAATTATCGCGGTCGAATCGGCGGAAGATGCCATGCCAGTCCTTTAGGAGGAAGCATATCATTTGTCAGCTTCCGTAACCAGTCTGTTCATGTGTAATGTCTGATGCCTATGAGACATACCTGGATATACCGGTACAGTCCCTCAAACTCCATAAAATTGATGCTCCCGCTTCGATCAGTATCAAAGATGTCTGAGGGGCACAAAACGTGTCAGATATTGGCAGAGTTCGCTTGCGATTATCCATATAACTTACTCATCAGCTACAGAGTAACGAGCGATGTCAGCCAGAGCCGCTTGGAACATTTGCAGACGTGACGTACCATCTTTACGCAATCCTCTCTCGCGTCCATAGTCGCGTCCTTGGCAAGCAAGTGCTGTAGGTCATATGCGTTAAGCTGACCAGAGCGTGAACTATCAAATTGGCTGAACCTGTATCTCGAGTCAGCTGGCTACGTGGCATACTGTTAGTTCGATAATGCTGCAGCTCACATCGATCGCAGCTCCTGGTCATCAGCATTGCGGGGTGCAGGCGGTGAAGCTTGCCTAGGCGGCGGAGGCTGATGTTGTTTTTGCTGTTGCCAGCTTTGTTGAGCTGGTGGCTGAGGGTTAGGGTTTTGGTTCCATTGTTGTTGTGTTGCACCTTGTCCTTGACTGGCTTGGCCGCTCCATCGTTGTTGCTGGTATTGCTGAGGCTGAGGCTGCTGCTGCGGTTGAGGGGACTGGAATCCGTTAGGAGGACGTTGGAGGGAAGGCGGACGTTGACCGTACGGTTGCTGCTGTAGTTGGCCACCAGCGGGAGGGTAATTCTGCTGCTGTCGAGGGTCAAACCCGCCTTGCTGAGGCGGAGGAGACGTGTATCCTCTAGGAGGCGCGTTGGGTTGAAGTTGCTGTGGATGGTTTCCGTAGCTTTGCTGCGGCGGGTAGTTCTGAGGGGGACGCGGTAAAGGTGCACTCTGGTAAGATTGTTGTTGCTGGTGCTGCTGTTGAGGTGGGGGTGGAGGAGGAGGAGGCTGCTGCTCCGCCTGAGCCTTTGCCGCTGCCTCGGCTTGCTTCCTGGCGTATCGCTCTTCGTACCTCCTACGCGCCTCGTCGCTCACACTGCCATAAGGACTGGGAGTCTGCATCGATCCCTGCGCAGGCGGCTGTTGTTGCCCTTGTTGACGCGGTGTGGGATTGCGCTGACTTGGGGGCTGGGGACTGGAAGTGTCCCGCAATGCTTTGTCGCCTATTGCGAATGGGGAATCGCCCGCAGATGGCCTGCCAAGGTACGCCATATAGTGCGGTGTGACGTGGAAGGTGCGAGGGAAGGATCAGGGCAGGGAGGAGAGAGGGAAAGGACGTGTGCTTGCAAAAGAGCGTGAGGCGAAATAATGAGAATGACGATGAGCAGGAGGTGGTGTATGATTAACGCGCGAAAAAGAACTTTGAAGCAGATTGATACACAATAGTGCACAGGATCGTGATCGTGGTTTTGTTTTGTTTATTTACACGAAATGTAAAGTCAATTCAGGGGAAAGTGAGTGGCAAAACCAAAAGCTTAAAGTCAGTCAATACCATACTGGATTACAAATTGGGATTAGCTGGGCCGATTAGCGGGATCAATTTGAATTACATGAACTACGATATCGCTTCAGAAGGAGAGCTACGGCTCAAGGCTGCATGCAATAAGGCAGCGCTGCAAAAGTAGTCAGCTACGCATGCCCGAGACGAGGATGATAGGCCAGCCACCTCTCAATTGCTCGCGTAGACATCTCGCCTAGATTCTCTTGTGTGACGAGAGGCGATCCAGGCATCTGCTAAACTGACTAACGGGGAAGTAGTTGTCCAGTATAAGCATTCGTCCCAATGTTCGCATCAGTAGTGCCTCAGATCCACAACGTATCGACGACGAGGCAGTTTCAAGCGGGCAAGCGAGCTTTTTCGACAATCAGCTAACCTGCCTATGAATCACAACGACGGGCTCGATGACCTCGATCCGCCCTCATCTAGGTGAAAGTTTAGTGGTCCAAGACCCCAATCATATGTGTCATGATGTTACATCGTCTCTACAGCCCGAGACCCGATGCAAAAGGCAAGGCGACGCTGACCAGGATGATATGCGAATAAAATCTACCCGTGGCCAAGTCCCAAATCGACCCAATACTCTGCCACTGCCCTCTCTAGAACCCTTTCTGTCCGCCCAACATCTACTCGTCTTGGACAACGGTGGTGCGCTCAGAGATGTAGACACCGTCAAGGAACTTTCGGATATCCTTGTCCTTGACTCGGCACCTGTCGGTGATGGAAGCAGCGGATTGAGACACCTTCTCAATGTCGTTGCCCTGGAGGATGAGCTCGTCCTTGACGTCGGAAAGAGCAACGGTGGTGCCCTCAAGCATTGGGCATTCACGGACATACTTCTCGCCCACTATTGGATAGCAATCGGTCAGTTCGCATTCACTAAACGAGTGACGGGTCCATATGAGCAGTCTACACTCACAGAAGTTTCGGATCTGGAGGGAAGAGCCGTTGTCGCCGGGGATGGCGTTGATGGGGAAATGCGCGTAAACAAGACGCATCTTGTATAGGAAACCCTACACGAAAGAATCGATGATCAGTACAAGTCGTCCCACTCGAAATAGGCCGTATGCCAACGCACCTTGGTGACACCAGTGATCATGTTCTCAACCATAGACTTGACGGTACGCAAGCACGCAACGTGCTTACGGGCACCGTGCCAGACAGTGAAGACAACCTTGGAGTTCTTGGCGGTCTTGACCTGGGGTGGGGATGGATGTCAGCATTTCCGTCTGATGTAGAGACGACACATCAGGATGGAGCGACAGAAGTCGAAATCGCTGCGACATCTCAACAGAAAGCAAACCACAACGACACAGCGCGGTTGAGCATGTCCCGCACTGCCCGTGTAGACCTGCGCCATTCCCTTGGTCCACTGCATTCTCGACAGGCTGTCCCACACCAACACAACCCTCCAAATCCTCTGCTGTTCAATCCATCTGGTCGATCTTCCGCCTCCATCCTCAACAAGCGACCACCGATCTCATGCAGACTTCAAGTGACGACTCTACGCTCCATGTGTGTTCTCCGTATATCCAACTTCGATCCCAAAACTCACGAGTTGGATGTCGAGCTGAATGTGTCCGACGTTCTTTGTCAACTTTCCTCTGGGTCCCTCAACAGTGACGGTCCTAGCCTTGACGGCGACGGTAACGCCCTCGGGGACGGCCAGAGTCTCGACGGCTGAGATGTCCTTCATTTTTGGGCTACAACAGGTGATGCGATAGTGAAGAGAATTTTTGTTTTCGATGAGATGTAGCAAGTGAGGAAAAAGCGAATAGCGAGAGCGAGCAGATAGGCTGAATGTCAGTGGATGCTCTGGCCAGACCTGTATAGCGAGTTGAGCTCACCGATTTTATTTGATGGTTGAAAGAAGGACTGGTGTGAATCGAGCTGTAAACTAGTTTGAACAAGCAAGCAAGCAGGCAAGCAAGCAGTCACTCGCACTGAGACTCTGCCAACTCACAATCCTCTGCACCTTGGAACCCTCTGTCACACTTCCCTGCTACAGCGAAAAGCATTGGCACAGACCTGCCGCTACCGCACCAATGCTCGACGGAAGCAGAAAAAGGAAAAGCCGCCATACGATCGGTGATAAGCATTGTGGCACACGATCGGTCTTGTCTTAAAACCGAAATACTCGGCGTATCCATCCGTCGTATAGCATTGCCGGCCACCGGCTATTCGACGCTTTCATACAACTCTGAAACATACAAAAAACGCTCGAGCCGCTTGCCCTTTTCATTGTTCTCCTATGTCGTCGGATACTCACGATAATGGAATACATTGCTGCATCGCAGACGTCGTCGATATCCACTCCAGAAGCAATCGCACGTCGTACACCGCACACGGCCCACATCATGACTTGGCTAAACATGATCAGCGATCAAATACTGATCACTCAACACTTCACACGCCGAGAATATAAGCAAAGGAGGTGTCATTCGTCATCGGAGCCGAACAATTCCGTTGAGAGCGGTGCACCTGCATACTAACCCTAGCTGATGAGAGGTCCGAGCGCTGATCCTTCACACCCCCTTCTTTCATGAGCAGCGCTCTAGTCAACAGGAAGGATCAACTTTCTGATTGTGAAACACCAACTGCCACGTGTAACACCAATCACTCGCTCGTCAAGGGTATGCTGCTGTTGTTGTTGCTTTCAAGAAGTACTCGACAGCAATCATTACCTCGTCAACTATTGAAAAGAACAATTTGATACGCTGCATAAGTTATTGATGTATATAAAAGAGGTCTCATCCCCCTCTCGCATCTCATCAATCCCTCCTCATCATTCCAATCAGCTCTGCCTTCCTTTCCGCCTTGGATCCGATCAAAAGCCAGTAATCACCACACTCCCCCCACCTCAGAATACTCTGTTCTGATCGCATCACTCACCCCCATCCACTCAATCTCGCTCTGCTTCTGATTCTGTTCCACGTCGGCGTCCTCACACCTCCTGCTCCGAATCTCACGCTAATCTCGGCCATCCTCTCCCCGCTGTCCGCTATCCTAGAACGCTTGGACCCACAACCCCCTTTTCCACATATATCCAAGCCTCCGCTAGCCAGGTCGAGACCGACGAAGGCAGCTTTGTCGGGCACCCTCTGAGAGCTGGGAGCAAGCGCAGCTTTGACGTGTGAGTCGTCTGAACCCGGTCATCGGACAAGGCTGTGCTGCTATGGGATACCTTTGGTTATCCCATTCCCTTCGACACTATATAACCAGTCTCCACTTGCTCCTGATCTTTTCATTGAAACTCCCTTTCCGTCTCTAGAATTTGTGTCGAATCAGTCGTCACCATCAGTGATCGCCACCACTACAATCATACTCTTCCTCATCAATACCGTTGCCGCCGGTAGCATCAATCAGACGTCCCGCAGGTAATTTCGCTGCGTCTGTGAAGCTCACTTCCGCGTCACTTTCCGTCCACTCGTCAGTATAACCGTGAGTACGACCGCCTGCTATCTTCACCAAGCCTGCCGATGTCTCCACTCCGTTCCATCGTTACATCCCTCTCCTTTTTTTTTGCATCTCCCTCTCACCAGGGCGATCAAACACACACCGCCGCAGTCGCTGATCGCACGGTCGTGTAATTAGTGACCAGTCCTGATCAGATCGTCGGTCAAGCGGCATCGGCTTACATTACAATCAACCTGTTCCTGATCAATCTTTCGGACTAGACTCGGTGAGTGCGGTAGCATTTTCGCTACTATCGGAGACCATATCATCTTGTCCGACGTCCGGTGATCATACCCCTCCTTTGAGTTTCCGGCAAATTTTATCATGACGCGGTGCACGGTGGTGGCGCATGACTAGACCAGGTCACAGCTGCCATGTGGCCGACGGTCTATTGGGTTGCGCAGTATCCCGCGACAGGTGTTTCGATATCCAACACGCTCTGGGTTCCTCGCTGTCAAGGCATCTTAGTCGATGGGGTTTGGGCTTTGCTTCCAGATCTCTCTTCTATCTAGCCGGAGGTAGAAAATCACATCAACTGATATAGACCCCTTCCATAGCATCTCTCTTCTCATCACACACTTTTCTTCCTTTACCACACACACACACTGCGCCAATCATTTCACGTCTATCGGCCTCTCTCAGCGTCTAGCGTCTGGCGGAACCGAGCAAGCAGCACAGCCATAGACTGAGCTAGCCTTGATTCCAGAAGAGGCAGATTTATACTGGGTGAGTTCTATATTGAAACAACGCATTTGAGATCTCGAGGGTCATTCCTCCTGCCTACCCACTTTTGGCCTCGATGAGCAGCGCGGGATGGACGAGTGGCTATGTCACATCGCGCTGTGTGGTGGTCAACCTATATCCTGTCTAGCAACACCGCTTGGTACTCCTTCGAAATACCACCACAGTGTACTGTGTGTATCGCTTCTCGGCTGCCAGCTCTTCCCTCGGATCTCATCTCATCCTCATTGACTATCCTATCCTTCCATAAAAAGACGCCACCGTGACCATCGTCACCATCGCTCGTGCAGCTGGACAACACTTGACACAGACGTCGTGGACATAGCTGTTGCTTATATACTTCAGCAACGACCGCTGACAACGCCTCAAGCTCATAGTAGTCGTCCTTCTTGCGAACACGCACCTTTGCCACGCTCATGTCCATCGTCCAAGTCCAGTATCCTTCTCACGTCATGTATCCCAGCGACGCTTCACTTATGTCCGACATATCGCAAGAGTGAGTCGTGGTTATAGCGAATCATGATGAGCGACAATCGTGTGGCGGACAACTGAGCTGATGTCGTCTTCTAGAAGGACCACTGCTTCGCCAGTGACCCGACCAGACAGCATTGTCGGACAATCACCCTGGTCAAAGGCACCTAGCCATCACGGCACACCTACCAGTACTCCACAGCAGGCGACACACGCACATCAATCGTCAGTCCTGTCGTGCGTCAACGCTGCGATAAATGACATGCTGACTGGACCTTGACGGGGCCCTTAGTCCTCGCGATTCCGCTCATCTTCAGCAATATCATCTCAGCACACCGTCTCCCCTACCGCAACATCCACCCAGGCAGCAGCATCACGACACGATCCCAAATAATCTAGGTTTACCGCAGACGTATGGGGCTGCCAGACCTCCGCGTCTTACGGCACCGTGGGATCACAATGTTGCGCTTCCGCCGGTTCCTACCCAGACGGCATACTATCAAACGTTTGGCCATTATCCCAATCCTGCAGCTAGGACACCGGCCATGTATTACAGCACATCGCTTCACCAACCGCCGGCTTCTGCTCCTGCCGCCATGTCTATGTGGACCACCGTGCCTACGGGCTTCGCTGGCTATTCCTACGCCCCACCATCCGCCATTCATAATCCCGGCACGATCCAACCTTCCGCCTTTTCTTCGTGGCAGAACGGCTACGAAACTCCCAATCGTATACCTCAATCAAGCATATTTAGCGGTGGCATCGGGCCTATCAGAGGGTGGTCGAAAGGTCCCGACCTCTCCGATGGCCGACGTTCAAGCACTCCTGGTCATGGAGTGGCGGAATGGGATGATCCTACTCCAATCGCATCAAGCGCTGCAAGGAGTCCGTCGCAACTGTCCAGCATCGGTGATGAGAGGATCAAGGAGGAGGAATCATGCGAAGTGTCTTATACCACAGATGGAGAAGCCAAGCAGACCCAATGGGTGAGTGGACTGACAGTGCCCTTTGATCCGTATGAGATGCGCGGACTTTATTACTGATTTTATAAACATAGCTGCGCCGCAAGTGTCACAACTGCGGAGATACGAGTCCGCCCAACTGGAGGAAGAGTACGATCCACATGGGCAAGATTGTGAGTTTACCAGAAAGCCGCCTTTCAACGTAGTCGGCAAGGTATCCTGACGAGATAAGTGCAGTTGTGCAACCGCTGCGGCATCTATGAACGTACACACAGACGATCTCGTCCACCTCAAGCTATGAAGCTACGCAACTCGTCCAAGCGTCCCAGAGGATCATCCGCCGCGTCACAACTTGTAGGCAATCACATTCGCGGCAGCGACGGTGATTCGTCAGAGGAAGGCAGTCTTGGTGAGTGCACACCGTTCAAGAGGTTCGACGAGATATCAGAAGGACCTGATCATGGGAGGAAGTGGCACGGCTGACGCCAGCTCTGCAGCTTTGGGGCAGACCACGCCAGTATCGAGCAGTGGAGGCGTTCTTGGCTCCATGACGGCTTCAGTGCCCTTACTAAGTACTTCGGCTCTTCCCCAACCTCCTCGAGCGTCGACTCCTCTTAGCAGCCTCACTCGCGCTCTCCCGCTGCCATTGGGTCTCAACACGCCGGCTACATCCTCGTCCGGATCAGTTGCCATTAGCGTCTCATCAACGCGCCTCAGTCCCTTCGCCCAACAGAGTCATCAAGGCCTGAGCACGGGTCAAAGTGACTTGATTGTGACTCCTGGCTCTGCTCCTGCTGACAAGCTGTATCATCGGTCGTCTTCGGCCAGGAATACGCATTCTCAACATATGAGCGTGATCGAATCGCCACCCCCAGGTCAGCACGCATCATTCGTATCGACTGGTAATGGCGACACAGTACTCAAGAAGGGCTTGCAAGGCGGCTACTGGACCACGCATCATGTTATTGATGAGCACATACATCCAGCTTTGAGGGAGTCGGAAAGTGGTTCGGCCTTCGACAGCCCGAGCGGAGACGGCAACAGCGCTGGTGGAGCTGTACAATAGGTGCTCTCAGCGTTGTCTTAACGTTCTCAGCATTGGATTTTTGCTCTTTGTTACCGGCTCGCTTTCTCGACTGTTTCCCTTCTTCGACCTTTTCGATATATATCCAACAATCAGCAAATCTTCAATTGCCTTCCTTATCCGTTTCATCCTTTCGCGAATATGGCTCGGGCGCTGGCTCGTGCGGCAAGCTAGCATACCTATGCGAGGCTCGACTCCAGTTCCTCAAGATTGTTTCAGTTCTCATTTATACGATATTGTTAGACTCTTGAAGTGTATTAGCTTGATCTCCACTTTGCTTTGCGTCTCTTGGCGTTGACCCCATTCTCCAGTACCAGTTTTATTTAGCTATCGATTTCTGCCTCTTGATCTTCCTCAGCGAAATGGTTCTTAGTAGAGAAAGGAAGAATGACTTAGACCTCGTTCCTACTCCCCCTTGAACTTCAGTATTCCGTACGATCTTAAACGAAATATGAACGCAATGTACACGAACAGATCTTGGGCTAGGAGAAGTAGAGTCACAAGATGATATGAAATGAAGGATTGGTTTCACGACGCCATCAGCGAAAGACCTTTGAAACTCAGCACGCATACTAGATAAGATCAACCTTGCGACATTAGTCACTTTCCGAGAGTGCGGTTGGCTTGTGGATGTTCGGTATGCACACTATGATACATGCGGAGCGATGCGGAGCGTTCTAGACTATGAGAAGGCGAGAGTGACATCTGCGATACTATGTATGGCATGATGACCCATGACATCCGCCTCGTTTGTCTGCTTGCTTTCTGTTCACGACATCGACAGGGGACCCTGGGGGATAAACGGAGATCAACGATCAACGAGTAGAGCCCTTCCTGACCAGATCCAGGAAACTCTCCTTGGTCAAGACGTCCTCCTTGCCTCCTCTTCCGAGGATGTTGTCCTTTTCTTTCCGACCTTTGGGCAAATCAGGCTTGAGGCCCGCTTGCGCTGATAACGATGTATGCGCATTTGCTGCTTCAGCGTTCTTGGACGCGACGAGGATTGCGTTGAATAACTTGATCACTGCGGGTGCGAGAGGCGTTAGCTACGCTCTTAACGAAGTACAGAGTGCAGAGTGCAGAGTGCAGAGTGCAGAGTGCAGAGACTCGTCGACCAGACCCAAGTATCTCCAAGTACAGACGATCACAACTAATTGAAATAGGAGATAGAGCTCACCACCGCGCTGGGCAACTTTGCGCAAACCCCTCTCAAAGTCTTGTCCTCCGACCACCCCTGCACCCGCGCCAGCACCGGCACTAGCGCTCCAGCCCTCCACGACATCCCTGATTCTCGCTTTATCCTCCTTTTCCTCCTTTTCGACTTTGAGCTGTCTGCGCGCTTTCACTTCTAGTGAAACGGCCGCTTTTGTCGGTGGCTTGTAGGCTGACAGAGCTAATATCGGATTACGACCTGCGTTACTCGGTGCCAATGCTGTTGTTGCCGGAGGGACAGCAGCAGGGTCACTAGCTGTAGGAGCTGACGTCGACGTTGATGTTGATGCTGCTTTGGCCTTTTTCGCCGATTTCGATTTATTCGTTAATGGATCCGCCAAGAGGGTCGCCAAAGTCGCTCCGAAGTCTGAAGCCGTAGTTGGCCCGCGCTTCCTCTCTGCGCACAACGATCGATCAGCACGGTAGTTCGCATTGACAATACTGCAAAGTCAGACTTACTCGTGGTCTTCTTCACCCCTTTATCGCCTTTGGCCCGCTCGATCTCCTCGTCCGTCCCAAGCTCAAACTCGTCATCCAACTCCTCGCCCTCCTGCTCATCCTCGTCGCCATCACCGTCCATACTGATATCTTCATCATCGTCGTCGTCATCCGACGAAGCGGCTCGTGCGGGTTTACGAGCGATCTTGACGCTGTGTTTTGCTTTTGATGATTGTGCTTTACCACTTGAGCCCGAGGTTGAGGTGGACAATTTCGATGGTCCCGCCTCCCCCACGCGAGGTTTCTTCAGCGCTGATTTCAGACCTGACATGTCGGTGCGATCTCTATGTCGAAAGTGGAGCTGGCAAGGCCTGATATAGGTGACAGTCCGCGAAAATGGAAAGTAATAATGTGCAGATCCAAGTAATCGACTTTATTCAACTAATGATTCTGCAAAATCAAAAATTCATCATACTGAAGCTAAATGTTGAGCCCCGCTGTCACCTTCGTAATTTGCTTCCGTCTTTCAACGGTCATTTCAGAGTTGGATAATAACATGATCTATGCATATGCTATGACTATGTATGCGTGTGCAAATGTACGTACACCCAGCAGAAGCTGCTTCCGACCACTATGAAAGTCATGCGAGGAAGGGAATATATGTTACAATAAGCTCGATCGAGTCTAAATCCGAAGAGGATAAATCAGGCAGTAGCCGCAAGTCAACCGACCACGCATCTATCATACAATAACAATCAGCATCAAACGAATGTAAGAGATTTCTCATCGCACTCACCCGCTCGAGAACCTGTTAAAACGCAAAAACGAAAAAGATAACAAGCTATTGTCAGCATTGCAATTGACACAGTGCGACACTGTGCTCACAGCGTGCTTTTTACTCACCACCACGACGACCGGAGGGATTCGACCCAATGTACAATCAACTTGAGTCTTAATCTCGGCGAGCGAATGGGTAACAAGCGAGCCTTCTCGTACTCGTCAATGGGCATTACCTGAATGCGGAAAGACATGTCAGGGCTTGTGTCACGGGTTGAGCGGTCTAGACTCACCAAGGCCATCCAATACGAGAACTCGCTCGGATCCGTGGGCATGACGCCGTAGGTGTTGTTCAACCGTTGTAGCAACCACGGTGCACTGCCGCTTCGCAGTTGGTCAATGAACGCGCAACATATAGCCATGAGCTCCTCGGTCGTTTCGGGCGTGTCCTCGACGGTGGTGCTGGCTGTTGTTGCGGCCTGAGTAGCGAGAGCACCGAAATCAACCTGACCAGAGCTGTTCATGGGCATCGGCGCCGGTACCGGAGCAGGCAAGCTGGGACCAGGCATCGGCACCATTGTACATGTTGTTAATGCCGCCGCCGTCGCGGCCGCTGCTGAAGATGCGGCGTGAGCCGCCACTGCTTCGCGCTCCATAGCAATTTCCTCTTCCGGTGAGACATCGTCGATCCTAAGAGATTATTCCGAGATCGAATCAACTTTTCGTCTCGCATGATTGCCTGAACTTACCGTTCGATCCGGCCTACAGTGTAGCCATCGAGGCTGCCTTTCTCCAACAATTTGAATCGATGCGTCCCTACTGTCTCAACCATACTCCTGCCGTCGGGCAACATTTGCACGCTTTGGATCTCAAGTATTGTCCCATATTCCATGACACCCTGAAGATGAGGAGCACCCGTACCGCGCTCGGGCAACACCATACCAAATCTGGGGCTTGTAGATTCTACGCAGCGACGTATCATAAGCCTGTAGCGTGGTTCGAAGACGTGTAAGATCGTCGGCATCCCTGGGAAGGCCAGGGTACAGACAAAGATGGGGGTATCGAGGCGCGAATCCCGTTCGTCCCGTTCAATTGCTTCATGTCTGTCTGCATATTCTTCGGGGAATGCGGTTTTGACTGTCGGGGATTGCGCTTTGATTAGCAAGCTGTTCCAAGTGACTGTGAACAAAAACTCACTAATGGTCACCAGCACCTTATTGACGGCATGATCCTGGAAGAAGGCGAAATTGGGAAGATCCTGCCTACAGACCGGGCAGCGGGAAGAATGGTCAAGAGAGCGGGACAAGCATTTCGAGCAGAAAGACTGCAGAGTAGATTAAATAAGCGGGGTCAGCGGCTTGTTTCATAATTACGAGAATTTTCACTGCACTTACATGTTGGCAAGGTGTGGTGACCGGTTCATAAAGAAGCAATGCACACACATCGCACTCCAAATAACCCGACAACTCTTTCTCAAATGCCCATTCACCTGTTGTCGCGAGTGTACGACGTACTCTCGTGACTGAGGAATCCCCGTTCCGACGACGTTTGGACGAAGTTCGCGCCATGTCTATCCGCAGGTCCGTCGATCTCATCATCGATGAATTGCTCGCACCTAGATTGGAGAAATCACGCGACAAGCCGGACTGCAAAGCAGCAGATGCTTCCATTTCGTCGTCAGAAGCCTCGCTGACATCGGTAGCGTCATCGTCCTCGTCGATAGAAATAGGATCATTCTGTCGAAGCTCCCTTTGCACAAGCTGCAACACCCTTTCGACACAAATGTCAAGCAGAGGCGAGCCTGAAGTAGACGACGGGGCTTGTGCGAAGTATGCCGGAGGATCAACATGTGAAGTGGCAGGAGGGTAGTACGTCACGGCTGACACCATTTCACTACGCTGAGCTTCCGGTAACGGGCCCAGGTCCAGTTCAGAGACTTCCGAGAGAACGGTAGAAGCACTCGCGTTCGGGTTGTACCGTTTGCAAGTCGGAATGGGACACATGACCCCGGCCCAAAGCGCCAACCGCTGCTGGTAGTGACGTTGTTGCGCGGCTTGAACATCATGCGGCGCCTCACTAGTCAGGCAAAGTGGTGGCGGCGCCGGAATAGTCATATGTCGCGAAGAAATGGTGTGTCCGCAAGGCAGAGTGATGGGATGATGGAGAGGCGGTGTAACGCCGGCGACAGTTGGGCATAACGCACTGACATCAGCTTTGCTTAGCGTTCAGCAAACTTACCATCCGAGAATCCGTCGCAGCTTCTGCACCAACCCTTGCCGTCTTTCAATTCGCTGCGCAGCGTCCTCAAAATCTGGGGGTGTTCTAAGAGCGGGTGTATTCACACCTCCTATACCGTCCCCACCTCGGCCGGGCGCGAAATCGGGGACAGTGCTAGAACGACCGGATGCAACAGCTGGCGACTGCAGTATGACCGGCCTAGCTGGAGCAAGCTGCGGGCCTGAGTGACTAGAAGCTATCCCTTGATCAAGCGTGTGTATACCAAGACCGACGTGAGCATCGGATATTGGCATAGCCACAAGGTCTTCGATGCGAGGCGGATCGGCACCTACAACCGGGATCGGTGAAGGGTCGATAGAGGGAGGAGTCACACGGGATGCAGCAGAGGTGGAGGGATCGAATGATCGGACCCGCATGGGGCGAGGACGAACGAGAGGCGAGACGGAAGGAGACTTAGCGGCGCGAGCAGCGGCGATGGCGTCCTCAGTGTTCGCTATTTTGGACGGAGTGCGCGCCCGATGAGCTCGAGTGCTTGGCCCGGCCTCCCCAGGTCGATCGGAGAGATCGCGCTCTTGAACGATACTCCTACGTCTGCGCCGCGCGCCACTTCGAACTTCCGATCCAATACCCTCGTCTTCCGACAACCACCGATTTTGCTCTTCTCCGGCTGGTGAGGTTCGGCGATGGCGACGGTGAACGGCAGCAGGTACATGGAGAGTCGGTCTCCACGCTCGCTGCAAGGGGGTAGATGACATCTGCGGAGTAGTAGGCGCCGTCGAAAGATCGGATGCAGGATACGCAGAAGAAGGAGAAAATGATTGCGAGGAAAAGGAGGAAGTGCGACGAGCGAGGGGACGCGATGGGCCACTTTCTGCCATGATATCGAAGGGAGAGGACGTGCCAGCCGAATGGAGATTGGAAGAAGAGAGAGGCATCGGGCTGATGGGAGGAGAGATGGATGAATGAGTTGCCATGGCTTGATATGGTGGCGGGGGTGACGATCGGGACACACGATCTGCAGAACGAGTGTGCGCAGAGGGTGGATCCGACATGTTTCACCCCCTCCTGACCAATATATATGTATCGATCGAGAGCAAAGGTGAGTAGTCGATGTTGAGAACGAGATTCAAGCCGGCGGTGAATGTGTTGGACGTGTTGATGGTTGTTTACCGACTCATCCGGATTAGGATCGCTTGATCGTCGAAAGATTCCAGGTGAGATGGAGAGTCGAGGAGATATGGATAGACTATCGATCTACGAAATGAGGTTGTTCAACAGTCAGAGAGGAGATCTAGCGGCAAGAGGATAATGCAAAGTGTGAGATGCGATTTGGGAAGACACGACAACGATGATTCGTAATAGCTGGAATTAGGAAAAACCGGGCAGCGATCTTGACAGAAAATACCGATGATGATGACGGAAATAAGTAGGAAAGACAGGTACGAGCAGTAACAACTTTGAAAGGCAGTTGTACTCACACAAGAGAGTTTGAGACCTTTGGGATCTGGATACAATAAAGGCTGCCGATGACTGTCGAATTGTAAAGGATGCAATTTACCCGGGAACCGATAATAGGAGTAATTTGCGGATCTGTATTCTCCGGATGGAAAAGAGTCGCCGTTGTCGATCGTGTATGCACTTGTGTCTATACGACCGGCGGTGTTGGGAGAATGCAAGAGAAAAGCGAGCAAGCTATGATACACAAAAATGGATAGAGTCGGTAGTAAGCAAGTCAAGCAGCGGTGCAGTGAAAAACAGTCATTGTCGATCATCATCATCGATTGTGGCGCATTCGGACCTTTTTTCACCCAGTTTCATGGCTCCAACCATCGGTACACCACCATCGGACAGCTCTTACTGGCTCCATTGCTACGCTACTACTGCTTTCAAATAATGCATAGAACCTTAGTATGCAAATCGCTTATGGGCACAGCACAGGGCAAAACGTAGATTCTCTCGGCATACATGCCAGATCATGAGTCACTGCTCTAGGAAGAAAGAAGCTATGCATGCCATCGCTCGTTGGCACAGACAGCACTGGGATCCGTACAAAACAGCCCCTCCGATCGGTTGACAGCCTTTCCTTCATGCTACATCACACCGCAGTCTACCACGGTTGCGTCGGCATGGCTCCTCTGCAACCTTAAGTTGACCAGAATAAGACGTAAGCATTGTATCACAAAGGCACAGACTGCTCCGAGTCATAGCACTAAAGCCAGAGCGAATTCAATAACCTGGGTCGAGGTGGAGCATGACCCTGCTTCGTGCTCTGGCTACAAGAGGACAAGCAGCAAGTCCAGGTTGATCATCACGACGCCAAATGGAAGCTGCATGAGCAAGCAGTGGGCGTTGCCGAATTCGTACCTAGCTTCAAGATCCTGTCTACACTAAATACGAGCCGAGCACTGCATCCTGTTCAACGTAAAGCCTGAGATTCATGCGATATGCTTTGCGGTTCTGCTTGCGGCCAAGGTTGCAGTGAGCGCCACACCATCCGTAAGAAGACAGGGTTCAAGTGGTCATGGTGCCAAAAAGAACAAGTGGAATCCTGACGATCGATCGGCGTCGAAATGGTAAAATACCGCTTGAAGGATCTTTGCGTCCTTTCTTTACCAATTACATACCAAAATTTGGCTATGCACTTCAATTCTACGCGCATCTTAGATTCTATGGCTGCTGTGACCATTCTTCAGCCGCTCTAGGCGCGACCATGCTGGAACATCGGCTTGCTGTCGTGAGCTCATTTGCTAGGCCCTCATGATCTTGCTCTCATGCCGAGTCACGTGCTTCCATATGCCGGGAACATGAATGGTATGCAAGAATTCGTCTCAGTCACGCTACGTGCGGTGCCGTCCGAAAGATGCTTCGCAAGAGACCTGGGCAGGGCTACAACTACCTGAATTTCAGTCATGCAGTGTGAGTCATATCGCCTTGCCAGATGAGATTGGGTGTTAAGCATAGTGATGTTTCTAAGCCCCTTGGTCCCACTGGATTGCCACGTGTCAATCAATCGGCTTTGTATATCGGGTTGTTCGGACCGGTGGATCCCCTTTCTGCATCTTTGTCGATAATGGGAGATTATTGATTCGCTCAAACGTCGATTTCAATTCGAACTCTGCATCAACCACAGTGACCGCAGTGCAGTTATGCTCCGTTCAACCTCCCGTCTGGAAGGTAGTGTGAGGGCTGCTAGCTACAGCGCAGCCCGACATGCGTCGTTGCGGCCAATCGCCCGGTCCAGAACGCTCGTTTCAGCATCGTCCTCCAATATTGTTCAACGCGGACCACGATCGGCGGCTGTAGCAGCAATAGCAGTTGCCACCGTAAGCTGTCCAAACATGCTTTGTAAGATATCACTGACTTGATCTGAACCTGCTAGGGTATTGCAGTCGCCTGGAACAGCTCAAGAACAGCTGTTCTTGCGGATGACGGGTCACTCGCTTCTAAACACGACCATCTGTCCGGGACAAAGCAGCCGAGTGGCCAGAAACTGGTCAGCTTTGAAGAGGTGCAGAAACACAAGTCGAGGGACGATTGCTGGGTCATCATTGATGTGAGTGTATGAATAATGAACGAGGGGAAGATTCGCTCATTGTGGATGTACGCTGTAGGGCAATATCTACGACGTGACCAGCTTTCTGGATCAACATCCAGGTGGTGCCGGCATCATTCTCGCCAACGCAGGCAAAGATGCTACGTGAGTCCATAACGTATTCTTCCAGTTGCATTGTCACTAACATATGTACATAGGAAGATCTTTAAACCACTTCATCCGCCAGACGCATTAGAAATCCTCGATCCCGAAGCACATATAGGTCCCGTGGACCCGCTGACGGTGCCGGAGCCCGAGGACACTGGACCGACGGAAGAAGAACAGCGCATGGAAGAGGCCAGAAAGAAGATGCCTGGAGTAGACGCCATGTTGCTTGCTTCAGACTTTGAGGACTGGGCCGAGCAAGTGCTCAGTGGCACAGCCTGGAATTACTACAAGAGTGCTGCCGACCGAGAAATCAGTGAGTAACTGCGTTCGATTTGCGACACTGGAAAATCAGTCTTGCTGATGAAATTCGATTATAGCTGCGGATGAGAACCAGGATGCATTCAGAAGATACTATTTCCGTCCTCGGATTCTCCGCGATGCCACAACAGGCAGCATCGATACCGAGTTCGTTGGCATGAAGACGTCTATGCCAGTCTTCATATCTCCAGCAGCCATGGCAAAGCTCGGACATCCTCTAGGTGAGGTCAATTTGACAAAAGGAGCGGGAGAATCGGGAATCGTTCAAGGGGTGAGTGATGACCCTTGGAACCAAAGGTCGAGACCTGACGATTTTACGCGTAGATATCGATCAATGCCAGCTGCAGCTTGGATGAGATCATGGCCGCTCGAAAGCAAGGCCAACAAGTCATGTTCCAAATCTACCTCAACAAAGACCGTAAAGCCTCCGAGGTATTACTGGAAAAGGTGACACGGCTAGGTGCTTCAGCGATCATTTTCACCGTCGATACAGCTTGGAGAAGCAAGCGAACAAGAGATGTTAGAGCAAAAGCCCAAGTGGAAGCCCCACCTAGCAGCGATGGACAGTCAAAGTCCAAAAGTCCCCTTGGTGTCAGTCAAGCCATCTCGGGCTATCAAGATACAAATCTGACTTGGAATGATATTGACTTCATCCGTGTAAGTTGCAACCTCACCCTAGCTGGCGCAACGGAGCGCGGAAACTGATGCACGTGTCGAACGCACAGAAAAATACGACTCTGCCTATCATCGTCAAAGGGATACAAAGCATTGAAGATGCAGAGTTGTGCGCCGAAGCCGGGGTTCAGGGTATCATCTTGGTGCGCTATACTAACACTCCGTTACCGCTATAGCTGACCATACTGTGTGTGCAGTCAAATCACGGTGGACGACAATGCGACTTGTAAGTGACTCGTACGCACTTTTACCAAAGCGAAGCAAGCTAATCACATTCTGCGTAGTGCTCCAGCACCGATTGATTTGCTGTATGAAATAAGAGTGAACAAGCCAGAACTCTTCAAGAAGATCGACATTATGCTCGACGGAGGAGTAAGATCCGGAGCCGATATAGTGAAAGCTGTTGCTCTCGGCGCAAAAGCGGTTGGCTTAGGTCGAAGTTTCCTTTACGCTAATGGCACGCACGGTCAAGAAGGTGTAGAGAGATTATGTCAGAGTAAGCTAGATGCCTTCGTCGTATCATGTCATGTGCTAATGGGTTTTGATTGATACAGTTCTCGCCGAGGAGATCACTAATACTATGCGGAATATTGGGGCGATGCGGATCGAGGATCTCAAGCCTGAACTGGTCGGTCCAGCTGGACCGTGGGTTGGCCAAAATGCTCCTCCATGGGCGAGGAAGTAGTCGTCGTATTGAGGAGATAGATTCGGCGGAGTGGTTTAGGCGCAGTTGTAGCTGCTATGCATACAGTGCATTGCATGTATCTATTTCCTTTAATTGTACTTCTGGCGAACGACCGTTATCTCTTTGCGCCTGGTTTCTCTTCGTCAGGGCCCATGACGATAGCGAAGAACAAGCCGGCTGCGAGGATGTACATCCAGTATTTGAGGAAGAAGCCCTTTTCGGGCGGAGGTTCAGTAGGCATTCCAGTGCTTTGGTCGATCAAAGGTGGCGGGGCTAGCGTGGGGCTGCAGGTAGTGGGAAGGGTAATCGGTCTATTAGCCAAGTTCGAAGGATAGTTGAGCCGAATAAGTGAGAGGTCTAAACTCACTTTGTTACTTTGTGAGCGCGTTGGATGTGCACTTTGTAACTCTCAGCTGAAGGGAGCTGGACTGAGACGGAGTATTCAGTACTGGTGGTACTGTTTGATGTGGGAGAGCAGAGGTTGTCATGAGGAGAGGATGAGTGGACGAAAATCGACAAAGGTTTGTTATCGTTGCTCAACAACACATCCAGATTGAGCGAAGGAGCTGAGAGATAGCACTGGTTGTGATACACTCTGTCAGATTTTGGCACAGTACCGAACCTAAAGAAGACTCACAGCTCGTGTAGAGGTTATCAACCAATCTTCCTCATCATCATCCGCTGACCGTTGCAGGCCGAGCTGATACCATCCTCTACCATCATCCGTATCCGTCACGTCCGCATCACCCACTTTCGAAAGCGAGATCTCCGCACCGCTTTCACCTGTTTCACTAGACTTGTGGGGAAGTTGTACAGTTGCCCAACGTCGGAAAGAAGAGGTTTGAGTGTTCGGTGAGGCAGAAGGGAGGAAGCGGTGGTGAAGCGTGTATACGCTGTCGGCACCTTGCGCCGCGCCGAGAGGCGACGCGAGTACTAAGCCCAGTACGAAGGAGAGTGCAGAAGTGGTCCTCATCCTGCCGTCGTAGTTGGTACACTGACCCAGGATACGTGACTCTACTTTGTACATGACCCTTCGAGCAACGGTGGTGGTAAATGGTGACCGGAGACTTGGCTGATATCATATTTAGATTATCCCCTCACCTAATAGATCTCGTGGCGCGTCATTCAGATTCAGTCATCAGTACTCCCATTCACCATGCATTTCTTTTCATGCTAACTCTCTAGCCTCTTTGCTTTGTCTCGTATCTCATCAGTCTTGATCTCATCACAAATCTGCATCTCTAGATCGATAACGACCTCTCAAAACACTTGACTACAAACCTATTCGCCTTACTGCACCTCGTCGTAAACATGGCTGTGGGTGCCTTCCGATGCTAAGCTGTACAGTGTTGTTGATAATCTACCACGTTCTTAGTCTACCGACCCACTATCCGGCCATCCAGGCCATCTGTGAGTGACATTCGTGTTTGCTCTGCGGAGTTGTACTCTTACGCCGTTTGCTTACCATGTGCTACCTTCTACGCCAGGTCCGAGACCCAAGAAGCCGCGCTCAAGCAGTTCCGCGAAGAGCTCATTGCCGAAGGTCTCATCCCAGCGGACAAGGACGCTCTCGTCGCTCGTATCGGATATGACAGGTTCGACGACACCACTCTCCTCAGATTCCTGCGTGCGAGGAAATTTGATATCCCGAAGGCAAAGTTGATGTGGGCCGACAATGAAAAGTGGAGAAAGGACTTTGGCGCAGATGACATTTCCGCGTGAGTCGAGCTGTGTCCGATTAAATGCTTTCATGGCGTGCTTGACGGGCGAGCTCGTCATACACTCGAATGATGCTAATGAATACACCCTCTGCGTTACTACGCTAGCAACGGCTTCGACTACCCCGAACAATCGCAGGTGGACAAGTACTACCCTCAATTCTACCACAAGACGGACAAGGAAGGCCGCCCTGTCTATATCGAACAATTGGGCAAACTCGACATCAACAAGTTGTACGCTATCACCACCCAAGAGAGGCAACTCAAGCATCTCGTTCACGAGTACGAAAGGTTCCTCGGACAACGTCTCCCAGCTTGCTCAAAGCAGGCTGGACATTTGGTCGAGACCAGTTGCACTATCTTGGACTTGTACAATGCTGGTATCTCAAGCTTCTACAAGGGTGAGTGACCATCTCTGGTCTCTTCGCTTGATCGCCGTGTAGACGTACACTGACGTTCCACATCATCCCAGTCAAGGACTACGTTTCCGCTGCCAGCTCAATCGGCCAAAACAACTGTAAGCGTGTTGACCAGATAGTAGCGAAGTCCACAGAACTGATACAATCAATCTTCGCAGACGTGCGTTCCGGTTAAAACACATTCCATAGATTAGACTAACCATCAAGGCGTTGCCTGTCTTGCAGCCCGAAACCATGGGACACATGTTCATCGTTAATGTGAGTAGGACGACTATGACTAGGTGCCAAGCTGTACTGATCACGTGTCTTCTTTGTACGATGAATCTCTCGTAGGCTCCATACCTTTTCTCTACCGTATGGTCGCTCATCAAGCCTTGGTTGGACGAGGCGACAGTGCGCAAAATTCACATCCTCGGTAAAAACTACAAGTCGGAATTGCAGACTTATATCCCGGCCGAGAACCTGCCAACGGATTTGGGAGGCACTTGCAAGTGCCCTGGTGGATGTAGCTTAAGCGACGCTGGTCCATGGAACACTGGCAGCAAGGCCTAAGCGTCGAGCTAGGACGTGTGATGACCCAGGGGTTGACGATGGCTTGCAAACGGGCATGGTAGAGGGATAGACATGCGGGCTGAAGCGGGGTACAAATACTACCAGAAGCGTTGTAGTAGGGTGGCTTACAATATAGCAATATCTGCTGTTGTTCCGATCGAGAGCTCAACCTTTGATTTGGCGAAAGTGCACAAGCATGCTGATATGCATGCGTGTGACTATTGTCTGCCTCCAAAAAAGACAACGTGATCTCGCTAGCAGGGGTAAGAGCAGTGCAGTGTGGCTGACAAAGGACATCCCCCTGCCCCGCTCTAGTGAGCTGTGGGGCACTGTGGTGGTGGAGTGAAGCCGAACTGATTGGCAGAAAGGGTCTCAGAATCCTTGTTGCAGACTTCTGATCGGTTGCATTTTCCTTCGTTCTGAACAGTGAGCTATCAGGCAATCATTGTGATGAGAAAAGAAGCTGCAATGACGTGGGACGAAGGATTTTAGAAGGCATCTTGCCGACCTTTGACACTTGCCAACTTCTCTCGTTTCGGAAAGAGGCCCATGCACGGTGGCGAAGAGTGAAGCAGAAATGACGTGGGAGAAAGGATCTAAGAAGGCATCTGGCCGACCTTTGACCAGCGCAAGCTGCCGTCTCTCTCTATATATAGCAGGGCAGCATGTGCGACTGGCCCCCATCATTATATCATCATCTTTTATTCCCCACCAAACCAATCAAGCACCATAACAGACATGGACACGGAATTGACAGATGCGCCCGATTGGCACCAGACAAGTGGCCCGGCCTCATCGGAGGCCCCAACAGCGCCAACGGCGGCGACTGGTCTTGCGGGGCTCTGGCAAGCGTATGCGACGAGGGTGAGTGTGGTCGCAACCTTGTACGATAAACGGTACGATAAACGGCGACTGGCTGATAGAACTCGCACTGCAGGACCCGAGCATCATCGAGCAATACGTGTCTAGGCACGGGGACGAGCAGTATGGTCGCTCGAGCATTGCCGGACTCTCGAGAGAGGTGACGTGAGTGTATATCCTCCTACGGAGGGAAATGGACGATTGATCCTTCCTTCGTGCAACTCGATCCCAACAGGAGATTGTCTGAGCCGGGCGCAGCAGTCTTTAATCTTAAAATCGGACCCGGCTTTCCCAAGGTGTTCAAGTAGGCTCAGAACCACTTCGAAGGGATCACGAATCTTGAAGCCAAGGCATGGCTGAACAACGATGACCGTACGGTGCTAATCTCGCATGTCTTAGGCGAAATGAATCATATCGACACTGATCTCGCAGATGAGGATTATGCGGTACTCAGGACTGCCACGTCCGAGCCGCCAGCGTGGTGTGATGCTGCGGAACGCTCCGTCTTCGCCAAGGCTCGTAACGCCCTAGCAGACGCTCGTGATGACCAAATTAGCCAAGGCGAAGGAGGGAACTTTATGGTTTGCCTTGACACCGCCCCGTACAGCCTCCAAGCTCCTTCCGTGTCCGGCCTGACAGGAGAGTCTGTTCTTGGCCAGACTCTGTCTCGCATCGCCGAGAGTGCAACTCTAGATCATTATATGGATAGTCCAGGAACAAGACGCGAGTCGATCGTGACCGCCAAAGGATTGCGAAAGTCGGTACAGGCCCAAGCAGAAACCGCCGGTGCCTCGGAGTCGGAGCGGGCGAGGTCCCTCAGGTCACTCGCGTCTGCGCTCGATGATATCCGTACGCAGAATCTCGCGCGCAAGGAAAAGGAAGGTTACGCTCAGCCACTGGATAGCGCACAGGCTGTGTGGGATCTCCAAGAGTATTATACCCAAATGGCGGAGCTGCAAGATGATCATGATCAGAGGTCGTTGTCGCGCAGATCCGCTTTTACCATGGATTACGATATGGACGGCCAGGAATGGTTCGACACCATTAGCGTTTACGAAGGTACGGTCAAACGCGCCTTGACTGAAACTGAGACCAAACGTTTGATGACCCAGTCACTGATCGACAAAGTCAAGATGTACGCGTCTGTGGACCCGTCGAGGGGCGCACAGAACGTCGGCAGGCCAATGAGGTTCATCGCGCAGGACACCGCCGAACAGCTGCACGAGGACATCACGAACGCTCGTTTGCTTCGAGCCAACGGCCGGCCGTGGCAGTACCCTCAAGTCAGTACTCCTTTGGCCCAAGCCATGACGGACTACATGAACACCTATGACGAATCCAAGTTACGCGAACAGTATGCCGGCTCGGAAGAAGAGAGCTTTGCGCATCGTATCGATGATAACAAGCGTGATCCGATTCCCCACTTGTTCGATGATTCGCCATTTCCGGTTCGCGTCGGGTCCGACGACCTACCGCCAGACCTGTACCTCGATTACAGGTCACGTTTGTCAGCTGGGGGCGATTACCAGGGCTGGGAGCTCGATCCGGGACCAGGTTACAGTTCCTAAAGCGCAAGCGAAACAGAAAGCGAAGGCGAGTGATTAGTGGGTGAACACCCCGAGTCTGGGCAGAGAGAGCGCTTTTCTTGAACCAGAGGGCGCTTATGGCTTCAAACGAGATACTTCGTCGTATATTAGCTCGTCACGTAATATAACTCTGTTCGATGTCCGGAACATGAGACGTATGCATTGGTTTTTATGTTCTTAGTACGAAATAACTGCTATGGGTACCAATGCTGAGGAAGCCATCCGCTAGATTGATTCCGTCGATGATCGACGCGTCTGATCTCCTGCAACATTACTCGCAATTGCTGTCACTCGACTAGTATATCAAAGACCGAATTATCGAGACTGTTAGCTATTTACAGATTTCTTGCAATGCCTCGAAGGGCTCGATCATCTTCGATCATATCAGTGGAAGACAGCGAGGCGAGCGATTTCGCTCCCGAATCTAGCGGTAGCGAAGGACAAGCATACCCCTCGCGATCGAACGCAAAAGCAAGAGCAAAGGGGAAACCGAAATGCGTAAACGGTGCATCTACAAACCGCAAGCTACCCGTTGGTTCAAGTATAAAGACCAAGCGGAAGCGCGAGAACGATCAATCGTCTCTTGTCGACATTGAAGATGCTGGTACCGCTGGCCCATCGGTACATCGGCCTCATGGACCGGAATATCATGCTGTAGATGGGATCGCTCGATTGCAGGGCTCATTATTGAGCTGGTTTGATGATGTTAGGTACGTCTGACTCACAACACCGCCGTGAGATCGCAAATAGCTGACTGTTGACTGATAGGGAGAAACGCGGGATGCCTTGGAGAAAACGCTATGACCCTTCTGCGTCAATGGAAGAAAAAGGTCAACGGGCTTATGAAGTGCGTGTCCTCTTTATTCAAGCTGAGATAGCGCTAAATATGTTTTGGCCTTGCAGATATGGGGTGAGCCTCGCACATTGTGCGATAGAGAAGCATCTTGTCCGCTGACAGAATATGAATCGTAGTCAGCGAAGTCATGCTGCAACAGACACAGGTTGCGACGGTAAATTATCCCGTCACTTTTGCCTTATCTGATTCCTATGTTGATACGCCCAATAGGTCATAGCATATTGGCAACGGTGGATCGACAAATGGCCCACTATATCAGACCTAGCCAAGGCAGATATAGAGGTGAGTACTCTCTGCGTTGGTTAGCGATTGCCAAAGAGAGCGCGATGACTGATCTGTTCCTACCATACACAGGAGGTGAACGCTGCATGGCGTGCGTACCCACCTGCCTTTCTCAGCTTGTAGTCTCGAATGCTGACAGATGCATATAGGCGGACTAGGATATTATCGTCGAGCACGATCGTTATTGGCTGGAGCGAAGACTGTCATAGGCCATGCCAAGTACAAAGGGCGATTACCTAACGATCCGGCGGTGCTGGAGAAAGAGATTGAAGGCGTTGGGCGATATACAGCGGGTACGGTTCTGCCATTCGTCGCATTCGATCTCAGCTGATCAGATCGTGTCTAGGCGCTATATGCTCGATGGCGTACGGAGTACGGACACCAATCGTACGTCTCTTCTATCGTACCGTGCTGGAACATTCAATTGACGAATAGCTTCGCAACAGGTTGATGGGAACATTCATCGACTATTCACAAGGCTGTTAGCCGCTCATGCGTCACAAGTAGCTCCAGCGACTATCAAGTTCCTTTGGACGGCAGCCGAACAGCTCGTCGAGGCCTTACCGAAGGGGGAAGATCACAAAGGTGTGGCTGGTGATTGGAATCAGGTCGGTTAGCTGTTGCTCTCCTACAATTGTGCCGCTGACGAGCGCATTCGTAGGCGTTGATGGAACATGGCAGTCAAGTCTGCAAGCCTGTCTCTCCTGATTGTGGTAAATGTCCATTACAGTCAGGCTGTAAGGCTTACGCCGAGGTGCGTGAAGACCCAACGATCGTGGACGCTTCTCTGACACTAATCGTATAAAGCTGTCACGATCGCCGCCTTTGCCCGTCAAGGATACCTGCTCCATTTGTGCTCCTATACCGTCGACGACGGACACAGATCGTATACCTAGCGTTATGATGTTTCCCATGCGCAAGGAGAAAAAGGTGTCTCGGGCTGAAGAAGAGGTTGTCTGTGTGCTGGAATGGCATGGCCTCGAAGACGAAAAGCGGTGGCTGTTTGTCAAACGGCCCGAGAAAGGTGAGATCATACACGTATGTAATGCTACTTTGTGCTGACAACGAAGCAGGTCTGCTGGCGGGCCTATTCGAACCTCCGACCACCCCAGTACCGACGCAGACATCGTCTGATGAGCGGCACGCTGTGTCACTGAAGACCATATCAAGTCTCTTGGCTCAGCCTGCGGCTGATCTGAGCGACATGATATCCACTCGGGGTGATATTGGCCAGATACCGCACATCTTTTCGCACATCAACATGACTTATCACATTCAACATCTTATAATCGCATCTTCCTCCGCAAACCCGCCCAAACTAGTAACGAATCCTGACAGGCCTACATTCTGGCTAGACGCAAAAGGCGTCGAGAGCGCGAATGTGGGTACAGGCGTGAAAAAGGTTTGGGCGGAAGTGTTTGGCTCGTGGGGCAGATTCGACCCTCTATCTATCGGCGGCGGAAAGCAGCAGACGAAGAGCAAGAAACAGAAAGTTGCTAATGGCGCTGGAACCAAAGGGAAGAAATCATCCGTCAAGCCATTGTCAGAGGTGGAGACAACTAATCGGAGCGGGAAAATTGTGAGGAAAGTCATGATGCCTGCCATGCCGTCGCGGATCGTCAAGGAAGAGGTAGTGGCACAGCGTGAAGAGATTGTTGTAGAGTAGATCACTGCAGACCTTGTATGTATATCTTCTTTATTAAGGCGAGCGGCGATCAAGGTCCGGACCTAGATGATCTTAGTAGAAGTATTTCACCATGACTAGAGCGTCGATCGATGATGTGATCAGGCGCAAGATTGATCTGCAGGCACGCAAGTCTCAGTACGTAGATGGAAAGTATCACGCCATCAGTGCTGGATCTGACTGGCGTGATGTGCTGGTCGCTGGTGCTGATAGTAATCACATCTTTTACCAAATGATCGACAGCGGTGTAGCCGGTTATTGAGTGCTTTGCTCGATTTCGGAGAATTAATTAGTTGAATCGAAACACGTGGTTGCGGTGTGTCACCTCCCGTTAAGCGAAGGAATAGTATGATCAGTGATCACGCCATACATATTTCAGTTATGGCGTGATTTGTGCTTTTTTATTTTTTCTTCTTTACAACGTCATTACCATAGTAGAGCTGACTGATCACCTCATCTCTCCACTGCTGGATTGGAGATTCCAGTCGTCTACTGCTGCCACTGCTTACTGTAAGACAATGGGCACTGACCGGCGAATGCAAATGCAACGTGCAAAATACAAATGCATATGCACAGTGGCTTACCAAAAGAACGAAAGGAAATCGCTTACTCTGCTCTCATCTGCTTACAAACCTGCGCATCGCGCATCGCACATCGCACATCTCACATCTCGCCGATTGCTCACTCTCAAAAGACGTGCTCAGGTCCATATTCGCCTCCCGTCTCTCCATCTCACATTTTGCCTCTATTCTCATAACGCCATCAAGGCGATCGCGACTTTTAATTTTGCCTTCAACTGTATAAAGACATCAGAATATGACAGGCTCTTCTTCCTCTTCATCATCACGAATAGATATCCCCCACGCTTCTTCTTCACGAGTTCCCGACCCAGGCCCTTCCATACCGTCTTCGTCGAGAAATAGCTTCGCGTCGAACAGCGGTAGACCACTCAATCAACGTCAACGCCTGCCCGCAGAGATTCCAAACACTGGCGAGGCATCGACATCCTCATCCCCTGCTACTCAGCCGTCAGCCAAAATGGCAGGCTACAAGCAAAAGGTCAAAGACTACTTTGGCTACACGCCCGAGACCCCAGAGACCATCTCCCTTTCATCGTGGGCCAGATCAAATAAGCCCTCTCTCGGTCCAGCAGTGAGTGGCAAGCGGCCCACATAATATTCATGACTCGCTGACCAAGACTCTTGATTCCTCTTCGTCGTTACAGATCAAGGCATATGTCCTTTCCCTCTTTCCCTTCCTCCAGTGGGCACCTAGATATAACCTCACATGGCTGTTTGGTGATTTGGTAGCGTGAGTCGAGATCTGCTCGAAGAAAGAATCATGCTTCTGGGCTAATGTTGACTCATCCTTGAAATCAAATAGAGGTATCACTGTTGGTCTCGTACTTGTCCCTCAGTCTTTGTCTTACGCCAAAATCGCGCTCCTCGACTCTCAATACGGCTTGTACTCGTCATTCATCGGTGTTCTCACCTACGCCTTCTTCGCCACATCCAAGGATGTATCTATTGGTCCCGTCGCGGTCATGTCTCTCGAGACCGGCAACATCATCACAAGTGTTCAGGACAAATACGGCGATCTATACTCTGCTCCAGTCATCGCTACCGCTTTAGCCTTTATCTGCGGTTTCATCGTTCTTGGTATCGGATTGCTCCGTCTCGGTTGGCTCGTCGAGTTCATCCCTCAACCCGCCGTCTCTGGTTTTATGACTGGTAGTGCTCTTAACATCGCTGCGGGTCAAGTTCCTTCGCTCCTTGGTCTGTCCAAGCTGTTCAACACACGCGCTGCCACCTATCAGGTTATCATCAACACCTTAAAGAACCTTCCTAAAAGCAGGTTCGTTGCGCTATCTCTTCACGCATTTTGCCGCAAGCTGACAAAGACCGCTCGCAGTCTCGATGCCGCTTTCGGTGTCAGCGCTCTTGCTCTTCTTTACTTCTTCAAATGGGGCTTTGCCTGGGTCGGCAGAAAATACCCTCGATATGCGCGTGTGGCCTTCTTCGCCTCGTGCCTGCGACACGCCGTCATCATTATCATCTTCACCATCATCTCGTGGCGCATCAACATCCACGCAAAGAAGGCTCGTATCTCGCTTGTCGGATCCGTGCCTTCGGGTCTCCAACACGTCGGCGCGCCATACATCTCCCAAGATCTGCTTGCCGCCCTTGGTCCTCATATTCCTGTCGCCACCATCATTTTGCTCCTTGAACACATCTCCATCTCCAAATCTTTCGGTCGATTGAATGGCTACAAGATCAACCCCAACCAAGAGCTCATCGCCATCGGTGTCAACAACACGCTCGGCTCCGTCTTCTCCGCCTACCCGTCCACTGGTTCTTTCTCTCGATCAGCGCTCAAGTCGAAGGCTGGTGTCCGAAGCCCTGCCGCTGGTATCTTCACCGGTGTAGTGGTCATCGTCGCCTTGTACGCAGTTGCTCCCGCGTTCTACTGGATCCCCAACGCGACTCTTTCGGCTCTTATCATTCACGCCGTTGCGGACTTGGTTGCCTCGCCCAAGCACTCTTGGTCTTTCTGGCGCGTATCCCCGATCGAGTACGTCATTTTTGTTGGCGCCGTGCTCTGGTCGGTCTTCTACTCCATCGAATCAGGTATCTACTGGTCGCTCGCCACCTCTGTTGTTCTCCTTCTGCTCCGGATCGCTCGTCCCAAGGGCCACTTCCTTGGTCGAGTACGTGTTAGGCCAGACGCCACCTCTCAATTCAGGGAGATCCGCGATGTCTACCTTCCTCTAGACGAGGAGGCGAGGCGTCCAGATGTCGTTGTCGAGCCTCCTCCACCTGGAGTTGTGATTTACCGTTTCGAGGAATCGTTTCTTTATCCCAACGCGTCCTACATCAACGACCGACTTGTGGAGTATGTCAAGCAGCATACTCGTCGAGGAAAGGACTACTCCGGTATCTCTGCCGGAGACCGACCATGGAATGACCCAGGACCCAAGCAGAAGGATGCACAAGCCATCTTTGAGGCTGAGCAAAGCAAACCCAAGCTCCGGGCCGTCATTCTTGACTTTGCCGCTGTTGCCAACCTCGATACCACTGGTGTGCAAAATTTGATCGACACCCGGAGGGAAGTCGAGAAATGGGCAGACGAGCCAGTCGAGTTCCACTTCTCCGGCATTTTGTCTCCTTGGATCCGACGCGCGCTGGTCGCTGGTGGCTTTGGCACTGGCGAGCGAACACCTGCCGGTCTCGAGGTCGCTCCAGCTGTCATCCAGGATATCCAGGATGTCCGCTCTCCAGTTGGCGAGCGAGAGCAGTTCGCCAACCAAGACGACATCGAGGCGGCTTTGAGCGGCAAGCGCAATGACAAACTTGACGGCGACGGCGACCTCAGCAGCACTGGGTCCAACTCTCTCCGGGACGAGAAGAGAATATCGGACGGCAGTTTGGGTAGTGCTACGCAATCGAACCAGAACGGCCCACACTTTGAGCGACGCGGTAGCGGTGGTTCCAAGACTGTCTCATTTATGGACAGTACTACTCCCTTCTTCCACTTTGATCTCAACGACGCTATCAACTCTCTCGATCTCCCACGAGATCGTTAGTAGCGATTTGTGACATCGCAAAGTAGTGACAGGGTTTTATGTACTTTTCTCTTTTTCTTTTAGGGGTATTAGTATTACACTTATACAATTTGGGTAGAACAAAATTCACTTTTACA
Organism: Cryptococcus sp. GC_Crypt_6; assembly: GCA_026538315.1. Classification (NCBI taxonomy): domain Eukaryota; kingdom Fungi; phylum Basidiomycota; class Tremellomycetes; order Tremellales; family Cryptococcaceae; genus Cryptococcus; species Cryptococcus sp. GC_Crypt_6. Next base: position 201,366 of record JALPBY010000006.1, on the reverse strand, counting down.
AGTGATATAAGAAAATAGATCAAGGATCTGTTCGGCGTAGGACGCAAGGATATCTTCAGCATAGTTAACGTAGCATCAGTAACGCATCAAGCATGAGAAGTATACAACAATAAGAAATGCAAAATTGCAAATTATCACAATCACTGCGAGTGCAACATCGTTGTCCCCTTTAACATTGACTCATCAGTAATGAGATCGGAGTGGTCTGAAGTGTCGGTGTACTCAGAGATATCTTGATACTCCTCTAATCGAACTGTCCCTATATGATGCGAATGGCATATGGGGTTGCATTTTTGGCCCATATTGGGACAACATCCATAATTGTCCCTCTGACGCCGTCCTTCCTCATTGTTCCACTATGCCCTACACATTTGTAATTGAAGGATACTATGCGCCACCGCTACACGAAATTGAGTCAGTATGAACACTCTCCTCGAAACATCTTATAAGAAACATCTTATAAGGAGATTAAGTGCGAGAAGAAGAAACTTACACCAGGATGTTGTTACTGTTTAGTAAAACACGAGAAGATGGTCTGGTCAGCACAAGAACTTGGCACCACACGCTCGACTTACATGGGGATATGGATGAGCTTGACGAAATATCCGATGAATCCCATGACGACGAATCCGATCGCGACGGCCCGGCAGAGCTGGATGTACTCTGCGGTGCGGGGAGAATACCGAGGGCACAGAGGTATGAGGGCGGAAGGTATTACCATATAAGTTGAGATTCGATGTGTCGTTGCGCGAGGAATGCAGAGTAAAGCAAGAAGACTCGTCAGCATGCCTTTCCGGTCACATCTCCGTTCTTCGACCACCCAGCGACAATATCCTGCGGTCTGCGATCCGCGTTGTCAAGAATGATAAGAGGTGACGCTATCATCTTTCGAGAAGGAGGTTCCCCCATTTGAGCATATATCCCTCTCTGCTCCACCTTTCAAGCGAGACAAACGGACCGGCGCTCTGGGTTCACGAGCACCCGCCGCTCCCTCCTGTACATCATCTGTCTCACGAGTCACAGAGGCGCTCGGGAGGTTTCGCAAGATGGACGACGAAGCTGATCGCAGCTGGTCTGTTTAGGAGGGGAGGGGCGATTCGCTAACCTTCTCTAGATGGCTTGGTACATCTATTGACGAACTGGCGGAGGACAGCTTAGGTCAGCAGCTAGCACACAAGTCATTGTGCGATAGATTTATGGGAGAATGATGCAGGAGACGGGTATCTATGCGCGCAAGAGACAACAGGCGATACTCACCAATGTGCCCTCTTTGACAAATTGTTGAGGAATCTCGGCAAACTCGCGCAGGCTTTCTGACATGGTGCCGGATCTGTTCGAGCGTAAAAGTAAGACTAAGGAGGTAGAGCGGTAGTTGAAGGAGGGGGTGTGAATTGGGGTGCTGTATTAATCTATATGTCAATGTAAATCACCATGAAGCCATGTTGCTCGACTGCTCGATCCGGTCGTGCTGGCGGTTGGCACCAGTGTAGGCGCGCACAGCTGGCCAAAATAGGCGCGTGCTTGTGTTAGTTCCTTTCTGTCGCCTTGACTCGGGGTCTCCACATTAGAGCATGGCAGCCTCTTTGTTTATAAGATCAATACGCTGCACTAGCTCTTGACCGTCATTAAGTGTGAGCTGATGCAATTGAGATAGCTACTGCATGAGCCTTGAAGCCGAGTCCTCCGGGTCGAGGCGAAGCCCCGATATGCTCAAGTAAGCTTCAGCGTGAGGCTTTGCAGCTGATGAGCAAGTGGTCGAATCAAGCTACGAGCCCTGCTCATCGACCTCAATGGGACATTGCACGTGGGACGAGAACCTACGCCCAATGCTGTGGCAGCAGTACAGCGCTTGCGCCAAGCTCGTATCCCATTCATCTTCTGGTAGGTTTCGACAGAGCTCGCAATCACGGATAGTGCTAAATGAGAAGCATTTGTCTGCAGCTCGAATTCCACAAAAGAATCGTCTGCGAGTCTGATACAGAAGTTGCGGGATATGGGGTTCGAGGCTGAGCAGAAAGAATTGATCACTAGTCTCGGAGCATGCAAGCAGCTAGTACAACAGCGCGGTCTCAAGTGAGTCTGAACTTTGTCCATCCGTATCTTATGTGCTGTTATTGATACGATGGTGTGTCACGCAGAAAACCTCTTTTGCTCATGTCGCCTTCGGCCCAAGAAGAATTCTCATCGTTGTCTCGGTCCTCGACCCCTGACAAAGACGGCTACGACAGTGTGATACTTGGACTGGACGAGCCGTCTCTGAGCTACGAAGCGCTTAATAGGGCATTTCGCGTTTTGAAGGGAGAACCAATCTCTCCCTCTACCTCATCCACATCAACATCGTCGTTGCGAGAGCACAAACGACCAACACTGATAGCGCCGCACGCAGCAATGTATATGCAGTCATCAGAGACGAGCACGTTGCCTGCAGGTCTGTCTTTAGGGATTGGACCTTTTGTGCGCGCTTTGGAGGAAGCGGCAGAAGTCAAAGCTGAGATAGTGGGCAAGCCCACCTCGCGTTTCTTCCAGCTCGCAATTGATCAGATGAGAGAATCATATCCTGATCTAAAGGATGTACAATCCCACGAAATAGGCGTAGTGGGCGACGACGTACTCAATGATCTGGGTAGAGGAGCAACGGAATTGGGACTGAAGCGGTTCTTAGGTGAGTTGGCCGTCTGTCTACCGACATCCAATCAACGTGACGTGGCTAGGCGTGATCTGGAGACTCTGAGACGAGGCTGACGTATACCCTCGGGACGTATAGTCAAGACGGGAAAATACAGATCCGGTGCCGAAGACTCAGATCCTCCTCCGGACCGCGTATACGATAGTTTTTCCGACTTGGCGGACGACCTATTGTAGCTATAGAGTGATCGGACTTTGGCTCCGTGTAACGGAACATCGATCCATGTCACGCACCCTGCAGCCCGGATTCACGGAACGCATTGCAATGCAATTGGTTCACTCAAAGCACGACTGTGATCTGGAGCCGAAATTAAGACGGCGGGAAAGGGAATTTGTACCCGAGCGGTCATTATTGCCCTTCCCGAGCGGTCGTTGTCTTTCTGCCCACAGAAATGGGAGGAGTCCTTGACTGAGAGTATGCAATGAGCAATGAGTATTGGACGGATGCATTACTGCTTCGGCCGGTTTTTTTCTCTGCAGGATCATGCCCGTAGGCCAAAGCTGTGACAACGGGAAAGGATCCCTGATCAATCATTTGTCGTGACAAAAGTAACAGCCAGTTGGGATCTCGGGACCTCGGGCACGTCGGCGAGACGGGTAGATAGACCGAAGCAGGGTTGACGTGTAAGGGCCAAGACGTGGCCGGTTGATTGTAGTACGAGTAATCCCCCCTTGGCGTTTAGTCAGCTACAATCAAAATCAATAAGCGCATTGATAATCCTAATCGGTCATTTCCGACGCATCAAAAACCCTTTAATTCGACTCGACTCACCTGTGAATATAAATAATAGATCACTTTCGGATCCGTTTGCTTCTTTTCCCACACTCGACATTCACAATCACAACAGTACATAAAACACAATCATACTGCTTTGCAACAATGTGCTGTTAAACGGTTCACACACCCTACCCAACCATCCAGAGCTCACATCAACTGAGCACGCTTCCAACAGAGTCTACGGCTGATCACCCCTTCACACTGATCAAACTGTCTATTCAACCTTACCCAATAAAAAACATCACCACGTTGTCACCTACATCCAACGTTAACATTCACAACTCTAGCCAAAATGTCCTTCAAACCAGTTTGCATCCGCTTGATCGCTCGTCAGCGCCCAGTTCCATCCGTGGAGACCTCCTACCACGGTCCGCCCCAGACGGGCCTGCCGTCTTCGACGCAGGCTCCTTTTGGCCCACCTCTTCTCCCGACACCTCGATAGCCCGCGTCACCATTGCCTCATTGGTATCTCGCACAGTAAACAACTATCACGGTACAACGGAATCATCCCCTGCAATCATTGCAGCAGCTATTGATAATCTATCAACTAAGAAAACAGCTTCTTTTACGAAGTACGACACTGTCGCACCCCCATCGGACACCTTCGACAGTATGCGTTTCGTCAGCCCAAGCTCTCGCCCGTCTCTCACCCCTCTTGGGTATCGCCTCCTTTCCGTTTCTCAGCGGAAGTTGGCGACTCTCGACGGTCTCGACTATGACGAAGGTCATGCGTTAAGAAAAGGTCTCCTGGTTCGCCAGGCTGTCCAAAGCGCTTGGAACTCAGTCGAGCAAGGCTCAGTCGCCGAAATCACCGACTGGCACCGACAAGGTGCTATGGGCCTGGACGTCTTGACTGAAGAGGATGAAGAGGAGTTACTTGGTGACTCTGACGAAGATTCTCAGGAGAGCAACGAAGCGAGGTGGTTCGAAGATCTCGTCACCAGTTTCGGTGACGATGAAGCATACACCGAAACTCTGGATGCGAACCATGAATGGGTCGAGTCGAGCGTATCACTGCCCGTCGACGATCTCGAGTACGACGCAGGTTACATGGAAGCATTCACTCTTCCTTTACCCGACTCACCGCCGATTACTCCGCCAACCCTCCCTGCGTCTGCCATCATGGTCATTGATCATGATTGGTCGAGCATCGCAGATGTCGAGGTAGTCGAAGTCGACGATCTGGAACAAATCGACCAAGATGATGACCTCCTCGGTGTGGAGGACCTGATGTCTTGGTCGAGAACCCGCGATTGGCGTCTGTCCAGCTCGGAAGTAGCGGAAGCAGATTATGTACTTCCTTCCACGCCGGTACTGCTCGGTTACCCTTCTCCGCCAGTCATCTCGGCGTATACGTCTCCGTCGATGGTTCCACCATCACCTCTTCAGCTCACCCCTTACCCATACTCGACATCTAGCGAGTTTGTCTCTTCGCCTGATCCGATCATGTATTTCGACGAGTTCGAAGATTACGTCGACGACTTTGCGCTTCCACCGCCCTTGATCCGCTCGATGTCGTCGTCTACTACCTCTAGTGTCAACGGCGAAGACGAAAACTGTCATACGCCACCACTCCGTTCGATCGAGTTGGATCAGGATCAAGGCGAACTGGAGGACAAGGTCATGACAGAAGTCCGAGGAGTCTGGCACGCGATGAGCTAGATAGACTGTTCATTTTCTTTTCGCTTTAACTATTTCTTGTCTATATTCTTTTTGCTGTAGTAAACTTGAAAACCAAAAAAAAAGAGAAGGAATGGGGGATAGTTCTCCAACTATCTCTCTCTGCTATATTTCTCGCTTTCACTCCATAGTTGACTCTTATGTTTCCCATTATGCAGATTTGTTGGCGTGCAAACCGGATTCCAACTCAGTCTGCTTTGAACTTTGGGACAGCCATGTACACACACTACTCAGACGTGTCATAGAAAGTCTCTTCACTGTGAGCGCGTAGTGTCCAACCTCAGGAGTTGATATCTACCGTGTGAGGATGGCTTGATGTAAATGGTTAAGATGCTTCGACGAGGGATATGACCTTCTGAGAGAAGCGAAGAGATCGTGGTAGTCATGGACAAGATGATCATTTCTGCGTCGATTGGTCAGGCAGCGTAGAGAGTACCAAGGAAACCTTTCAGCTGTCGGATATAACCAAGGGACAAACAAGTGCTGGCTACATATTATAGATGCATACAACAACGCTTGTAAGCTGATCTGGGACAATTACGCGGAAACAGTGCCAATCTGTTCTAGTCTATTCCGTATAGTGTCTTTGCGAGTATCGATCTTGTCCACAAGCTTGGACGTGATATCGGTCCACACTTTCGACGAAGTGGTAGCAAGGTACTTGTCCAGTAATGGGAACGGAGGAGTATCCTTCTCTTCGTTGTCGTTGTCAATGTCTGCCGGTGAGTTTTCAGATACTTGCGTTTCTGGTAAAGCGCCAGAACCGAGGATCTCTCCTTTTGAGACCGCGTCCAGCAAAGCGACTAATACAGTATCGATCGGTACTCTTCCCAAAAAGCCTATACCTTCCTTATCCGCCATACTTTCTCCGCCTCCACGACCAAAACAATCGCTGATCTCGCCACAGCACGGACAGACGTATCCAGCCATATTCTCTACTAATCCCATCACTGGTAATCCCAGTTTCTTGGTAAATGATAATGACTTTATCGTGTCGTTCAGCGCGGTCGTCTGAGGTGTGGTGATCAAGATCGAAGTGGGTGTCGTAGGTCGGGTGGCATTAGGAGTGAACAAGGGATGTAAGTGCGTTAACAGCGAGATGTGCTCATCGGACGTTCCTGTGAATGAATCATTTAGCCAAGCAATACAATGCGGGATATGTGAGGAGCACTCACCAGGCGGCGTATCAATGACGAGATAGTCCAGCTCTCCCCATCTAACCTCTGACAAAAATTGCCGTATCATCCCATCCTTCTTCGGTCCTCGCCACACAACACTGTCCCCTCTATCCTTAAGCAAAAAGCCAATACTCATAACGCCCAACCTCCGTCCCTGGTCCACGTACACTGGGACCCAGCCAGCAGATGACTGATGCACTGAGGCCTCAGGTGTGTCTAAGCCTACCATTCGAGGCAAAGATGGACCGGTGAGGTCCAAGTCTAGTAATCCTACTCGAGTCGAAGAGCTTTGACCAAGTAATGAGAGTGCCAGTTGCACAGATGATGAGGACTTGCCAACGCCCCCTGGGAAATTAATCAGCGCCTGATTTATACCATTGATGGACTGCTTTCTCCCGCTCCTCACCTTTACCCGATAACACGATGATGATATTCTTCACCGACGCCAGTCGACGGGAGACGGGCGTTTCCAGCGAGTCCGCCATGGTGCCGCTAGGATTTCGAAAGCGACGTTGAAATAGGCAGCCGTATAGGTGGCAAAACCCAAAGCAGACAGATGGTACAAGCTCAATAGGGTGATATCGCTCGTTTTAGTAATGATATGAAGATGATTCAGCAGATAATGTTGAGCTGGTTAACAATCACTCTCGACTTTTGATACTGGGTGGAGGTGAACGACCGATATTACGTAATTTCCACCGTTTGCCACCTAGACTTTCTGCTCATTTACTCGCACAACCAACACAACCTCAATCCTCATCTGTCCCTCTTTGCTTCGCTAGCTGGGTCGTGGTCCCAACCTATATCACGCGCAACCTTACCTCACTTGTCGCTTGACTGGCTGCCTTGCTGGGAGACTACAGCTTAGGTACATCTTCAAAATGGCGCATATCGGTACCGTCAAACATGTGCCTAAGGAGGTCCGATACTCCTTCTTGCAGGTAAGTCCCGGTTCGCTGCCATTGTTGATCTTGGACATTGGCTGATGCGTCTAATAGATGGCTGCTCCGGCATCCTATGTCGCTGGTCTTGGTCGAGGGTAGGTCATCCTTCCTCAGCTCATTGCAGCAGTCACTAGGCTGAATCAAGGCTAATATCCAACTCTTTTAGTGCCTCTGGTTTCACCACTCGATCAGATATCGGTCCAGCGCGTGAAGGGCCGAGCGCAGAAGCCGTCGCGTGAGCTATCAATCGTCTGTCTCTGATGCTAGCTGACATGTATTGCAGAGACGCACAAGCGAAACGAGGCGAGGACGTACCGGATCCAGATCAATATCAGGACCCAGATGACGAACGGAATTTGTTCGCTGGAACTGTGTATGAAGCGGATGATGAGGAGGCAGACCGGATATGGGAGAGTGTTGACGAGCGGATGGATGCTCGACGGAGAGCTAGAAGGTGCGTACATCATCTTCGGAAATTGAGCTCCCATCATAGCGTGTGGAATATACAGCTGACAAGCCTTTCATGTTTTTCAGAGAAGCCGCCGAGGCTGAAGCAGCGGCAAAAGAGCGGGCACTCAATCCCAAAATCCAGACACAATTTGCAGACCTGAAGCGTTCACTCTCTTCGCTCAATGACGATGACTGGAATGCGATACCCGAGGCGGGCAACTTGACGGGAAAGCGACGGAAACACAATATGCGTCTGGAGGAGAACCAGAATGGCCGAAGTTATGCGGTCAGCGATACAGTTCTGGCAGATGCGGCGAACAGGAATATTGTATTGGGAGAGCTTGACCCACTTCAGCAGGCAAATGGAGGTTTCGAGACGCCAGCAGCGGATGGGACCATGACAGATTTCGTGTCTATTGGTAATGCGAGAGACAAGGTTTTATCTCTTCGCTTGGATCAGGTGAGTGAAGAGGTCGCTTTCAAGGTGATCGCGGTCGCTCACGCATGTCACCAGGCTTCGCGGGACGCCGCCAATGGATCTTCCACTAGTGTTGATCCCCGAGGTTACATGACAGCGTTGAACAGCCAGATCGTCCAGACCGATGCTCAAATAGGGTAAGCTATATCTACGCGATGCGATCGGTTGCTAACGGCCTCATTAGTGATATCAAACAAGCACGACAATTGCTACAAAATCTTATCCAAAGTAATCCGAATCACGCTCCAGGTTGGATCGCCGCTGCCTCGCTGGAAGTGCATGCCAAGAAGATGGTTGCAGCGAGAAAGATCATCGCCGAAGGCTGCGAAAAGTGCCCGAAGAACGAGGACATCTGGTTCCATGCTGCAGAATTAAATGTGAGTTCCAGATGCGTAGATGGAAGGGCGAACGCTGACCACTCTTATCAGACACCCGAAAACGCCAAAGTCATCTTAGGCCGAGCAATACAACATGTACCTCAATCAGTCAAGATATGGCTGAAGGCGGCGTCTTTAGAGACCGACGTTACAGCCAAGAAGCGAGTCTTGCGAAAAGGTAAATGCCCCATCTATATGAGCTCCCGGTGTACTAGCTGACAGAGCTTGCCTGTCTTAGCTCTTGAATACATTCCCAATTCCGTTCGCTTATGGAAAGAGACCGTCAATCTCGAAGACGACCCTGAAGATGCACGAGTCCTGCTCACGCGAGCTGTCGAAGTCATCCCTACATCGGTGGAGTTGTGGCTCACTCTGGCCAGATTGGAAACACCCGAAAATGCCAAACAGGTCCTCAACTCTGCACGAAAGAGGATACCGACGTCACACGAGATCTGGATTGCTGCAGGTAGACTCGCTGAGCAAACGCCTGCAGCTGTCTCCGAAGTCAAGGTGGAGGATGAGGCTGAGAAGACACGCAAGCTGGCAGCACAGGTCGATAAATTGATGAAGTTTGCCGAATCATCGTTGAGGAAGAACCAAGTCATATTATCACGAGAGCAGTGGCTACAAGAAGCGGAGAAATGCGAGCAAGATGGCAGTCCCCTGACTGCGCAGGCTATCGTCAAGGCAACAATACATCTTGATGTCGAAGAGGAAGACAGGCGGGCTGTATGGCTGGAAGACGCCGAGAGAGCAGAGAAGGGAGGATTCTTCGAGGTATCGCGGGCATGCTTCGTGGTGCTTCTCGAAACATTCCCGACATCCTCGTCAGTCTGGCGCAAGGCTGCAGAGTTTGAGAAGGCGCATGGTACACCGTGGGTTCTCGTTTCTCTATTTGCGAGAACAATAGCTAATGATATGCTCAGTGACTCGGTCCAGGATATACTTGCAAAGGGTGTCCAGCATTGCCCCAACGCCGAGGTGCTTTGGCTTATGGCGGCCAAGGAGAAATGGGTTGGCGGCGATATCCCGGGTGCACAAGCAATCTTGGCAGAAGCCTTCAAGCAGAACGAAGATTCCGAGTCGATCTTCTTGGCTGCTGCCAAGTTGGCTGCAGAAACTGGGGAGATGGAGGCAGCCATGCAGATTTTGGAGAAGGCAAAGGCACAAGCCGATACCGAAAGAGTGAGTGACTGAATCATTTAGCTGATAGATGGTCGACCGGCGCTAACCCGATGTTCAGATCTGGATGAAATCCGCCGTGCTCCAGCGACAGCTTGGACAATTGGACGACGCGCTCAAGACGCTCGAACAAGCTATCGCCAAATACCCATCTTTCGACAAATTGCACATGATTCGAGGGCAAATCTATCAATCACGGAAAGAGACTGCCAATGCTCGAACTGCATTTGCCCAAGGGTGCAAATCGTGTCCGAAGTCCATACCTTTATGGATTTTGTCGGCCCGACTCGAGGAGCGGGCAGGTGTCGTTATCAAGGCGAGATCATTGCTCGAAAGGGCGCGGTTGTTCAACCCGAAGAATGACGAGCTATGGTCAGAGAGTGTGAAGATCGAAGAAAGAGCGGGTGGAGCGCAACAAGCGAAATCGCTTCTTGCACGAGGTACGTCGGCGTGTTGTTATCAATGGTCGTGTGAGGCGCTAATATTCTTTCATGTAGCAATGCAAGAGTGTCCCACTTCGCCTCTACTTTGGTCTATGGCGATATTCATGGAAGCGCCTCAACAGCGCAAAGGTCGTTCGGTTGACGCGCTCAAGAAAGCAGGCGAGCATCCAGCAGTCATCATTGCTGTCGCTCGGCTGTTCTGGGGTGAGAGGAAGATTGAAAAGACGAGACAATGGATGCAGAATGCCATTACGGCTGATGCGGACTGGGGCGACGCGTGGGGATGGTGGTTGAAGTTTGAAAAGCAGCATGGAGAAGTTGTGAGTTTTGAGTCTGCCTTGTTATCTCATCATCGATATCGAGATCGTTACTTTGGAACAAACAGAGTATCGTGCTGATCCCACGTTGTGTTTTAGGAGGGACAAGAATCCGTCATTGAGAAGTGCATCGCAGCCGCACCCCACCATGGACCAACGTGGCAAGCAGTATCCAAGGATTTGGCCAATATCAGCAAATCCACGAGGGAGATCTTGGACCTGGTGGCTGCTCAACTAGAGTAATTTGTCGCGGCGATGAGCTGGACACATTTTCACGAGTACTTCTTGTATCGCATGTACTCGAAGCATATGAAAAGTCCATATATGAACGAATTCCTTCATAACAGTAAACTGGTCGATAGTTGACCTGCGCTGGAATCGAAAACCAAAGTAGATGAAGGGATGAGATATGTGATTACTGGAATCCTCTCTGTACTTGCAAATCACAACCATTATAAATACATGACAGTGTATCTTGCGTATATGCACAGCCGAGAAAGCATAATATGAAAATATGGGACTCGAGCAGAATAAGAGCACAGAGAGCCGTCCATCCACCCGACTCTCACTCGTTGGGAAACATCGTCACCGAATACGAGGTTTTTCTAATGACACCTCACGGCATATTTGGGCGATAATAGCCGCTTGGCGGTAGCGATACCTTAACAGCCGAGCAAAGTTGCAGTGTTTGATCCTGGGTAGTACCAGAATGAAACGGCAATGATCAGGTAGAGCATCATGAGTACGAGACCTTCCATCCAGTTCGATCGACCGTCGGACAAGGTTTGGTTGACAATGAGGACGGAGAGGAAGAGAACGATCGATTCGTATGGGTCGAAAAGTAATGTCATGGGTTTACCGATACACCATGCCAATAGTTGGATGACGGGGATAACGAAAAGCGCAATCTGAATCGAAGATCCAACAGCGACTGAGATGGAGAGATCGAGCTTGTCCTTGACTGATACGGAGACGGCGGTAAAGTGCTCGGCGGCATTGCCGACCTATAACCATAGTCAGTCAGCATGACCCTTGAACAAAGTATGCAACAATAACACTTACGATAGGAAGCAGGATCAAACCGACCCACTCCGCCGACAAGCTGGGGTTGCTCTCCACCATACCGTCGATACTGGCCACCAGGAACTCTGCTGTCACTCCAACAAGAATGGTATCGATGACCATGACAGCCTGAATCGCGCAATTCGATCAACGACGATCCTTCACAGAACGGCCGTAGCGGAATACTCACAATAGTCGTGACTACGTTCATCTGTGGCACTTCCTCTTCCTCTTCCTCCTCCTCTTGTTCTTGTGCAATTGGTGCAACAGCTGCAGCTCCATTCTCGGCGTTGACGGTTCCAGGACCATGGACAGCAGGTATAGCGCCCCCAGCTATGCCGGTAGGCGACGCAGCAGTGTCCGACGTCGATGCAGACGCAACCCCTCCCTCCTCGTCGTGCTTTTTGCGATGGAAATGTCCGCGGAGTCGCTGTTTCTCGAACATGCCGGATATTTCTGCTGGGTATTGCGTTGACCGGACTTCGTTTTCGCCGTCCGCAAAGTAGGACTATAGCGATGTTAGTGAATCCTTTTCGGCGCAAAGGAGGTGTGACCTACCGCATGCGTCCACATCTGGAAAAGCAGGTAGCCTACATACAACAACAAGAGTAATATCGCAACACCGTGACTCATGGCAAGGAGATCGGCCCCCTCACCGGCCGCGAGATCCGAGCTGTCTGAGTTAGAAGTACTCGAGCTGAGAGAAAAGTGGAAAGCGGAAGGAATCAAAACGGCGATGACAGCAATAAGCAGAAGGGACGAGTTGAGCTGCGCGGCTGTTGACTTGATCGACTGCTCGGCGAATTTGAGACCACCGGCAAAGAAACACCTAGTTCACGAGCGATTCAGCACGGGAATCATACTACTCGTTACCGGCAACTTACATGCCCAAGACCAGTAAGATATTACTCAGGATGGATCCGACCAAGGACGACTGCACGACTTCCAGCTCACACTAAGGGCTCGTGCATCAGCGCTCGATGTCTGACTACGATGGAGAGAGACTGACCTTTACGAGAGCGAGAATCGCAACAATCAACTCGACAGCATTGCCCAAAGTGGCGTTGAGCAAACCACCAAGGGTCTGTCCCATACGCAGGGCCGCCTCCTCAGTGGCGAAACCGAGCAAACCAGCTGGGTAAAAGGATGAGTTTGCGGCTACGCGAGTAGGGGACAGCACATACCTAGCGGAATGATGGCGATAAAGGTTGTGCAGAAGACCGCGGTATCGGAGATACTGTCAACGCCTCCACTGTGTTTGGCAAAGTAAAGTGCCCAGCCGATTGGGATGAAGATGAGGAGGGTGTTACTGGGACGGAAACAATGGACTTCAGCAAGCGATTACTGGGACCGATACGCGGCGGCAACACCGCCGAGTTGCGACCGGACATCAACACTCACAGCCATGTACTTTTGACCGCCGCCTTGATACTGCTCCCGTAAGTGGGAGCCTTGCCAACGGGCTTTGGCGGCGTGAAGAGGCCAGTTGTCATTCTCCTTATGACGCCTGTGTGGGGCTCGTACGTGCTTCCGCGCCTGCTACTTCTACCAGACTCGCTGGTGTGCCTTCTGATAGGAGTTCCAGTTCCCAGAGTCACTTGCTTGGTAGCGGTAGGATTGCGTCTTCGAGCACCGGCACCAGCGGCTGAACCGCTTATGCTGGGGGTAGGCGTCGATGTATCATTTCGAGCTGGGACCGTGGTCGACGTAGTGTTGGTAGTTTCAATTGCGGTGTCTCTCGCTGGTAAGCCAGGTGATCCGGGAGGCGAGGCGGTCAGAGGCCCGCTGTTGACTTGGTCTGAGAGGGTGGGATCGTTGGCACGAGGCAAGTTTTCGTCGGCGGGGAAGGAAACACGGCGAGCGGCAGGTGCGGCATCGGCGTTGTTGATGAGTTGGGCCATGGCGGCGGCGGGAGTGAGCGGGTGACCAGAGATGGGGAGAGGATAAGGTGATATGATATGGTTGAGTATGGCAGAAAAGGATAATATGATACGTTGAGGTGGAAAGGGAGGAAGGAGTGTGTCAGTCGATGGTACGATTCAGATGAATGCGGCTTTCGAAACAAAAGCTCACGGGTTGTCATGGTTGTTTATTGTCAGACGCTCCCTTTCTCCCTTAAGTTTCGACCTGATCTCGCAGTCGGATTATGATGTATGTCTCCAAGTCCTCGAGGGTGCAATGCGTGTTCAAGGGGTTGATGATGACGATGATGACGATGATGATGATGATGATGGTACTCGCTCAGACCTTGTTTTGATGGTGTTTACCGCGGACGAAGACGATCCCTTTCAACGTGATGGGCTGATTCTGCGTTGTTTACGACTATGTGCTCCTTTACACGGAATGCACTAGAGCCGATGGCGATACTTGGGATAGGATACGATGTATGCAGTAGCAATGAGGCGAAAGAGATGATTCGATTGTATAATTGCGAACAGACGAAAGAAGAAGAGGTGGTGGGATGTTTTGGTGATAAACTTACAAGTTGAATTCCAGTGTGGTACCTCGTGGCGTGGTATTCAGAACTATGATTCACAGCGAGGCGGTGTTTTGCGGACACCACTGACTACTTTAACTGCTGCTGCATTATTAGCTATGGCGCAGCAACATCGCTTGCTGCAGTATTGTACATGCCATGGGTACTGTCCTCTGACCCTACTTGGCTCTCTCGGATACCCGCATGTCAATTGTTAATGAAGATCCCTATTCGACTGCTGGCTTGGCATCGATGAGCTGCGTGCAAAAAAAGAAACACAAAAACATCGTCATCATGATCATGTCTCAAACAACCCAAAGTGGGATCGAGCAATGTCTTGGCGTGGCACTCTTGTACCATACAAAAAGTGGCGCTGGTATACTTGAGCAGATCTGCTTTCATTTACATTATAAGTCCTGTTCTACTAGCTCTCTGAACATCCAGCTATACATGCATATGCCGTTTAAAAACCTTTATTGACAAGTAACTTCTACATGAATGCTGGACATCGCTCTCGATCGACCTTTTCACATCTTCGCAGCGTCCGGATCTAGGCTCTATCGCCAACTCTACATGTACTCTTTGAGCTTGAGCAGTCTCTTGCCTGCGGCATGTAACAGCTCGGGGTCTTTGCACTAAGTGATGAACATGCGTCAATAAGACATAAGATCGGCTTTACATAGAAACACTCACGAAGGCGAAACGAGCGAAACGCTCTCCGATCTCGACGTGCTCGCCACAGTAGAACTAGGCGTGGTCATGGTCATGTCAGTCACTGACATGTCACAAACTCCCCCATATACCCCAAATAATGCTCACCTCTGAAGGGGGGATACCGACAACCTTGAGTTCCTGCGCCAACCACCAGCAGAAGGTAAAGTCCTTGCCTCGACCTTTGCATGTCGCAGGCACCTCAAACTCTGCTGGAACCTTGACGGGGCTGATGTCAACGAGCAAAAAGTAGCTGCCCTCCGGCCTGGTGTAGCTGAGTCCGATCTGGTCAAAGTATGAGCAGAGAATATCTCGACGTTCGGTGTAGGCCTTGAGTTGCTCCTCGAAGAATTTGTGCTCGGCCGCTTGTTCGAATGCGATAGCGACAGCTTCTTGCATTGGTGAATTGGTGCAGAAAACGATTCGGCTGTGAGCGGCAAGAGTGGCCGCAGTGAGCTGGGGTGGGCCGATGAGCCATCCTGGAAGATAGCATTAGCCGATGTTGAAATGATTGTGAAGCTACTTACCGATACGCCAACCAGTACAAGCGAAAGACTCTGTGATTCTCGTCAGCGCTACCCGTCTACAAGCAATAACCTATACTCACTTCCACCGGAACCGACGGTCAACGTTCGCTCCCACATGCCCGGAAGGGTGGCGATCCTAACATGTTCCTTTCCATCGTACACCATGCAGTCGTACACCTCATCCGCAATGACCAAGACGTTGTTCTCAATACAGATTTTAGACATCTCGGTCAGCTCCTCGCGAGTGAAGACTTTTCCGACGGGGTTATGAGGAGTGTTGATGATGACAGCTTTGGTCTTAGGCGTGAACGCGGCGCGGAACTCGTCCATGTCGAGCCTCCAATCGGCACCGTCTTTGATTCCGGATCCAGTAGGAGGGTGGAGAGGGACAAAGACAGGCTTGGCGCCCTGGAAGTGGATGGAAGCAAAGTACTGGTCAAAGTATGGCTCGATGCAGATGACCTCTTCTCCGGGCTCGCAATGGGCGGTCAGAGCAGCGAACATGCCTGCTCGGATGTCAGCTCAAGCTGAATGGATCAAGGAAGGGGACATAAGTGTGACGCACCTCCATTTGCCCCAGCAGTCACGACGATCTCCTCGTTTGTCAGCTCTCGGCCTTCAGCAACGAGGTTCTCGAACTGCGAGCTGTAGTGCTTGCTGATAGCCTTCAGCAGCCTTGGTCGACCTCTGGGGTGAGAGTAGTGGTGAGACATGACGTTTTCATCCATCGAGACGTGAGACTCCTTGCGGATCCATTCTGGAGGTGCCCAGTTCATGAAGCCCTGACCGAGGTTGATGCAGTCTGCCGGAACGTTGGCGGGCCTGTTGATGCGCGGTAGGACAAGGGGAGAAGATATGTTGCGGCAGCGGGAGTTGGTAGTGGTGGGAATGAAAAGGTGGAAGAACGCATATGTTGAGAGGTTCGTTAGCGCCTGCACTAATAGTCTGGCCGACCAAACAGCTACTGGCTCAATGGCCAAGCGTAAATCACCTATCAATGGGATAACGAACGCGTCAACTCACGTGAAGATGGACCACACATCGAGCTTGTGAGTAGCACCATCAAACATCCTCTGCGCCTGAGGGATCTTTGCCTGCTGAGAAGTGGACATGTTGAATGATCTCGAGAGAATGGGCCAAGAGCTGGGTGAGCGATTGAAGGAAGCTGTCTTTGTGAGTTGATTGATAAGTTGAGCAGAACGACGAGCGGTCATATAAAGAGCGTGTCTGAATGAGTGTATCAGCACCAAGACATTCAGTGAAGCAGGAAGAAGTAAGTCGAACGAAAGACGAGTTGAGAAAGGCAATAATCGGAAGTTCGGTCCGGTAAGGTGAAATGGATGAACAGCACTTACGAGCTCGGCGATGGTACTGGAGCAGCGATGCTGGTAGCGGTCAAGATATCAAAGGCTGTTGATCCGACTCTAGAGCGACGACGTAAGATGGAGTGATAAGCAACTATGAAGTACTGATTTCAAAAGATAGTCCGAGTCGGATTCGGGAAAAAAGACATTTTGGTGCTGGTTGCGTGCTTAGTGAGAGATCGGCAATGACCGAGATTGCAAAGACGGGATCAAATTCGATTGTACTCGTAGATAAAAGCCCGTTGGTCGTTTCTCCACAATATACACGGTCTTGCACTCGAGAGAGTGCAGGATAATCAACATCTATGCTTGCTAGCCTGACTATCGCAACAACAAGATCCAATTCTTTGATAGGTCACATTTACAGATACACTACCATTACTGTCGCTGATCTGCTGGTTTGCGGCGGATCTCATGCTCTGCTCCGCCATGAGCGTGCCCTTGGAATCAAGTTGGAAGAGAAGGAGGATATCAAGCGACCCATCAAGTGTCGATGACTCACCTGCAATTCTTACACACACGACTCTCAAGTATGAGCGTCATGGCCCTTGTTCGTCATTGACTCAAACACCTCCGTTGATCAATTGCAAGCCGCCTCAAAGCATACATCTGCGGCAATGCAGTTATACTAACAGAGTCCTCGAATACGATGACGAAGATTCCGAAGACGAAGCTCTTCAATATCACAGCAAAACTTACGCTCAAGCCGACGACGACTCGGATCATGAGCTGATACTTGATTACGAAGACGAGGAAGATATCCTCGAACAAGATATCCGTTGCAATACACCTCCGAATGGTTTGATGGACGAAGCGGCAAAGCACGAGATGCTCATACGTCGACGAGAAGCCCTTGATCGCGCCAACTTCCTATCTGACCCCGTCTCACAAAGTATGAACATGGCGGACAGCAACGGTGACGAGATGATCTTAGAGGAGACCCAAGGCGGAGATTGCAGTCAGGAACAGTATCTTGGCGATAATTCCATGTCAACAACCACCACTCGATCTATGCGTTCGGTGGAAGGACTGATCGACGAGGATGAGATAAGGCGGTAAGTCGGCTCCGTAGCTTGTGCTCTTGCTAGTGCCAAGCCAAAACACTTTATAGACGACAAGCACTTGGATACGTCGAATCGCTCGTCATCAGCTTTCTCGAGCAGATCAACACGTCTTTAACCATTCTGGACAATCAAGAAATGTCCTCCAGTATCAAGCAGATCAAGCGCAAGAGATCGCTGAGCCAAGAGGATTCTGAGCTCATCCTCGATGACAACGAGATCGGCGACGAAAACCAGGAGATCGCATCAAGCGGCAAAGGCCAGGCTATCGGTATCACCCTCGCCCTCCTGAATCGGCAGACTGGGTATGTACACCACAGGTCGTAGGGATACTTACGAGAAGCCACTGACGCGTATATGCAGCAACGATCAGATCATTGCTTTCCCGGAGGATCCTCTTGCCAGTGGCGTGCGCGAGACGTCCACGAACCGACTCGGTAAGCTATAAGATTGAAATAGAACGGGCAGATTCACCTTGCTTTGGTCAGCTTGCTTGTACACAGTCGCGGTGGCGCTGTATGAGGCTATTCTGCATTGTACGAGCGTCACATTGCGGTGCGTCACTGACTTACTAAAAATACGCTTGAGGCAATTGAAAACCAGCATCGCCCTTTTCCAGAGATATATATTACCGTGACAAAGCTCTATTCAGACGTCAAGACGTGGTCGACAAAGTTTGTTTAAGACACCCTTCCAAAGTAACACACCTGCTAACGGACACGTCACAACTACTGTTCTGTTTGACAGCTCGTGGACGACCTGGTCGCAACAGCCGGTCTAAAACGAAAAGATTTCCATGTTGTGAGCTGCGCTCACCCGATGATGCGGATCGAGCTATCACACTCAAGAACGAAGCGACTGAGTACTGCTAACAACCCGGCATACATGACGCAAAATGCAGTGCGCCTCCGCAAAGGGTCTTGTCGCTGCATCCTCACTCACAGTTTATCGTCGATCAGGCGAAGCTGTGGTGGTCTCATCGAGCAATGCGAGTGGAAAATTGTCTTGATATTCGCTATCCGCTGATTCTGCCATTGCGGACAGGCGACGTTGATTGACCCCATGGAGAAGATTGATCGTCTCGAAGCAGCGGAAGGAGTAGGTTGGGTGCTGATTGTGGAGAAAGATGTGAGCTTGCTGCTGTCAACGGCACACTACAAGGAAAGGTCTGATTGCCTTTTAGGCTGTATTCCAGACACTTTGTAGCGCCCAACTACTCGAAGACTCACGACTTGGACCCGGCATTCTGGTCACTGTGAGCATCACTGATCCCGAACTGTTGCCCAAGGACTCTTCTGAATTTCTTCATAGGGTAAAGGCTATCCGGACCTAGCTACTCGGCAGTTTCTGCGACTCGTCGCGAGCACCTTCCCAGAGTTAGTGGTATCTGACTCCTCTTATTGTGACGTTCCTTACGCTCCCTCTTCTCTTGCGTTTAGGGCCAGTCTCTACGCCCTGGTCGACGCAGATCCGCACGGGCTGAACATACTGTCAACTTACGTGTATGGAGCGAAGAAGACGGCGCACTCGCACGACCATGCGGGTTTGGCGCTAGGGCGTAGAGTGGAATGGTTGGGCTTGAAAGCGAGTGACTGGAAGAGGTGAGGCTTGGCTTTCTATCAACCCATCTGATAATGGTGGACTAACGCGGCTCGAACAGCTTGGGCATTCGATACGACGATTTGCTCCCGCTCGAAAAGGCGGACGTCAGGCTGGTAGGTGTACCTGTCCATTGCTGGGGAAAATGCAAGCGCGCAATGAAGCTGAATGTCCTGAGCATAGGCGACGAGCATGCTACGACAGCACAACACGCTGCCGATGGAATGGAAGTAAGTCCTGTTTCTCGAGCTGCTTGGCTGGTCAGATGATCCTTGTTAGCTGATGGCACTGAGCAGGCAGGAACTGTGTCGGATGCTCCATCTCAACCGAAAAGCCGAGATCGAGATCATCCTGGGGTCCACATCGACTTCCGACAGCATGTTGCTCGAGCACGATATGTCGCGCGGTAGCATTTTTGACGATGAAGGGATTTTGGCGCATCCAGCTGATGGAGAAGCGAGAGCACGACAAGGCTACATGAGCGAGAGTGGAGCTCAGAAACTGGTGGAGTACATTGTGGCGCGTATCGGCGCTGCATAGCGAAAGTGTGAAGATGAGTGCGCGGTTCAGAATTCCATTTTCCAGGTACGCTCAACATCATGTACGACATTTTGTAACGCCAGTAACATACTCCAGTATACTCGTACTGTATGCACCTGCTGTACGTGCATAGTCGTGACTAACCTTTAATCGGCCAAAGCCGGTATCGGCGCCGGCTGTCCGTGGTATTTTGAAGGGGAATGGTGGAGGTGTAAGTGGAGGTTGAACAATATGATGAGGTGAATGTGGAGTCGTACAGTAAATCTGTCATCAGCGTATAGCAAAGTGATAGGAGACGGGGCAAGTTCCCCCCGCCCTGCTCCATCTACTTTTGAACGCAATCGTTCGGTGTATCAGTATCAAACAGCTTTTGAACTTGAAACAGTATAACTCGATCCTGCAGCAACTAGAACGATATTCATAATAGCAAGATGGCCACCGAGATACAGATGGAGTACGGTAGGTCCAACGGATATCCTGACCCGTGTCTGAGGATAGGTCAGGATTCAAGGCTGACGTCCTGATGTCAACCGTTTGATCTGGCTTGATCGCAGTGCGATTGGGTTCGAGCGGGCTGAAGGTGTCCAAGATCATCCTGTGAGCTGAGCGTCATCTTGACAAGTAGCTAGCTGCTAATCAAGTATGGTATTAGGGGATGCATGTGTGCGTTTTGTCTTTCTCTCGTCTTCCCTTTGTGTCTGCATTGCGCAACTACTGGACTGCAGCAGTGGGAAAGAGGAATGATGATCGGATATTGATAATCAACCTTTTTCCGCCTCAGCATACGGCTCGTCCGAGTAAGTCTTCTTACTTAGTACTTGCCGGAAAACCGCTTACTGACATGTTGTCGGATATTCTAGTTGGCAGGACTGGGTACTGGGTGAAAAGGAGGGTATCGAGCATATTCGTTATGCGTACGAAGCGGGGATCAACACTTTTGAGTGAGCACCGGCCCTCCATTCTTAAGCCCCTCTCCTCAATCCGCCAAGGCGGGGTTCGGCTGTTGTAATGTATGTCTGGTTTTGGCTGATGCTCTTACTTTGGCTCGACAGTACGGCCAATGTGTAAGTCTCTCACTAAGGGCTCAAAGCGTACCGGAATCCTCGCAGTGTGGCTGATCTTTCGGTGTTTACCAGATATTCGGCCGGAGCATCGGAGGACGTGCTGGGTAAAGCCATCAAGGAAATCGGGGTGAGTCGCGCTTCGTCCATCCCCGTCAATCAACGCAACCACGACCGCTTAGCTCATTCGATCCTCACTGACACATCTGTAGTGCACGCGAGAGAGTGTCGTGATTCTCACCAAGGTCTATAACCCCGTGACGAAAGGGCCCAAGCGCGTCCAAGCTCCCGCAAAGGACAAGTTGGACCAAAGTGGTTATGTCAACGAACACGGTCTTAGTCGAAAGGTCAGTATCACGGATATTTCTCACTTGATACAAGTTGCTTTGAATGTACACTAGCTGATCAAAGTAATCTGTACTCGGCTAACAGCACATTTTCGATTCTGTCCAAGCTTCGCTCAAGCGATTGCAGATGGACTATATCGATGTTCTTCAATGTCACAGATTCGACCCCAATACCCCTATTGCAGAGACTGTAAGTCACACCTATCCTTAACTACATTATGAGGATTGGTTATAGTACTGATGGGCGGCATCAGATGACTGCGCTCCACGACGTCGTCAAGCTCGGATGGGTGAGGTATATCGGGATGTCCAGGTGAGCTCGATGACGGCGCCATGCGTGTTCGTGTACAGCTGATACTCGGTCCATTTAGTTGCTGGGCATATCAGTTCCACGCGATGCAGAGTGGGTCATAGCGCAAGGATTATAGCACAATACGACGCTTACCTACCTTGATGAGCAGACTACGCAATCAACAACCACCTCACTCCGTTCATCTCTATGCAAAACTTCCACAATGCTTGTTACCGTGAAGAAGAGCGGGAGATGATGCCTACCCTCAAGGTGAGTCTCATGATGAGCCGTGTAAGAGGTAGCACGTCATCTGACGCTTAACGGATCATATAGCTTTTCGGAACAGGGTGTATCCCTTGGTCTCCCATGCACAGAGGGTTTCTCGCTCGTCCCTGGGCCGCCGAGAAAACTCTGCGTTCGAGCACAGACAAGTGAGTCCAATTCTCCAGCTTATGGTCTGCACAGATCTCTGAGCATGGCTGGAGTACACTTGTGCACATAGTTGCGTCACTCGCATGGGTGCATGCTGATAGATCTTGCTTTGAATGGGTTTCTCATCAATAATAGAGGTTTCAGGGAGCCGACGCAAAGCATGAAAGCGATCAATGAGCGAGTTGAGGAATTGGCTAAAGCCAAGGGCGTCAGTATGGCTCAGATCGCCCTAGCTTGGTCGATGAGCAACGACTTCGTGTCTGCCCCCATTATCGGCACGACGAGCTTGGACAAACTCAAGGACCTTATCGGTACGTCCGCGCATACAAAACTTGATAGCCGGTGATTGATAACTGACTACTTGGTTTGTGTGCTACGTGCTGGTTGTAGGCGCCGTCAATGTGACTCTTACGCCTGAAGAGAAGAAATCGCTCGATGAACCGTACACTTCTCAAGCTGTCGTATGTCCCATGTCCTTCCTCACTTCTGTGCTTCAATTGACTACACGCTGATGTCAAGCAGTACGGACACGTTTAAGTTGGCTACAATAGTAGTACGATTTGGTCAGGATAGTAGTTTAGCTTGAATTTGCCAAAAATGATGCAGTGGATGATGATATTACAGTCGTGGTTCACCGTATCTTACTACTACACAGACTCTTCTCTTCTCGTCCTGTATGGGCAGAGTACACTGTCTCGCTTTTGTCTACATTTGCCCGCTGACGGACCTCATCGGTCAATGACTCGAAAGGGCCGCCTCGCTCAGCGGCGCCCATTGATAGACGCGACTCGCCTCCACTCTATCAGCCATCACGTCCCGACCCTCAGCGACATTAAGTACTCGTGTAGACCGAAGCTTCCGTTCCATCACCAAAGTCGTTTTTACATGCAAGCGAAGCGGCTATGCGCCTACCGCATTCCGCGGCATTCATATTCGCTCAGGTCTCGAATCTTACGTTTGCCGGCTATGAGCATGTGACTGCGTCAAGCGTTAGTACCTCGTTAGATCCCCTGATGACAACGTACCGCGGTGAGTACCGCGGTAACCCGGGTCTCTGGGCATTCGACGTCGGTCCTATATAATCACCATGGCCCTCGCATCGTCTTCTTCAACAATATAAGATCCCGCTGCAAGTGAGTCAAGCTCGGCCTAGAAAGCACCTCCAGATCTGCAATGAGACGATGCTGCCCGACTTTCTCCGCCATCACAGGTACGACCTAGGTGTCGTTTCCTTCATTGTCACCATCTACTATTCAACAAGTATCAAAGGAAGCTCAGCACGACGCAAAATGGCTTGTAGTCAACTTTCTCTCAGTCCTAATCCATCAGTTTGAGGAATACCGGCTTCCCGGCCGCGATGAACATTGGCGTGCACCGCAGCCCCAAGCCGGCCAGCTATCCTCTCAACGCCCATTCTGCCTTGATCACCAATGCGTTTGCGACATACGCGCTCTACTTGCCCCCGATCTTCTTACCGCGACTGGTCTGGTTGGCAATCGGGCCCATGCTTCTAGGATTCGGCAGATCCCTCTACACGGAATCAACATCAACTCCAAGATGGGGTGCCTTCTATGACCCAGGCCTAGCGTCTACCGTTCTCCCCCATGTCCCCATCGGCATCGCGTACTTGCGACACGTCGCTAAGATCGGTCGATTGACGCTTCTGCAACTGACCCTCGGCATCGTCTACGGAATCGCAATCATGTATTTCTTCCTCGGCAAGGACACCTTTACATTCGCACCGGATATGAACACGCCACACCCTTTCTCAGACGCTGAATTGCACCGTGGAGGTGTTGCTGGTTGGCTAGCGCGCCACCGTTAAAAGGTCAATAACAATGCATCACTTCGACATGGCACAGCAGCGTAAAGCTCGATGATCCCGTAGACCAAAAATGCATACCCCACCCATATGGCTACAGCAAGATCGAAAGTGTAATCTTCTGCAGGCGCACTGTGACCTAAACATAAAGCTGTGAAGCTCCTCTCCCAAGCCCAGTGTGGGGATCATGTATATAAACGAATGTGATGTGGTGTTACAACAAACCAAGATGTGTATCCAAAAAATTGTCCGTGATGTATGCTAATGCTCCTTGTCCCATTTGGTCCCATGCTAAGCCTATTTATGCGATGCAAAAACCGTTCTGCATGATCGCAGAATCCCGCCTCGTTCTGATCACTGCGCTCAACCGCGAGCTCGCAGCTCACTGCACCAGTGACACCCCTGCTTAAGCTCATGAAAGCGAGATTGAGCCTAAACCGCCGAGCGCTAGAAGACCTGCCGCGCCGGCAATGGTCGAAGCGAGGCCTAAATGTAAGGATGACGGTGCTGATATAGTTGATAACGCGGACGAGGTAGTATTCGCTGAGACGTAAGTGGCGACGTTGACATCGCCGCACAGTTTGAGGACGCTTGCGTCGGTCTGGGAGACGAACACCTAATTGCGAAAGCAGGGTGTCAGCCGTGGCCGGCTGAAAGAGGCGTAAGATTACGTACATAAGGCATACCACCGTAGCCAGCAGCAGCATAGGAGACGGAGATGGCGCCGCCTGAGCCTACGGTGTACTGCTTGCAGGATAACAGGTCGATCACGTTGGACTGAGCCTGCCATCCACTGGTAGGAACACCAAAGTGGGCGTCCTGGCTGGGACTTCCACGCTACATAGTCACTTTTGTGAGCGATATGGCGATTGTATACTCCGTCAAACAAACTTACGTTGGTGAGCACCGCGAGGAGAGGTCCTTTCCGGAATGCGACATCGTAATCAGTCGATGCCACAATCTTGGTCTGTGAATCGAGGAAGTTTGTTCCTGAGAACAGGGTGTTATTGGATATGACTGCGTGGCGGATCTCGTTGAGTTTCTTGATGGTGTTGTAGGTCGTTGTGTTGGAATAAGAGGATGGCCAAAGCGCAGCACGGTTGTAAGGATCGGCAGCACCGTTTGAAAAGTCTTGTTCCTGCCCATAGTAGACGATGGGTAATCCGTCAAAAATGAACTGTGCGACCATAGCATTATAAGCGAGCTGAGAGTCTGCAGTAGTATTTTTCCATCGAGGCAGATCGTGGTTCTCGATAAAGTTGCCCAGTAATCCAGGAGAAGGGAAGCTCGCAAGGACTTCTGTAGCGATATCGACGAAGCCGGACATGTTACCGCTGGGAGTACCGAAGCCGTCGACGATGCCATAGTACAACGGGTAGCCGAGCACCGAGTCCATCCATCCCTCGGTTTGGAAGTCGGAAGCGAAACTGGCATAAAGTCAGCTCTACTGTTCGAAGTTTTGGCTCGGCACGACATACCCAATGTCCGCCCCATACACCTCTCCAATGCAGAACACTCCAGAGGCATTACAGAAACCGGTCCAGAATGTTCCAGGCACATGCTTTGCGGCGTCAATACGCAAGCCGTCAATAGCATAGGTGGAGGTAAGATTTGCAATCCAGCTTTCCAGTGAGGCAATGACAGTTGGGTTCTCAGTATTCACATCCATTAAAGGCAACTTGTTGTCACCGAGCCAGCAGTATTCGATAGATGTTTGATTGGTGTAATCGATCCAACATTGCTCATGGAATTCTGAGGGGTCGCTCCATCGAGACCCATCGGTCTTGAGGGATGTAACATTGGTGGAATCGGTAATGTTGAGACCTGGAACGTTGTTGACGACAATGTCAACCATCAAATACCTGTGAGCCACAGTATTAGCATATGAACCCTTTGCATGATGCAAACTCTCACATGTCACGAGCGTGTAATGCAGCACTCAAGGCTTGCAGATCCTCGGCGGTACCGAAGCGAGGGTTGAGGGTCATAGGGTCGTTGACCCAGTAGCCATGGTAGGCGTAGTTGTAAGGGGTGTAGACGTCGATGTTTTCTGAGAGTTGATCCATACATTGTCAGCCACATAGAAGAGCGAGCAGATGGTCAGGCACTCACGGCTGACAGGGGATATCCAAATGGCGTCGAAACCCATTCCTTGTATGTAGTCCAATTTGTCAATGATCGACAGCCATGTTCCTCCGCACCATGTTTGCAGTGCCGGGTCGCATGTTGATGGGATAGGTGATGTTCTTGCTGGTGCAGAGTCGGAAACGGGAGCGAAACGATCAGTGATAAGCCTGTAGAGCGCATTTGTTAGAACAATACTCGCTTCTGAGAGTGGCTTCAGCTATGGGCTCACTGATATATTGATTTGCCCTTCCATTGCTCGGCTGTTGCGGCATTCACAAGATTGAGGGCTGCTAACAGGCCGACCAGCAGTAATGTTGAGGATGTTTGTGGTCTGAACATGCTGGGAAGGTGAAGGGAAACGTGTAGATGGGGAAGAGCGTGAGGGGTTAATGAAAGAGCGTGGTGGTCTGTTGGGAACAGACGTTATGCGATTATACTGATAAAGTGTATATTGGGGAGATGATTATGCCACGACTATCGACATCTGCTTGGAGTATGTGGATGACCGGGGCGAAGAAGGGTCAAGGAGTGTTTGTACTTGCTCTCAAACGATGGGACAAGCGGGGCGGGTCGTAAACGGACTGGTAAAGGACGTTTTGGAGGATGTCAAATGACAAATGAGTGTGTATGCGTATGTGTTTGTGTAGGTTGCGCGGATGTCGAAGCTCCGTGCAGTGAGATAGGTTACGGAAGGGGGCTGAGGTCTAGTCGAGGCTGAAATGAGGACAAATAGCAATCGACAAAGGGGAAATGTGAGCGGTCCGATGTGGTCGAAGGTGTTTGTTTATGGCGAATGAATGGGGAGGTGTCGTTTGAATCGATTTTTTGAAAGGTCACGAGATGCTTGCGAGCGTATGGATTTTCGAGGTCGATGTTGTAATGAGCGTGGTGTGCAGTTGGTGGTCGTGAGAGAGATAGTCGTGTGAGAAATGGAAAGGCGGTCGTCGTCGTGGTAGATGAAAGTGATAAAGAGTGTGTACCGTAGATGGAAGTGCGGTGTTGTGAGTGTTGTAGTGTGTACTCGTCGTTCCTCAGGGTGACATCATGTGGTGCTTGGTCGAGAATGGGGAGGAAGGATAGGTGGCTGGGGGTCGTCGGACGAGTCGATGGTTGTTGTTGGGCTGCTGGGTTGTTGGGAATTGAGGCAGAGTCGGAAGGTTATGGACGGTGTTTATTCCTTACTACTGTGTGTGCACTCGGTTGCGAGTCCATAGTTTCCGGCCCAAACCGTAAAAGGTTGTTTGGCTGAGTCAAGTGATGTTGCATAGGACATATCACACTCAATGTACGGATTTGCGGTCCCCCATCTACAGGACTAGCGCCACTGGTAGTGTGCTGTCCATCCAATGGAACGTTGCGACACGGTGCATCGATTATGGCGACATGGCGATGTGGTCAGGACACACGAGATCATAACAACGGATCGTGCCTGTCGATTGGGGAATATAACCTGACACATTAACAGAAAGATCAGTCGCGTTAACCCATCTATCCTGGGTTATTTATGAATTTGTGCCCAGAGTGGCCAAGCACCCTGATACTTCGGCGCCAAACATTTACGAGTAGTAGGGGCAACGGCATCTGTTAATCTGCTTCTGCTAAGCATGCGTGCTCGATATGCTCTAGCCTTGCACCTTCTGTTTTTTTCTGTTTTTTTAGCAATGTGCAATGGTCATGCGGATCAAGTTTATTCCCCTCGTAGTATTTTCAGGGACTTTGTTGATTGTTTATTCGACCATGTAACATAAGCCCAATGGATGGAGTTGGTCGGTAACATACCGGCTTCTCTAGGGTGGTAATAAAGTTCGTTACAGGCGAGAAAGAATGGAGCGCTTTGCGCGGTGGCTCCCAAATAACGATCCACAAACAGCGAACGATGTGATGTCGATCGTACTTTGGACGCGTAGCGCGGCTTTACACTCATGTATTCTCATCGGCAGTATATATGCCGAAGACCACTGAGTCTGCACGCGTATCATCTTCTGGAGGAACGTTGAGTAGTCCACATAGAAAAGACACGATGAGAAGAGCATTGTACTCCTACTGCCGTCAATCAGTCCAGCATCCGTGTCGTATATTGACAATGAGCGTGGATTCATGACTATGCTAGCTATTTCCGCGATGACCATAGGCAGCGAAGGGAAGACCTGGACTGGGGCTCCACGAAACAGATGTCCACTCTTTGACTTTCACGATCGCTACGATCATGCACTAACTTACCTGTTGTCATACAGGCATGACTCGCGACCATGTCCGTAGCAGTGATTCAAGGCTGTTCATCAGGTCTCGGCCTAGCTTTGACCCAGCATATACTCCGTCATACATCTCTCAAAGTATATGCGCTCACTCATCAACGATCGAATACAGAAGTGACGGATCGGATATTGCAAGCTGCGAATCTGGACAGTGGAGAAAAAAGTAAAGAGCGATTGACAGTTATAGGGGATGTGGATGTGAGGGAGGAATCAGGTCTGGATAAAGCGGCTGGCGTTGTGAGGGAGAGAGAAGGTAGAGGCAGTGTAAGACTAGTCGCGTGCTTGGCGGGAGTGGTCAGTTCCCACTTTCGGTACCTATACAAGGTTGTCCAGCTAACGCAGATTGAGTAGCTATATCCCGAAAAATCTCTGTCTGCTATCGACGCTAGCACAGCCCTCGCTTCATTCCAAATCAACACCCTAGGTCATCTCTTGACGTACAAGCACTTTGTTCCGCTCATCCCTACCAGACGGGAGTTTGAGAAGCTCAGTACAACATGGGGTCAAACCCAGTCAGAATCCGATCCGGCCAACGGCCTTGTCGGTAGTAGGAATAGTCTGTGCTTCTCTCTCAGCGCGAGAGTCGGGAGTATAGCGGATAACAAAAAGGGCGGTTGGTACTCGTATCGCGCGTGCGTCAACTCTCTCACCATCTCACAAGAAAAAGCTTATATAGAAACGATAGATCCAAAGCTGCGCTTAACCAGGTCATACGGACAGTAGATCACGAGGTATGTCATTCGGCATTAGCCACACAGGACATACAAGCTGATCAGATGTCGATCTTCTGAATCGCAGCTCTTCAACAAATCGTCTTCGGCTGTAGCAGTGGGCTACCATCCAGGCACAGTGCTCAATTCTTTTACAAGGCCAATCATAGGAGAAGCCAAAGCTGATCCAGAGCACGGACGATTCGAGATTGAACAAGCGATCAAACACATGACGCAACTGATGAGCCGCGTCAATCAAGATCGAGAGGGAGGGCAGCAAATGGGCGGCAGATGTTGGGACTGGCGCGGAGATAAAATTGAGTGGTAATTTTAGCGTTGCACGATAGCATTGCCCAAGACGGCAGTTTTTTCGGCTGTACGATCTAGCCGTTGCTCTTACCTTTGTTCACGAGAGCAGGTGGTATAGCGTGGTCGTAAGGGAACGGCCCTTCCCACTCGCACGCCCGCGGCATGTTGTATCAAGCTTCCTTTGATAGCTCCGCGCGGTCCTTTGACCTAGTCATATGGTGTTTCTCATTGGGTAGACACCATGCAAACATGAGCTGATAGCGTGCAAAATGAAGATAAGGTACAGATCATTCCACCTTTCTCGCTGAGTTCAAGTGTTATATAGTGTACTCCGCCCCAAGATGGCACCGTTGTGGCAAGTCTTACGCGGTCTGAACGTAGGCAGCGTAGGCGACGACGTGAGCAACGCTGCGAATAGCGCCGTCGATGGGGCGTCAGGTGCAGCAGAAACGGCCCAAGGAGCTGTGGGTACAGCGACGTCTGCGGCGGGAGGGGCGGTGGCTACGGCTACTCAGGCCGTGAGCGGGGCTATTAGTACTGCCACTGTGAGTCGTTGTCTGATTGGTTTTTGCCGTGGTACTCCCTACAGAATGCACATCGCATGATCTGAAGACTATGTGTTTCGGTCGCAGAGCGCATATGCCGACGCGACGGGCATGCTGGGAATGTTGAATAAGATCGAAAACGTAAGTAGGGCTATCGCTCCATCTGTTGTAGTCAAAGCTGACGATGTGTTAATTTTTGGTTCTCAGCTAATTTCAACAGTAAGCCTCTCATCGCGACACGCACATGTGACAGTAGAGACAGCAGCTGATATTGTGGTAGCTCGAAGGGTATTGGGACACGTACAAGATCTACATCGAGCTCGGTCAGTCGTGTGATCTTCGAGTCGTTGTTGATTAAGCTGACGCGGAATCGTTGATTGCTAGGCATATGCGCGTTCATTGGTATAGTAGTACTGTCAATTCTGTACTGCTGTTTCCATTGCTGGTTCGACTGCTTCCACTACTGCTGCTGCTGCATCAAGTGTACGTGGCGGTGCGAGCGATGGTGCTGGCGCCATCGCGGGCCGTGTATACGATGCTGCTGGTCGTGCTGTAACAAGGATCTGGCTGAAAAGGAATTTCATCTTTGTACTAGAGGATGTTTATGGGCAGTACCGAAGCACGTGAGAGATAAGCAGGAGCGGCTGCATGGCGATTTGCGCGAAGGGTGGTGCGATATGACGCATTGCGTTGCGCGGAAATGCGGTCGCATCGAATTCTCTAACGATCCGGAAGAAAGGGCCAAGTGGCATTGGTGGGGACACCAAGACGTGCACCAGAGCAGGAAAGAGTGCGTGGACTGTCTCTATGGCTGGATGAGGGACAATGCGAAAAGAGTCGAGGAGAAGCTGGAAAAAGAGGTCGACAAAGCTCAGAAGAGGAATATACATTGGAGCAAATTGGCGGAAAAGCGCAACGAGTGGGGCGAGGAAGTGGGTTCAGTAGCTCACGACGGTATCAACAGAGCTTGGGCAGAAAACGTCGGTATATTGCACAAACTCGGTACGAGCACGAAAGAGGAGTCGAACCCAGCGTATGACGAGCGGGTAAAAATCTCAGATTCACAGGCTACGGAAGCGTCGACAGCGAGACAGAGAAGGAGAGAAAGGCAGAAAGAGGTGGAGAATGAGGACGATTTCGGTCAGAAGAGAGAGTCAGAAGACGACGGGTCCAGTAGGCGTTAGACGTTAGTGCTCTCAGTCTAGGCGCGACCAATTTAGCGGCGCTATCAGCGTGGCTTGGCGAGTAGCGATGGCTAATGATACAGTCAACACGATGAATAAGGTATCAATGAGTCCGTCGTCCGCCGTTACTCAATGCAATGTGTGACATATCATGCGTTATGCTCTATCTCCACTTCACAGCATCCCGAGGAATTTCTTGATGTCTGCCTGGCTCCGGAAGCCCACTACACAGAATGTGTCAGCTGATTCTTATACAATGGGACAGTCTGATGCACTTACCAAACTTGTTTTTCACCGCTCCATTCTTGAAAGCCACAACTGTTGGCAAAGCTGACACCTAAATGTAAAATGACAAGGGGAGAGTCAGTACTCTTTTATAGTATCAAGGCCATGTCGAGCTGCGCTGAGTCGATAACGTTCGACGCACCTTGTACTCCCCTGCCAACTCGGGGAACTCGTCCACGTTGACTGTCATCAGGTCGTACTCCGACTCAGGACCTGTGACGCCCTTGAGCAGAGGCGTAAGCACCTTGCATGGTTGGCACCACCTGCAATCAAAATCAATGATCAGTTCGTGATATCAAGCGCTGAGAGCCATATAAGATCCCCAATTTTCCGGGGAAAGCGACGAGAGGGTGTACATACGAAGCGTAGAAATCTACTAGAACGGGCTTTGAGCTCGACTCATCTAATGCGCGCTTCGTGAATGCCTATGACAGCGTATCAATACGACCGTTGCGTTCCACATACTTGGAGAGACTGGGAAATTACAATGATGAGGGACTCACCTCTGCGTCTGCGTCCAAGAAGTGATCGAGAGCAGGCCGAGAAGCGTGCAAGGCCCTCTGAGCTCCTAAAATCGCTCCGGACCTGGATGCAGAGGGGAGGGCTGGGCGAGTAGATCGGAGTATTTGCGTCAACATGTCGAGTCGCACTATTTGGTATTACTCGGAGATAGATGGTATGAATAAGCTGGAATGGACATCATTGTCGGATAACTTGGTCATGTCGCCGCCGGCGGCTTACCATGCAGAATTAGGAAAATCAGTTGTCGGCGATCGCCGCCATCATCAATTCGCCGCTCAAGCTTTGGTAAAGCTGATAATTTCAAAATTCTCTACTTTTTACTTCATCAACAGTGATTTTCAAGATCATCAACTACTTGATCATCGCTCCTATTGCTAGCGACCTTTACTGCGACCACGAGACGTCAAATAGAATCTGACACGGACGGAAAAGCCAAACGAGCGGGATTATATAGCAATGCCGAAAGCTAGTAAGTCGACTTGATACGCAAAAGTTCGGAAATGATGCTAAATGAAATACTGTAGAGAAGGGCGGCGGTGGAGGACACAAGGGCAAGGTATACTCCCTGCCTACTTCGCAGAGTGAGTATCGATACGTTTCACAAGATGGAGCCAGCTGACTCGGCCGTTAGAGCGTCGCGAGATTGGTGTGCCGAAATTACTGCAGTTGACCGCGAAGCAAAAGTCAAAGGTGCGTCGTTATGTCAATAAGCGTATTTGTGCAACCAAGGCTCACTATTAGCATCATTGTCTGCTACAGAGCGCGGCGCCGGCTCCTAGACCTACACCAAACGCTCTTGCTGCCCTAGCCACTTCCCAAGCAGAGACAGATCCCTCATTATCCTTTTCTTCGCTAGGACAATACAGTATCGATACCTCGCTCACTCGAGATTCATCTGCCAAAGCGTTCATGCGCGAACTGAGAAAGGTGATAGAGCGGAGCGATGTCATTATTCAGGTCCTTGATGCGAGAGATCCGGAAGGGACAAGGAGTCGGTGGGTCGAAGAGGAGGTTAGGAAAAGGGATTTCCAGGGGAAAAAGCTTTTGGCAGTAGTCAACAAAATTGGTGCGTGTGCTTCTGCGATCACGGAACCTGTGATGCCGGCCTTGCTCATACTTGAAACTCTCACAGATCTCGTTCCTCGCGCCAATCTCGAGGCTTGGCTCAAACATCTACGACATTCATTCCCTACCATGCCTTTCAAATCGTCAACGCAGAGTCAACGGCAAAATCTCTCTCAAAACGCTGTCCCTCTGATCCAAGCTACCGCTGAACTAGGACAAAAGACCGTTATGCCAGAACTCCCATCAACATCCTCTTCCCTCGGTGCACCAGCGTTACTCCATTTGCTCAAGCAATATGCATTGTCAACACCGCACTCTGCCTTAACAGTTGGGGTTGTCGGCTTCCCCAACGTCGGCAAATCGTCACTTATAAATTCTCTCAAGAGAAGTCGAGCTTGCGCTGTCGCTGCTATGCCGGGGAAAACACGGGTGACCCAAGAGGTAGTCCTTGATAAGGGCGTCAAAATTGTCGATTGTCCCGGTGTCGTGTTGGAGGATATCGGCAGGGCAATGGAGGGAGAAGAAGGACGGAGAAAACAGGCAGAATTGATGTTACGCAATTGTGTGAAAGCCGAATTGGTGGAGGACCCTATATCACCAGGTGAGTCATCAAATGCGGCATCAAGTACCTTCAGAGTCTAACATACACCAGTGGAGGTCATTCTCAGCAAAGTGGAACCAACCTTGCTGCAAAAGCAGTACAATATTCCGCCGTACGACGACGTCCGTGATTTCCTCATCAAGGTAGCTTTGACCCGTGGGCGACTTGGCAAAGGCGGTATCCCAGATCTTGAGGGATCAGCGGTCTCGGTGCTGCGTGATTGGAACAGTGGTAAAATAGCGTTCTTCACCGTCCCGCCAGCTATTCATCCATCATCCGCACCAACCGCTGGCACAAACACCGCCCAAATTGGAGTCATTCAGCAGGATGAGGACATGGGTGTTGCCGCTGACAAAGTCGGTGATGCCAAGATCCTGTCAACGCTCAGTGAGGCGTTTACCCTTGATGGTCTGTTCGATCATCTCGGGGACGAAGCTGCGTGGGAAGGAGAGGAGCAAGGAGCACAGCCAGACATGGTACAGGAGTGAGTGCTGAATATTGGTATCTGTGCCACTCAATGCTGATAGTATCATCCACAGTGCTGAAGTCATCGAGGACGTAGATCCTGCTCCTGAAGCGGCGCCAGAACAAGTCAAGATCGACCCGTTCAAGGCCGCCATGGCTTCCGACGACGAGTCAGAGTTGGGATCGGATGACGACTCAGACGCATTCCGTCCAAACCGTTCCATCCCTCTCTCAACCACCATCAGCTCTCAGCCATCTTTGGTCTCGGCCATGTCCGCCTACTCCAGACCGCAGGCCGTCGCATCGTCGAGTAAGCTGTTCACACCTGAAGAGCTGGCTACGCTGCCATCGGGCGTGCTGGACAGACAAAAGGCTAAACAACAAGCTAAGAAGGCCAAGAAGAAGCGCGCAGCCGCCGAACGGACAGAGGGAGAACTGATGTACGGCTTCATGGGCATGGACGTAGAGGAGCCAGGTGCTGAAGTAGACATCCACGGCGATTTGATGGAGGCTGAGTCGGGACAATTCGGCTTGTTGACAAAGAAGGAAAAGAGAGAAAGGCGCAAAGAGAAGAAACGCTCAAAGGCGGCTGTAACAGAGCCGGACATGGAGCTGGATGAGGATTTACTGGTAGATGAAGATGAGAAGAAAGAAAAGGACTTTGCGAATTTCTTGGCAAATATGGGTGGTGAGTCGATGCGCATCTCACGTGCTTCATGCAGTCCGAAGATCTGAAAAGTGGTTACTGACTATCATGTCATATGTAGCCGAAGACAGCGACGAGGAGTTATAATCAAGAAGCGCTATCTTTTACAGTTCAGACGCATTCAAGGCCTCATGTACCACCCAATTGTATCCATAATCATCCAGGAATGGAGCACCCTGTATGCAGATACATACCACTTGAAAAGATCGTCGATGCATGCGGCCCTGCTGCAGGTCTTGCTGATCACGTGAAGCTATGATAAACCCGACCGGAGGCCGGTAGATGATGGCGGCGCGTCGCGCATGGTCTGGGCGACATTGAGATATGGGCTGATCGGCTGATCCTAACAGTGAATACGACATGAGAGTAGAGATGTATATATGCATACGCGTTGTCGTACAGGTCCACACTGAGCTGAACAGCACAAACAAATCCTGTCATATAGAGAACAGAGCAAGATGCGCACGGTATACATCGCTACCGTCATCATGACACTTACCCTTTCGTTCGCGGCGCCAGCACCGGATCGGCCAGAATCAGTGAGCTTTTAGTATAGTGGATGACCAGGGCCTCATCACTAACTCATGCTTGCGCAGCAAAGAGACGAAGTTTCGGCGGACGTGGTAAAGGCTCTTCCGTTCTCTCTTATGAGCACAGGCGCACTAGCAGGCACAAGTGACCCGAGCGCATCTCCTCTTGACGCGGTCATAGAAACATCAGGAAGTACAGCGCACCCTTTCGCAAGAGATGACGCAGCGAGGTCCTTGTCTGAGCTGAAAGTGGACAAGCTCCTAACAACGGAAGAAGAGCAAGAAGGGGCCACTATAGCCTTACTGGGAGAAGTCAAAGAAGAAATGGAACCTGAGCGAGCCGACGGTGAAACGACCAGGCCAGAGATGATGCAAGCGGAA
The DNA here is from genome assembly GCA_026538315.1 of Cryptococcus sp. GC_Crypt_6. Taxonomy (NCBI): domain Eukaryota; kingdom Fungi; phylum Basidiomycota; class Tremellomycetes; order Tremellales; family Cryptococcaceae; genus Cryptococcus; species Cryptococcus sp. GC_Crypt_6. Next base: position 165,875 of record JALPBY010000006.1, on the reverse strand, counting down.
TTCAGAAAAGGTCTTCCGGCTGCTCCGTCGTCCCGCGACACAACTCGTCCTGATAATGCGCATTTCGAAGCTGTAGCAGCTGTATCAGCAGTCCCGATCGCGGTTGAGAACAAGCTCGCTCCTGCGTCCAAGGAGTTGTTGAATCTTGGCTCAGATTGGCTAGGACGGAGTATACTCAGACGTGGTAACCACATGTTCATCCACGTGAGTGCCTAATCCACTTTCCTTTTTACGATCCATCGAAATGAAAGGTCGATGATACCCGACGCTCATGATGATCTGATCATAGGAAGCCATGGACAGCGGTCGACAGTGGGGCGGAGCGGAGGAGATGGACGACGAGTCTGATCAGCCCCATTGGGGGTGACATGTGTCCCTGGATGACAGACCAAATACTAGTGCAAAGCCTCCGAAGGCAAAGAGGTCAGGCTTCCATACAAATGATGTACGATAGCTGTAGACGATGCCAAAGAAGTGAAAAGTCGTGTGCCACGGCGTGCTCACCGTAGCTCACTCACTCTCTCCCGAATTTTGCTCCCGTGCCTGAATGATCGAATCCCGATGTCGTGACTCGCATTAGCAAAAACAGAAATATAAGGGAGAATGAAAAGTCATCACTGTTTATAACTTGCTTTCACTACACCATATCACTGAAAAGGACAACTCAAAATGGGCACAGCAATACTCGCCCCACCGCAGCAGATTCCACTAGGATCGTCTGTCCCCGCGTTAACGGCTCATGCTATCTCCGTCTCCTTGCCTACTTGGGAAGACAATATCGGTTATGAGGAAGGCGACAAACGAGTAGTGGACAAGATGGAGACTGGCTATCCTCGCTTCTTTATCCATCGCAGTATTCAAAAGGTGCGTTATAGACGAACTTCAAGAGCAGTCGAGTCACCGGGGCCCAGGCTGACTTGTTGTGTAACACCCACAGCTCGCAGGCCTCTGCTTGACCAAATTCGGCCGTGAAGACGAACTGTGCATCCTCCTCGCTTCCCCCAAGGTCGCTCTAGCCGGAAGAGACTTCCTCGCCAGCCAACAGCCCTCTCTGCCTTCAAGAATAGTCGAATTCGTCATTTGCCCATCATCCATTCTTTCGGACCCTTCGGCCAGCAGCCCTTGTCCTCCTGGAGTAGAGGTGATCGAGCTTCAGATCTTGCTATTTGACAAAGCGCATTGGTCAACGGCGAAAGCATTCTGGCAGCATACGGGCGATGGAATCTGCTCCCGATTAGCAGATAGAGCTCTGAGCTTCCTCGGCGAGGCACCCGCAGGTAGTGAGAGGCCGCCAACCCCGCCTTTCGAAAGAACCCAGAGCAAGGGTTTCTCCTCAAGAAACAGGCACTACTCTCGCCGCACACCTTCAGTACCATCTACTTCTATCACTGGACATGCGCCTGCAATACCGCCCACGCCACCAACCGTATCCCGGATCGAAACTCCTCAAGATCAAGTGGCGGAAGACAACCTTACGTCCGACCTTACCACATACCTCGAAGAGCGATACGGGCGAAATCTGCCCATGTTTAATGCACCACTGGCCAAACAAGCTCTAAAGAGACGGATAGCAGGCGGTCTGCTTCCCAGCGATGAAGATTTTGGGAAAATTGACGATGTTGCAAGAGGAGCCAAAGCGGGCTCTGGGCACAAACCATTACAGGAGGACGATGTATACCTGTATCCTGGAGGCATGAGCGCAATATGGCACGCTCACGATATTTCGAGAAGTGCGAGGCGACGCAAAGGTCAACCCGAGGGCAAGAGCGTCTGCTACGGGTGAGCACAAAACAAACTGTTTCACAATGATCGATCTGCTGATACCCCATTAGATTTCCTTACACAGATACCCTGAAAATCCTCAACAAGTGGGGACCTGGGTGTCACTTCCTCGGCAAGGGTGGTACAGAGGACATCGATGTGCTTGCAGACTTGCTCGCGCAAAGAGATTCGTCCGAGCCACCCATCCTAGCCCTCTTCTGCGAATTCCCTTCAAATCCACTGTTGAAGAGTCCCGATCTCGTACGCATCAGACAACTGGCGGATCAATATGGCTTCGTGGTGGTTGTCGACGAGACAATCGGCAATTTCATCAATGTCGAAGTGGTTATGTTTGCAGACATTGTGGTTAGCAGTCTGACGAAGATCTTCAGTGGTGACGCAAATGTCATGGGTGGCAGGTGAGCACGAGTGGTGTTGGTGATGATGATAGTGGAACGCTAAAGCTGTGCACGTCATTGTAGTCTGATCCTGAACCCTAACAGCCCTCTATACCTCGAGCTGAAAGCGGTGTTGGACGATGAGTACGAGGACCTGTACTACCCGGAAGACGCAGTGTATATGGAGCGCAACTCTCGTGATTACAGAGCGCGAATCAAGCGGGTCAACGATAACGCCTACGACGTTTGTGACTTCCTTCATCGACGATCGTTAGCAGACACCACTACGCCGGCGGAAGGCAAAGTGATCAAGAACGTCTACTATCCTCGATATATGACGCCAGAGACGTATGCGCAAGCACAACGACATCCTCCGTTGGGTAAAGGTGGATTCGGCGGTTTGTTTTCTCTCACGTTCACGTCGGAAGCGGCTTCACAAGCATTTTACGATACGTTGGGCTGTGCCAAGGGTCCATCTTTGGGTACTAGCTTTACATTGGCTTCGCCATATACTATCTTGGCGCATTATCTAGAATTAGACTGGGCGGCAGAGTACGGCGTGGAAAGAGGTTTAGTCAGGATTAGTGTTGGTCAAGAAGATCATGCGGTCTTGGAAAAGTGGTTCGGAGATGCGTTGGCAGCGGCGGAAGCGGTAGCAAGGTTATGATTAGGTTCATTGCACGTATCTTGTCAACATCCACAAATATGTGATGGCATTATCCCGCCTGCGCTATATATCTGCCTGTATCATGACTGAGGAGATAACCGATACGTTGGCAGTTTTTGTGTGTATGACTTATTCTGGTAACTCTGATCATACACTACATTCCACCCGGTTGCGATTCCGACCACCCACGAGGTAATGTATGCGGATTATTCAATATCAATCGGGTTCCAGGAGATCGCGCCTTTGGCACCTTCGTCCAAGGCGTCTAGCGCTGCCATATCCTCTTCGTCGAGCTCAAAGTCGTAGACTTGGGCGTTAGAAGCGATACGGGACGGAGTGACGGACTTGACCAACGGTACGTATCTTATGGAGCGCACAGAAATATCAGTCCGCCGAAATGAAAGACAGACTGACTAAGACTGAAAGAGGCTTACCCCTTTTGCAAGCTCCATCGGATGAGGACATGTACGCCTTCTTTGCCGTGCTTCTTTGCTATCTCCAGGAGCGTCGGGGTGTTTAATCTCTTTGCGTCTCCACGGACAATAGGGCAATACGCTTCGATGACAATGCCTTTCTCCTGGCAGTACTTTGCTATGTCTCGCTGCTGACACCATGGATGAAGCTCGATCTGGTTGATGGCGGGCAAAGGCTTCGGCAGCGCTTCGAGGTGTTTGACTCCGCTATTCGGATCCAGGACACAAGGTCAGGTCTCGCTTGGCATTGATGAGATGAGAAAGGGAAAGAGTGTACTGACAAGTTGGATACACCAATATCTCGCACCCAGCCCTCTTTCTGACTTTGGACAAGAGCCTCCCAATTGTTCGCCCGACCTTTCTCCCCTCCCCACGGAGCATGAATCAGCATCAAGTCGATATAAGGGTTCTCCGAGCCCGACTTGTCGATCTTCTTCAGCGATTTTTGTAGTACGTCATAGACCTCTTTCGGAGTATAGACATTATGCGAAGGCATGTATTTGGTCGTAAGATAGATCGAAGTGCGCGGTACCCCTGTGGATGCTACTGCGCGGCCCACCACTGTGTCGAATCCGCATAGAAGTCGTTAGACGTCTCGCTCTCTTACACCCCAATACAGAGAAGCCGACTCACGATCTTCGTTGTGGTACCCTTGGGCGCTGTCCACTATTGTCATGCGAATATCATACATCGATTAGTCACTGTTAAGCAGCTAGGAGGAGAGCAGCGCACCGTGCCTGTAGCCCACTTTGAGCGCTTCCTTGACGGCATTCTCGCACTCTTGCGAGCGGGCTTGATACACGCCCAACCCCAATCGAGGTATGGAGTGACCGCTGCTCAGCTTGATGGTGCTCTCGAGAGTGAATGACATGGTCGTTTGGCTTCGGCTAGGCTAAGGGCGTTAACACGGTCAAGGACGAAGAGGCATTTGATCACTCGAGTATGATCTAAGGATCTATTGATTGACAATCGCGTGGTAACTCAAAAGTGGAGGTGAAGGCAGCGGTAGCGGTAGTGGTGACGTAGACTCATGCCACATTCACCGTGGTGCAATGGGAAATAAGTTAGAACCAAACAAAGTACCAGCTAGCTTAGCTGGAACTACGAGTACCAAGGCAATACCAGTGTGAGTATGCATGCTCACTCGCCGGAACAAGAGTGATCAGCAACGCACCTACGTCGTAATGCTCTTCGATCGATCATGCGGCAAAGGCCTGGAGGGCCAAGCGGCACTCCACCCGCATTCCAGCGATACTGGGGTTTATTTTAAGCGACATCACGACTGACCATGTTCGCTGTCTCATTCGCCACAAGCCTACGTCGTCTGAACGACTTCTAGAATTCTCTTACTTTGATGATCTGATATTCGATGATGAGGGTAGACGTCAGCTCGACCTGGACGGTGACGGTGGATGCGTTGTCGGCCGTGGAGAAACGCAAATCGGAGCGCAAAGGAGGAATGACGCATGCTGCGCGATCCAGTCTTCACACACACACATTCTCCTTTGAACGAGGTGCGAACGGTATATATACTGACTGACTGCTGCGATTGAGACTGATCTGCTCTTGTCCTATCCCTATCCGACGTTCTGATCTTCTGATCGATACAAGCTTTCACGCCTCTCCGTCTGTACTTCACCCATAACTCACACAACGATGGTCTCGTAAGTACGAGTCTGCACCCCCTCGTAAAGCATTCCACAGGTCGCACCGAGATGCTGACTCGCCTACTGCGTAGGCTATCAAGTATTAAAGGCACTTTGCTAGGTGTTACCCTTGCTGTCGTCTATGCCGACGTAAGTGTCAAACCACTATTTGTATATTATATGAACACGATAAGCTGACATGTCTCATGCCTTTTTGAACGCAGATGGTGATGAATATCGTGATGATCCGCAAGTCGGAGCTCAACTATCACACGTATCCGCCAGCAGTCATCGCTCTTCTGGTCATGTCCATCTTACAGAGTTTCTACCTCCTGTGGGTCCTTGTCAGAAGTGGCAAAGGTGTTCTCTGTCAAGCCAAGATCGTAATGGGCATGTTCGTCTTGTTCCTCCTCTGGACTCTGGGTAAGCCCCACTTCCCTCTCCCTGTCTCTGTCCCATATGCCGCTCTTTATGAAAGACGCCGGCCTGCTGAGCATCACACCTGTTTTCGCCTGGGCAGGAGCCATCATCGCCACGACCGTTCTGCGCCACCATCGACCATATTGCCATGCCTCGGCAGTCAACCCCGGTGACGTCTGCGGCGTCATGCGCGTAAGTACAACATAGCACTACATGATCTGCTCTCTCGACTATGCTAATCCATGCCTGGAAATGTAGGGCGTCGAAGGACTGGGCTGGGCAATGGTCGGCTTCGATCTCATCTACATTGTTTTCCTGACCATGCTCGTTTCTGGCGAAGGAACCTGGAACAACGAGCTCATTGACCTTCCTCCTAGGCGCAAACCAAATGAGGAGCTCGAGAAGGCACCAGCGCACTAAGCATGCACTGCGGATGAAGCATAACAATACAAGTAGATTAATTCAATGGCGAATATGGATGAAAAGCGCACAAGATAAACCCTTGAGTAGTCACTTGACGATATAGAAATAAATATATAATGCAGTCAGTGACATCGGTGTGTGCTTGTATGGCTATGTTCGATTTGTACTGGCTATGCAGTGTCCCAGAGGAATCTGACCGTCCCATCGTTCCGTCCCATCCCCTCGACAGCTTCATCCACGCCATCGCCAGCGCCACAGCCTTGAGCGTCCATAGGTAAAGTTGCCCAACCGGCATTGCTCAGAGCCGACGGTCTCTTCCCTCTCAAGTAGATCTTCAGCTCTGTGAGCGTCTGAGTTGTCCAGTATGCCGGAAGGAGGAACGCAGTGTTTCCCAATGTATTGGACGAAGATGCCTGAGCAGACGACGAGACAGTCGGTTCCTTGGGCGATACGGGTGACGGAGTGTGAATCACCCCTCCAGCATTATCGGACGGGAGGGAGAGGATGGTCATGTAAAGGTCGATGAGCGCATGTGCGATCTCTGCGTGCAAAAGGGTTAGTGCGAGATCAAGCATGACGCTCTGAGGATATGGAGCCTCACCATCTATGTGCGCTGTTGTAGCAAAGTATTCTGTTTCCCACGAACCACTCGTACCGAGTAATCTGGCTATTTGCAGGTTGTCCGCGGTTTCATCGCTGGAAGGCGTCGACTCCAGCTGGCTAGATTCAAGCAGCAATAACGAAGCGGTATATATTGATCCTAGAGCTACCTCATGCGGAGGATACGAGAGCGGTGCCTGTGTTCTGTAGCTGCACAATGAGGCGGCGTGAGCTTGTCATCTTCCCGAGGCTATGTCTTGCTTACCAATCTACAGCTACGCGCCAGGCTTGGTGGCAGAAAGCCTTGTCCACTATTGAGTCAATCGGGTCAGCTAACGATGTCGCAAGACTACCGCCATTATATGTCGTCCCGCTTAGAACAGAGCTAACACAGGCGACTCACGTTTCATCCTCTTACAGAGCTTGACGACCTTTTTCAGTCCCACCTCGACGCCGAATTTGAAGCACATCGTCTCCAAGACTAACCGCTCGATACTGAGAACTTGCTTGCGATCATGTTCCAGCCCATTAGCTTCTGCTGCTGCTTGATCCAAGGCGCCTTTGCGGATCAAGTGCGGGAACCGGATCGCGTATGATGATAAGACTATTTCGCGCGGTTTTTTGAGTGTGTCGTGGAGCTTTGAGGAGACGTAGAGGCATGACAGTGCCACTTCCTATAGTGTAACAGATGATAAGCCTGACTGTCACCATTCGCGCCATAATGTATGGCTACGAGACATCGTCTACTGCTTGGTCAAGGACTCACGACATAGTTGAAATCCTTGTATGGGAAGAAGAGGTGGAAGCGCATATATAGCGATTGGGCGGTAGCTATAGTCCGCCTAGGGCTATGTACCGATAGCAACAGGTCATTAGCCCCGATTCTCCAGACGATCGGTTCGTACTCACAAACCACATCTTGATCCGACAGCATCGATAAAGCCACACGCTTGTTGTCTTCCCCGTTCTTCACGACTGACACTGAGCTTTCCTCGCTGTTTTGCGGACAACCGCTCGACTTCGGCAGGGGCGAAGTATGGCTTAAAGTGCTTGACATGAGAGCTCGAGGCCGACCCAGATGCCGAAGGTGTAGCTGTCATATTCGCCCCTCTTCCGTTGTCTTGTGTAGTTGGGCTACTGCAAGCGTATGCGGTTGAACACGTTAGAACGAGAAACGAAACACATAAGATGAAACTCGCCAATGAGTGCTTGCCGACAGTTACGTAATTAATCGTCACCGCGGCAACCTCAGCTACTGTAAAAGTTGGGTCCACCAAAAGTTGCTTGATACACGAGCACTTCATCTCGTTCAAATCGCTTGCGTGCTAGCTTGTTCGCCAAAGAATAGCCAAATCAACATTGCAACTAGTCAACAAGCCACGAGCGACCATTACTTCCCTCCTCGTCCGTCGCCCTCTTGCCGCTTTGCTGCGGAATACGGGGATAGCAAAAGCGTTGCCCATGATGCCCAAGGCACTACCTTCGCCAACTCTACCTCTCAATGGGCTATTTCCCATAGCCAAGCCCTCAGGGCCGAGCTCGTACGTCTCGTCTCTCCCGCATATACGTCTTGTATTAAACCTCATCCGCTAACGCCTCTGGCCCATTTGTAGGATGAAAGTCATAGACTCCATAACCCCTTTATTACTGGAATCAAAGCTTTTTGACGATCCGGAGAAGCGCGCTCTACAGCAACCGAGGAACAAAAGAAAGAAGAATTTGACTCATATGGGACTCAAGATTGGACAAGGAGGCACATTGGATCCTCTGGCGGACGGCGTGCTGGGTGAGTTATCAAGAAGTCGCCCTTAGCAGCTACTATTGCCGTGACTAATCGTCCCATTGGTGTTCCCTCGTCCAGTCATTGGCGTGAACAGGGGAACGAAGCACCTGAACCAGTTCTTGGAATGCACGAAAGTGAGTCTGGATTTCTGACTGGCATGATTGCTCCGCACATTGTGCGACCTGCCTGCTTACCATGTACCACACCAATTTAGGAATACGAGAGTATCGGCTTATTAGGCGCAGTCACCACTTCGATGGACTCGGACGATCCTGTCTTGTCTACTGCTTCTTGGGAACATGTGACAAAGGACGACATCGAGAAAGTTCTGGACAGGTTCCGAGGCGAGATAGAGCAAGTACCACCAATGTGAGTGGACCACAGCTTTTGGCGTCAGCAATCTTGTGCAGTCTTTGATACAGGTGACAGATTCTCCGCGCTCAAGATGGACGGCAAGCCATTATATGAATACGCGCGCGAATCAAAACCTCTCCCTCGAGCGATACCTACCAGAAAGTGCCAAGTCTCGATCGAGTTGATCGACTTCCGTCCCGCTTCGGTCAGCCCTGGAGATAGCGGACATGATTATCGCTGGCCTGAAGCGCGGCTGTCAGTAGAGGAGAAAAAGGTGTTTAGGCGATTGACCGAGATGGTTCATGAAGCACAAACTCATTCGGCAGTGCCAGAAGAAGGACCCGACTCTAAAGAACCAGAGACAGCTGCAGTGGAACCACCGGTGCCGGATCTGGATGAACCGGACTACCCCGAGGTCTCACCGAAAACAGGTCTGCGACCACCGACATTCACAGTTCGCATGACAGTCTCATCTGGCACATATGTACGGTCAATAGTGAACGACATAGGCTTGGCATTGGGGTGTGGTGCGCACGTCGTCAAATTGACGAGGACGCGACAGGGCGAGTTCGCGCTACATGGTGACGAAGAGTTGTTAAGCGAGAGCACTACTTCTGCGGCTGCAGAAGCTGAGGGCGGAAAAACGATCAAAGTGGAGGAGGAGAAGGTTGCTGTTTCTGAGGAAGAAGAGATGAATGCCGGTCCATCAACAACGACCTTAGCACCAGAACCACCTTCGTCCCATCCGGCCGTAGGAGGAAGTATACCTTGGAGCGTGTGGCAGCAAGCTTTGGCTGCTCGTGAGAAGAGGATAGAGGAGGAACAACAAGAAAGGGAAGAAGCAATAGCGTCTTCATCATTGTCTGCAGAAGAGATACAGACCAACTATAATCCCGATGCTATCAAGAGACGAAGATGGGACAAAGGATTGGAGGAGTGGGAAGTCGAAGTGTTGAAACGATTCAAGAGCGTCCCAGTGCCTATCAATGGTGGGCATGGGTGGAGACAGTAGCTGGAGGTCACAAATATATATACAATATCGGTGACGTGGCGAGATCGCCCGTCCAGGTATGCATAGCTCATACAACAATAGTACTGCAAGGAGCTCTCTGTCATTATCGTCTACCGAAGCGGAATGACCATGATGTCTTTTGCCACCTTGACATGAACGCTTTCCACCTCCCATCCACTCGCCGGCTGCGCGGCTAAGAGCTGGCTTTCGAATTGATCATTAATCTGTTCTAGCTGTATAGTATTGTAAGGTGCGAGCACAGTAGCCGGCAGTGACGTGCACTGCTGATCCATATCTTGCTCCAAGCTGTCTGATTCTGAGCCAGCCTTGATGTCATCCTCCGTGATGCTAGATGTCGGGCTGTCTGGGTTGTTATCGCCATGATTTGTTTCTAGCAATGTCCATGCGAAAGAGGTGTGAAATTCCGGGTCAGAATGATATGCCGGCAAGTGGTAGATGTTTAGTATGGGTTGGATGATGTTGTCTATTATATGGCTAAGCTGCAACGGGAGGAGACAGAGACATATAGTCAGTTTAAGAGGAAGATTTGTCCTTGATTCGCTCACCTCGTTCGTCCCTGCTCCAACTCGAAGTGCTAGGAACGCCCTGCCGCCACTCGCCTCTCCTGCTTCAGCTTGGCTCGCAGCTCGCGGACTATGGCGAGCGGGTGTAGAGGATTTGGGCGTATTGTAATACACCTTGATTCTACCTGCGAGACTCAATCGAAAAGGTCCCACTCCCATCGCCGTCCCTTTCGCACCGGTACTGGTACCGGTACCGGAACGAGATCGAAGACGAGTCGCCAAGTCGTCCTTGAATGAGGCGATCTGTGATCGTCTCAGAGCTAGAGGCTGGGAGAGGGATATGTGTAATGCTGGATTGGAGCTGGAGAAGAGTGGGTGTATGGGATGATTGGACTTGGTCCTGGGGAGCAAAGCGAGGATGTCGTTCAACGCTGCTCTCAAAGCTGCTGGGAGCGGCACTGTATCGTTGAGCATAGCGTCAGACTTGACATTCATTATGAAACGGATGGACGCAGCGCAGCAGCGCAGCCGCCGGTCCGAAGCATTGACGTACAATGAAGATAGACATGCGCGGTGTACTCGCCGTCAACAAAAGGTCGAGTACGTTTCCGACCTTGATGCAAAGCGGAATCGTCCACGTGTCCTATATCATACGCAAGGTGAGTCAGCCTTTGTTTTTCTTTGCACAATACCTCGAAATGTATGATAGCGTTGTCCGCTACCGAGTGAAGCAGACTAGGGCGACGACGCTAGCTCACCTGGGTTGAAAGAAGAGGGCAAGCTCGGCAGAGGTTTGCTGCAGGTATAGGTATCAGAATCAGAGACTAAAGCTAATGAGGAGTATGACGCAACGTCGAGCTGTCTGCCGCAGACGCACCTCTTCGAACCTCGCGGCGTCATAGTGCCCACATCACGTTGTCGACCAGTGGTCAGCTGTGATGTCGACATAGCAGCGTTCGATTCCTTGGAAGAGGGTGTATTGTTATGGTCTTCAGATTCAGAGGCCGAGTCGTAGTCGACCAATGCCATTCTAGTGGCAGTCGCTCACTGAACCGCAAGCATATTCGGCGATGAGCTGATCACACAATGCTGAAACGCGACAGTCAATCAAGGATGGACATTGATACCCGTAAAAAGCAGTGAAGTGGTGAAACGGAGCCAAACAATTGTCGGCCCGACTGATTTTTTCAAAGTTTCACTTCGTTCAATTCTACCTCGCTTTCGACTTCTCAGGTTCAATTGCTGCACAGCTGTTCATCTAGGCCGAACGTCTCGTCGCTGCGAGGACTATCCTGCTTGAAGTACAGATGTACTGGTACATCTCGTTCCTCCGGCCGCCGCCTGTGTCGGTATCTGCCTCTGTGGGCAGTATAACGATTACTCCCCAGGTCGCTAATGACCTACGAACTGAGTGAGTCAATTAACGCGATCATCAGCGATATCTCGCTGTATGATTTGATGTATGTGCTCTGTACATACATGAGATGCAGTACTTATGTCCCACAATTTTCCTACCAGACTTCGCTACGACCCGACCGAGATCTCATACATATGGCAGCGGACTCATCCTATTCCATCCCCTCCAACGCCTTCGGAATGTCTGACAACATTCCTTCCTCCCGCAAGTACATATAAGCCGATATCCATTCCACTGCCACCACAAGCTGCTGCAGGGGATCAATGGCGTTTGGGTCTGCTCGTCACGCCTTCGCCAGAGCTTGAGACCGAAGCTCGCGCCGGGCCTTCATCAGAATTACTGGCGTTAACCGCTGCTCACCCAAAGATACTGGGCGTCTGGAGCGAGCCCATCTCTGTCGCTCGGTCTGATCCTGCCCCAGGAACAGGGGCTGTGCGAACGATAAAGGGCAGTCAGGCGCTATCGACTTCTGGCAAGAGCAAAAGCAAGAGTCAATTAAGAGACGAGGCTTCGATGTCTAGTTCTGGAAACAAAGGCAAGGGCAAAGGCAAAGAAAAGGATGAAGGGCCTAAGCAAGGTCGCATCTGCCGTGAATGGCTTCTACCTGATACCCCGGAAGACGAAGCTCGGGAGGGGGACAGAAGCGATAGAGCCGTGTTGCGGATAATCGAGCAGACGTCTTTTGACCTTGACAAGGTAAGTTAGCTATTGAATTAATGCTTAACACTAACAGATTTGCTCATACGCTACGCTGCTTCGCCGCAGAAAATATGGGATTCGGGCCTAGCTCTCTCATCGTGGCTCTACCGGCATCTCCTTTCGGCACTGATCCCACGGGAAATGAATGGCGGCTTCAAGAGTCCACGTCCTCCTGCGCAGAGGATAGTTGAAATGCTTAAGAGACAAGATGATTTACGCATCCTCGAATTGGGTAAGTCATATTTGCTCGTTTCTCATCGAGAAAAGATCAGAATCAACACGATGGCTGAGTCACGATGTTACAGGAAGCGGTACCGGCTTAGTCTCTATTGCATTGGGCCTGGCATATCGTCGATTACCACGTATGAGCGGTGCAAGACGGATCACAGCTACAGATCTGGGTAAGTTGCTTGTTCCCATTGACCATATTGAATAAGGTTATGATGTACGACGAGAGTCGCATCCCCTGATCGTCTACAGTGGATAATGAACTCGAGACACTCGTACTGACTAATCGTGCGATTGTAGAATCAGCGATCCCGCTTATGAACGAGAATCTGCATTTGAACGATTTTGCTACCGACGCCGCCAGCAGCCCGGTCCCAACTCAAGATGGGGGATTGGATGGGAACAGGGATGAGGCCGTTTGCGCCGGTGTTCAGGTCACCGCCAAAGTCTTAGATTGGGAGGCTCCGCTGCCGTCCTGGGTGTCAGAAGATTGGCCCGAGTTGATCGTGTACGTGTTCCGCCCATTCACTTTCTCCTCTTCGGATGCTTTTAGTTTACCTCCGCAAAGGGAGAATGCTAAAGCTGCGACTATCGGCTACAGCGCCGCGGATGTAACGTACAACACCTCCTCATTCCCCTGTCTCTTGTCAACCCTCACCTCGCTTTTGCTCCATTCACCTGGTGTACCAACTACCAAGCGCCCGCTCCTGTTACTAGCTTACAAACAGCGTGATCCGTCTGAACGCGAGTTATGGGCTTTGCTCCGAGATCGAGGGATAGACATGGTTCAGCTCGACACCGTCATTGGAGCCGAGGGCGAAGAAGGTGAGGGCAACGTCGAGATTTGGCTTGGTGCAGCACACCTGGCGTAGCTCTGTCGATAATGCTAGCTCTCGTGAATGTGCTATGAAGCATGCATGTGCTTCTACGGCCAAGCGATGCTTGATGATACATACAACTGGTAACATGCGACGACTATATGCTTGTGCGCATCTACGTGTCTCTGAATGTCCCTTGACAAATAACGGGACAATAGCCAATACCTATCTACAGCCCGCTTGGACTACACTCCACCCAGCTTGATTTCATGCACATGACCGCCATACCCGCCATGAGGGAAATAGTCTTCACTTATCATATGAACGTCCTTGCCGGGCGCCGTTATTTGTGCTATGCTTTTACCATTTGGGTCATAAGCTAGTATCAGCATGCCTGACGACACGAGGAAATCGAATATCCTTCCTGATTTGTTGACATCGATTTTGAGCATTTTTCTAAATAGGCAACAAGTGTTAGCACTAAAGTATGTCGGTACAAGGCGTTACTCACCTCGCATCCCGACGCTTGAGCAGCCCCTTCCGCCGCTCATTCTCTCGAATGTACATCTCCTTGATGGTAAGATACGGTTTGGGCAAAACTCTGAGTGACGAGCAGAGACTTTGCTCTTCCGTTGAGAGGAGATCAAGGGAGGCTGCGTTGGCGAGATTGAGTGGTGTTGCTAAATCAACACTTCACGATCAGCACCCATCACATTCCTCAGCAATTGCGACTCACGCGGCTTCCTCCCAATATGAGCAGGTCCGACCCGCGGTGTGGGCTCTCGACTCTTCGGATCCATACCCGGCGGTGGTGTACCCATGACGCCATGCAGAAATCGATGTTGCCCTGCATTGCTCCGCGCGCCACTCAAAACAACTTCCGGACGATCACGTGGGGCGAGGGGACGATACCCAGCCTACAAGGATATGGCTTAGCACATTGCTCGACTCCGACCAAGAAAAGCAACTTACTCTTGCAGCTTTGGCATTGTCATATGCTTCTGCTTCAGCAGCGGTGGTGATCCCATTCCGACGATACTCTTGTAATTCTGCTATTCGTTTTCGAAGAACTTGCTCAACTGCGTTTCTCTCTGTTAGCCAACCTGGGACGTGAAAATATTGAAGAGGAACCCACATATCAAGCCTTCCGCCAACACTTCAAAGTCCTGTGCTGTTTGACATTTGGCAAAGACCTTATATCGATGTATCAATTCCCTTTCTTCCTTCGGCCGCTTCCGTTCTGTCGCTTGTATCTGTGAATGCCGTATTCGTATGTTAGCTGGATCACTATGATGAATCGGCCACAGGTACCTTCTTGTGATCTGTCAAGCACCGGTCAAACAATATCTCCTTCGCGTCCTGTCTTTTATCCAGCTTCTGGAAATATATATCCAACATTGCTAATTTCACTTCAAGCTCGTCCTCATCTTCGATTTCCGGTAAGGGCGGGGCCTTTGCTTTGCCCTTTCCTTTATCCTTCTTCGCATCATCGCCATTCTTGGATGGTGAAGATGGGGTATGTCGGTCTGTTGGGAGTTGTGAGGTGCTGGCTTCTGCCTGGACTTCGTCTGATGGTTCCGGCTTTACTTTGATCTCATCTTGTTCCGGTTCTTGTTTGACCTTGGTGTCCCCCTTCTTCCCGCCCTCTTCTTCATCGTCTTCATCGTCGTCGTCGTCGTCGCCTTCTTCCTCTGGCGGCAATGTAATCTTGGCCGCTGGCTGCTCGTCACCTCCGTATTTCCACACGAGACCAAATTCCATATCCTTCACAGCCATCTCAGCGTCGTTGTCCACCTCATGCTCGAATTCCAAACGTCCAGGCATGAAGCCCGCGACTTCGTGATTCGTAGGCGCGGAAACAAGTGGTGCAGCATTGGGAGGAGGGAGCGCTGAGCGTCAAGGTGTCAGTGATCTCGCCTGGTAAAACAAATGGCACACACATACCATGCGGCTTTCGCATTTCTTCAATCCGTGCCTTCTTCTTCGTTTGAAACTCGTCTGGGTCAACGTCAAAAGTAAGATCCATCGCCTGTGACAGCAGTGAATTAGTGAACGGTCATCGAGTCTGATGACTATTCTCGCTTACAGGCATGAACTCTCTTCTTCGCTTCCTTTCGTCTGCATCCGCCTCGCCGTCAATCTCGCTATTCGCAGTGGCTTCCGGATCGGGCTTGACGCCATTGATATCCTTGCCGTCCGGTCTAACGCCCAAGTACACTTCGAAGTAATGTTGCTCACACTCCTCCTTCGTCCTTGTCCCGACATGTTGCGCAACTTCGGACCAATTACCAAGACCATTTATGATCAGGCCGGATATCATGAGTAGCTCTTCGTCCGCGCCCCAGTCCGGTGTGAATATTGGTTGGGAGTGTTGTTCCTATAGCGAACGGAACGTTCACGCAACAATAAGCTGCTTGGAATTACGCTGACTAGCAAAAGTGTCACATACCACCACCTTGTAGTCGTGCCAAGCCTTGTGCCGTAATCCTTCTTTGCCTTCGGAGAAACAACTCGGACACAGATCTACCTCTTCGCACTCCTTCATAGCGCACTTGATGCGCACGGTGTGAGTGATGTCCACATGGCCTGTGGGAAGCATAGAGGTGAGTTGCTTGTCTCATTGTTCCATAGAAGGAGGCACTCACAGAAATCGCATGTGTACTTGATTCCCGGTTCAGTCACTGCGAAGATTCAAACCATCAGCGCTCATGTTGCTATCATTTGTGAGTACAGCAAGCTCACCTGGCCGGTCGTCCGACTGAGCCGCGTCGACCCGAACTCGACGCTGTGTGACGGTCATATTGCCACTATTGATGGGTCACCAACGACATTGGTGTGTGTTGCGAGAGCGCCAAGTGACCGTACGACGACAACGTTTGAGGCTCCTTCTCCAGGGCAGAACGGTTATATGCTCGTGTTTTTGCAATCGAAGTGTTGTGCTCGGAATTAGCGGGTCTCGCCGCGAGCAGACAGGTGGAGGTTTTGGGTAATGATCCAAGTCGCGTTACACGAGCAGGTTGTGCGTGTGAATGAATGTCGTCGTGTCAGGTCGTGCTCGATGTCTTGTTCGAGTGGCCTGTCGTGCGAGCGTCTCGTGGCGTTCGGAGCTGTCGCGAAGTGATTCTGTCGTTATGTATAGCAACCCCGGATGACGAAAGTATGAAACCGGTTGCGACCGAGAGGGAAGAAGCGGTGGCGAGAGCTGTTTGCGTCTCGCAGATAAATACGATATGCAGTGTGCGACAATGGGTTGGTACCGACGGCGCGCTGTATCTTTCACTTTGAATCTGTCTTCCAAAGTGCTATAGACTATCGGACGTTGATGCTTCGTTCTGCAGTAGTGGTAGTGCTAGTAATGGTGGTCGTCGTCGTCAACGCGGGGTAGCAGTCTTTGGTGGACATTTGATCATTCGGTTTCAGGGTCACAATGGGCAAAAGGAAACAACAACGCAATCAGCGATCTCGGCATTTCGGAATTATATAGACAGGTTATATCCTATGATACCAGCATAAAGCGTTCGTGGCACTTCTAGTATCACTCTTTCATGCCGGACATCGGCCCGTACCCGCCCTTAGCCAAGTGGAGGTGTGCCCTCCACGGACAATGCTCATATGCGGATATATATCTAGCGCCCTCACCCCATCATATCACCTTCTTCGTGCATCCTCCTTTCCGCCATATGCGTGTCACAGCGACTATCTGTAAAGCAATGCCAAAATCTTACGATACCATCATTATCGGCGCGGGCTGGGCGGGATCAGTTGTGGCGCGCGATCTCACAAGCAATGGTCACTCGGTGTTAGTGCTAGAAGCAAGGGATCGAATTGGCGGTCGAGCAAAGACATGGCAAGGGACAAAAGGTGATAAGATTGATCTCGGCTGCAGCTGGATTCATGGATACAAAGAGGGCAATCCCGCTAGAGGGATCGCCAAGGATCTGGGAGTGGAAGCCCATCTCCCCAAACCTTACAACGGAGTGGTGTATGGCCCGGAAGGTGAGTCCGGTTCAGGACGGACCAGATATGACATAAAAACTGAGTGGCATACCATCCCCTCCTCGCAGGTCCACTCTCGTCCGAGAAAGCAGCAGCTCTCAGAGCGTCCCTTTCCGCTGCTCAAGCGTCATTCAAGCTTCCTAATCCGGCTCCTTCATCCGACACTTCTCTCGCATCCGCCTTGTTCGCAACATCGTCTCCCCTGTTCTCTTCTGCTGAACCACCTTCGGACCCATCCAATACTACAATCTCGGCAACATCGCCCGCAAATCCCACCCAGCCGACCCCAACCTCGAAATCGTCCGTTGCGCCCGATCATGCTCTTGCAGAGGGCTTGACCCGAACATTGGAGATCCCTCTTGGTCTCAAGCTTGAGAAAGCGTCCTTGAGATGGGCAGGCTGGGAGAGTACCACTTCTTTCGCGGGGTCTGACGCAGCTCCGGAGGGAGGATATCAAGCGCTTGTTACAAAAGTATTGGAAGCAGCCAAATCAGGCGGCGCAGAAGTCTCTCTTAACAAGCGTGTTTCGGCAATCAAGCGCGAAAAGTCTAGCGTTCTGATCAGTACTACCGATGGGCAGTCGTACGACGGGAAGACGGTGCTATCGACAATTCCTCTCGGCGTGCTCAAGACGCTGCCTCAAGACTTCTTCACCCCACATCTGCCCACTCGACTGGAAGAGACAATTGCGGGGACGCATGTAGGCGTTTTGGAAAAGGTCATACTGCAATATGACGAGGCTTGGTGGCCCAACGCGCTCAACACCGGCTCGTACACGCTCCTGCCGATCAGCACCACGCCTCCGACCGAGAACTCTACCCTCGAAGAGATATTTGCAGGCTCTTCGCTTGTCGTTGCCAATTTTGCTGCGCCGTCCTTACCCAGCCCTTCACCTACACTACTCACATATCTATCTGAGACACCTGCGACCCTTTTGCTCAAACACGATGCTGCAGAAGTCGCCAAGGCTTACCACAAGTATCTGATCAAGCGCTTCAAGCCATCATCCACCCCATCCGAACCGAGGGAATACGCTTTGACAAATTGGCTGAACGACGAATATGCTTTTGGAGCCACTACGACGCCCAGCATCACCTCGGCAAATGGTGAGAGAAGCCCCATGGACTTCAAGGAGCTCGGTAGACCAGTCTGGGATGGTGTATTGGGCTTCGCCGGCGAACATACGGACATGGAACACAGGGGAAGCGTTGCTGGCGCGGTCGTTAGCGGGCAAAGAGAAGCAGATAGGATCAACAGGTATCTTCAACTGCACAAAGAGTAAGCGTGTTTGGAATCGCGTTGTATATAGTGAGATGCACAGGTACAATGCTTGTATCAATGCCAGTATAGTGGTACATAAATCGCTCGGCCGATATATGTTCGGCCATATCCGGTTCGGCCGGCAGATCCGAAAATAGCTTTACGGATGCGGTCAGTGACGAATTTTGTTGATACGCGAGATAGGCCATTGGTCACACTACCACCCTATCACCCTAACCACTGCTTCACAGTCGATGTGAGACGAAACATTCGACGACGTTAAGCGACAACCCACAACCAACAAGCCTCGTCATTGAGCTTGCTAATGAGGGGAAAAGAATTTCGGCACTGTACGAGTATATAAAGATGGGTGCGATCGTCATTGTTCATCTCCCTCATCACGCGAAACAGATATTGCAGAGGCGACATCATAGCGATTAGCGATTAGAGATTTAGCACATCATCGATAACGAGTCCAAATACGACGGATCGATACACAGAGACCGAACCGATGGCAGAAGCACCAGCGGACGAGGAGGGCCTCGAGAGGTCAGACGCCTTTCGGCAGACTGGTGATATCGGGACGAACGATCAGACATTGGGTCCGGTACTTGAACTATCGTCCAAGCGCTCGACACCGTCGCCAATAAAGACAGAAGTGGTCGGAAACGAACAGAAACACGTCGGTCGAGCGCGAGCGCCAAATGACCTGTTGACTGAGGGGGACAGCTGGGATCAGCGTATAGACGAAGACGTTATTGCCAGCGGGTCATCTCCGACCCTGGTATCTTCACGACATTCCTCGCCACACATACCTGCCGACACACTTTCGTCGCCACAGGATCAAGAGGCTGTGATCCAGCAACGGCCTTCACGAGCTGCTGGACCAAGTTTCCAGAACCTCAAACATACTCAGACGAATATTACGGGTGGATCGACGGGGAAACCGTATTCCGTTTTCACAGATTGGGAGAAATGGTTTATCGTCGTCCTCAGCGCTCTGGGAGCTATCTTCTCGTCAGTATTTCCCCATCTTAACCAGATCGATGACGGAATAGATTGATGAACTCGGCTAACAATGACACTCACAGACCTATCTCAACGAATATCTATGTTCCCGCCATACCTCTCCTTGCTACCGCTTTCAACACAACAGAGGAAGCTATCAACCTCACGGTTACTATGTACCTGTACGTCCAATTTCTCCTGTTACATTGCTGAAGCGAGGCGTTGCGCTGACGGCGGAGACAATATGACTATCAGAGTATTCCAAGCTCTCACTCCGGCAATCTGGGCTTCGGCGGGCGACTGCTTTGGTCGCAGGTGTGTTCACCTTCCTTCTCCCGCCTTTCCAGCGCAATACTGAATACTGATTGAACATATTCGCGCGTAGACCCGTGTTCATGGTCTGCCTCCTGGTCTATCTCCTCTCGTGCATCGGCACGGCTCTTACGCCCACTTCAGCCTATTGGCTTCTAATCGTGCTCCGCATGGTCCAAGCGTCCGGCGGTTCACCCCTTATAGCTATTGGTACAGGTGTCGTATCTGACATCGCCACGCCGCAGGAGAGGGGCAAGTACTTGGGCTTGTTCAACCTCGGCGTGACGGTTGGTCCCGCATGTAAGTCTTATGGGCCAGGGGGAGCTGCAGAACGTGGCGCTGACTGAATGATGTAGTGGGACCTCTCCTTGGCGGTGTCTTCGCTTACACACTTGGCTGGCGATCGATCTTCTGGTTCCTTGCCATTTTCTGTGGTGTAGTAGTAGTGCCCATGTTGATGTGAGTCATGGCTTGAGTGGTTAGTTTAGTCAAATTACTGATAGCTTTCAGTGCGTTCCCGGAGACGCTTCGTTCGCTCGTGGGAGACGGCTCCATCCCTCCTCCACTCTTCAATTGCACGCCAGCCGCGCTGCTTCGACGGAAACGGGAAATCAAAGAGATGCGCAAGAAAGATGAAACACCCGAAGCACTGAACATGCAAAGAAGCAGAGTGCGTATGCGTCATTATCATGTCTACGAAAGACGATAACATCATTGAGCTGTGGGCTGACGTGAGATTTTGGCAGTTCCGACCTTGGGCTTCCTTCTTGCTCTTCCTCGAGCCAGAGGTCGCGCTGGTGTTCACCTTAGCATCGCTCTACTATGCGAATTGGTATGCGCTCTTGTGAGTTGTATTTGCCTTTTGGAGAATTTCGCTGAACGACTGGCGGGTAGAACTGTCTTTTCAACCATCATGAAAGATCAGTATGGTGTCAATGAAATCGTTCTTGGTCTCTGCTACATGTAAGCGATCTTTTACCAGCGCTTGG
Source organism: Cryptococcus sp. GC_Crypt_6 (assembly GCA_026538315.1). NCBI lineage: Eukaryota > Fungi > Basidiomycota > Tremellomycetes > Tremellales > Cryptococcaceae > Cryptococcus > Cryptococcus sp. GC_Crypt_6. The sequence goes on along the minus strand of JALPBY010000006.1, from coordinate 145,087 downwards.
TTCTCACAATGACGCTGATGTGTCTCGTCAAGTCCCAATGGAGTAGCTTGCGGTCTCTCAGGCTTCCTTACGGGTCGAATTATGGATTTCATCTATCGTCGCGAGAAGAAACGGGTTGGAGGTGATCATCGTCATCGCCCCGAGGAATTTCAACTTGAGCGAGTCAGACTCGTCGTTCTCCCTTTCCACGCATTGTAAGTGTCGCCGGTTTTCGATGCTGTCCAAAGTACCTTCATTGATGCTTTCACGTGCCCACCTTCGTTCGCAGGCTGCTCCTCGTTTCGACCATTGGTCTGGGCTGGAGCGTGCAGTACGACGCGCCTATAGCTGTGCCGATCGTGCTCAACTTTTTCGTTGGTCTCGGTACTGGCTTCCTCACTACTGGTATGTCCTGCGCTGTCTTCTTGTAGGGATGGATCAAGCTTACTGGCATATGCGCAGTGACTATATACAGTATTGATTTGTTCCCTCGACAGGGCGGCGCCATCACAGCGAGTGTGAGTTTAGTACACTTCAGAAGCGCTGTACATCTCCACTGATCATGTATCGCAGTTCAACCTGATACGATGCGCATTGGCCGCTGTGACGGTATCGACGGTACAGTTGATCACGAATTGTATGGGCGCAGGATGGTGTTTCGTCCTTCTTTCCGGCATCTGTTTACTCGGCAGTCCAATGCTTTTTGTCTTGTATAAGTGGGGACCTGTGTGGCGTGTAAGGCGAATAACAAGAGAAAAGGAGAAGGAGAAGAGAGATCTGGCCGAGAAGACTGGGACGGCGTGAAACGTAGCATCTCCCCGTGATTTTTCTTAGACGACTCCCGAGTGGGTGTTCTACCAGTTGTATATTCTGCTGAAATCCGTAGACTCCATAGAACAGTGTAAGATGCTTGTACGGGGAAGACGACAGTTACGACCAAGACGATCGTGGCGATATGCAGTATATGATAATATATCGTAAACATTGAGGTCGAGCTGTGGCAGCATCGCGCGCACGGACCCACTTTTATGTCACTCGACCAATTTCCTTTCAAGTTGAATGACGCGACTGTCTTTCCACTCTGCTCTCTCTTCCTCTTTATTGCTCTCTTCGCATATTCTTTCTTGGACACTTGGCCGCCTTTCGTTCCACCACTTCTTGTTGAGTTGACCGCACTTTCTTGACGAGTGACGACTTTCCGACCCGACCTCCCAAGTCACCGGGGCCGATTCGACTTCACTCTCCCTCCTCTAGCTTGGACAAACGTTTCATCGTTCTGACTTTCTTGATTTTCTTGACCAAGACCTCGCCGTTCTGAGCTGTTATCCCTCTCATTCCCACTAACGAACATGCAAGCCGAAGTGGAAGCGACTCCTAGGAGCACCTTCACTCATATCGGAGGGTGGAAGCTGGGAAAAACCCTCGGTAGAGGAGCGTACGGTGAGTCATCATCTCCATGCGATACTGATGATGTTGCAGCACACGTCCGTCTCGCCACTCACCCAAATGGACATCGAGCAGCATGCAAGATCCTACCTGCTCTTCATGGTGACCCAAACAAGAAAGTGAGCTGGGACGAGACCGTCGACGCCGTTGAAGCGCACAAGGAGGTGGTCATTCTCAAAGCATTGAGCGGAGCGGGAGTCGAGGGTATTGTCGGCTTGGAAGGAGTCATGGAGGAGGGTGGTTGGACGTAAGTCTTATACTCCCTTTCACAAAGCGAACAGCGCTTACACTTCTTGGTGTCCTTCTCAAGATATGTATTTCTAGCCTTGTACCCTCGCTCTGCCTCAACTCTGCCCTCGCCATGGACAAGAGAGCGCCTGAACCCATTCTTCCGGCGTCTACTCTATGCTGTGCACTCACTCCACGTCCTTAACGTCAGTCATGAAGACCTCAAACGCTCCAATGTCCTTGTCGACAAATACGGATGGCCAGTCTTAGTCGATTTCGGCTTTTCCCATTTTAGGTCCGACGGGGGCGCGGTCAAAAGCGCCGGTGGCACGCTGGACTATTCGAGTCCGGAGAAAACAGCTGTGAGTCGTGTGTGTCGTTACCTCCACAATGGCTAATGCACCCCTTTGCAGGATCTCGAATACGATCCCAAGGCCAACGACGTTTGGGCGCTCGGTATCCTTTTGACGAAGCTGCTGGGTATCCACCACCCATATTGCCACTCTCATTCGGAAGACACTAGCACGATTGTCAAGCAGCGCATAGTCAGTGGCGAAACCTTGTTCGAGTGGAGATTGGAGCATCTGGGCCGCGGTGGCGTTAAGGAGCTGATCATGGGTATGCTCGATCGTGACTCAAAAACGCGCTGGACGGTGGGTGAATTGGCCAATGAAGCAGCACCACTTGACACTGTCCCAGATTCCTCAAATTCTCAGACACGCTTGGTTGAGACCGATTCTTCCCGACCCTGGGCCATTTATTCCGCCGCGATTCCGCCTTCCAATCAGCATGCCCACGATTTCGGCTTCGGTGCTCCAGGACCTCTGCTTCCTCTCCTATCTTGAAGGCAATTTTCGATTATGTGAAAGCCGTCAAAAGATCCATCAGCGGCTAGAAAGCGACGAACCTTGCTGGGAAAAACGTTGGGCGACCATGTTGGCCGCTTGGTCAGAGCGCGCCGAGATGGACTGGGAAGATATTCCTGCAATGGTCACGCCAATCCAGCCTCGCAGTGGTAAGCATATCACCTTTTGGACAGCAACCCTCTAAAGCTGAAAAGTTTCGTTAGCACCCTCCCAACGCAGAGATATGGTGCGTCCTGGCAAACCTGGCGTACTTAAGCAGATCCATTTGTCGCCCAATGTCAGTATAGAAATTCGGCTCGATTTGGTACTGACGCTTCCCTCAGATGCCACCCAAGACCGCCGCGATGGCACAGATGGCTACCATCCCTGAGAAGGCAGATGAGGCAAAACAGAGCATACCCCACAATGTCGCCCGCAAACCGCGCTTGTACGGTATGAACAAGCGTGAACATACTCCTATAGCACCGCGATCGGACAAACTTCCCGATCTCATGCCCAGAGCAGCATTGCGAACCCTTCATCCCAATACTCAAGCTCCGCCACAGGCTGACAAAGGGAAATCGAAGATCCCCGTCCCGGCGATCCCGGCCACAATCAAGATAGGTGGATTGGCTGTGCCTCGGGAGCAACGCGAGATACGTACTGCCACTCGATTGGAGAAGCGATCTCAGCGGGTTGTGACACAGGTCAGAAAGGTGAGTTATCATGCTCACCAACACGGATGCTGCCGACCTGAGGCACTGACTGTCCAGCAGCCCATTCGAGCAGATAAACAAGTGATTAGCAGTGATGAGCCGTCAAGAGAGAGTAACGCCACAGCTTCACCTAAAGGTCGAAGCCAAAGCTCGTCGCAACCTAAGCCACTGATCAATCGTTTCAAAGTGTCGGAAGTGAAAGGGGCTAGAACAAGCGGTGCGACGCAGCAGACTCAGATGTCAAAGCTGAAACGCGAGGTTCCCAAAGGCAACAAGTGAGTAACCGCCATAGAGTGTGAGCTGAGAGATACTGCCAGAAAAAGTCGACAGATAAGGACCATTCATGGAAAGTCCGAATCACCTCCTGATTTAAAAGGTAGCGTTTGCGCCTCAGCGCTATTGTTACTGATGTACTACCGTCTAACTCAACAGGTCTCCTACTCTCGAAGCCGACACTTGGCCAACCCCGACGACGGTCACCTCGACTTCAAGAGCAACAGCCACAGCGAGCTGCGACGCAGTAGTCCGAGCGGTGTGGCGGTTCAGCATCTCACCGTACTCTCAGCTAAGAAACCAAGGACTTATTGGGCGTGGAGAATACACTCCCAATCGCATGTATATCACGAAGCATATGAATTGATGACGCGACATTTTGTTTAGTCTCCATTGTGTGATACTCGCAGTAAACCTTCAAGCATGCATTGGACATAAAACAATAATAGTCATAACGGTATCAAAGGTGCAAGGTATAATATCAAAAAGGGGTGAATGATGTACAACTAGCAGTAGTGGCAGAGGAATCAATCTGAAGAGATATTGAAAACTGGCAGATCTCTGCCGACCTTTTCATCAAAAGGGTCATATTCCCCTCGATCTTGATTGTCTCTCCCGAACCTCTTCTCACTGAGATCGTACGGTTGAATGACATTGTACCCAGACAAGAAACTCTTCTCCGTAACCATATCCATATCCCTATCCTTGTCCATTTCGAGGTCTGTATCGGACGCGAGATCTTGATCAAAGTGTTTAGCGACGCTTGACCAGTCTTGAGAAGCGGGGCTAAAGATATCTCGGAATTCCTCTTCGACGAAGATACGCGTTTGGTCGGCTATCACGTGCTGCAAACAGAGTCAGCTTAAGAGTTGGCGAGGAATGTGCTGTTGTACTCACCAAAGCATCGTGGACGGACCACGGCTTGATCGCTTCCTCCTCCTCTACCTCTTGCTCAAGCTGCAGCTGCGCATCCACTTCATATCCCGCTACAATCTGCACTTTCATCAACGCCCTCTTAGCCATCTTCACCAATTCTGGATTCTTGATTGAAACCTCGGTCAGAGCTTTGAGACCTAGCTCATCTGTCAGTCCACCTCCACCTGCTCCCGCACTTGCTCCAGAGTGTATTGAGCTTTGCGAAAAGGACATGCCTCCGGGACTGAGTGGTGAGAGGGAGGAAAAGGTCGTGCTAGTTGCATGAGCCGAGAGGACTTGATTTGGAGCAGACAAGAGATGTATGATTGCTCCTCCAGCTTTATCGCCTGCTCCATGTCCCAGCGATCTTACGCCTGCCGAAGAAGGAAAACGGAAGTTTACCCCTGCGCCTGCATACGCGGGCGGAGCAGATTTTCCGATCGGGTTCAATCCATTACGGTTCGGACTGGATGGATTCGGGGAAAACGCTTCGAACGCAGGTCGAGAGGCGCGTCGAGCAGACAAATCGGCAAATGAGGGTCTTGCTCCACCTCCAACAGCCACTCCAGCAATGCCGGAGATACTACTATGACTGGCAAATCGGCCGTGTCCAGGAAGCAGAGCGCTGCTGGGTGAACGACTCGTTCCTAGGAACGGAGTCAAGTGTTGACTGGGCATCCGTGAATGCCCACCTACTTGAGGCGCTGGCGTTTGATCAGGTGACAAGCGAGCCCCACTCGGTTCTCGAGAATGCCCGCTGCCCAGGTAATCGGGAGTCATACCACTCGGCATCCTCGAGTGGTTGTAGGCCATTGAAGGCGATCTCGAAGATGATACTCTCGCCCGCCCACCCAGTGTCTGTGGCGCAGCATTAGCAGAAAGAGACATTTTGCCTGCGCCTCCCGCTATTGCTGCTGCACCAGGCGAAGAAGGTCGTGATCTGTCGCTTTCTCGATACACTGCTTGTAACGCGAGTTGCATCCTGCACCGCAATTCGATCTGAAGTGGACTTCGATGAAGAGCTAGAAGTTCGAACAGCGTCCACATCACCCAATCGACCAAGCGAGGCGGTGATGATTGCGTAAAATCGGAAGATTCGACAAATCTCCCATCGGCTGAATCTATGGTCCGCAGGACTTTTTGAGCGATATATGTCCACAAGCCTTTGACTTCGGATATGCTATCTGGCGCACGGATGATGACGACCTTGACAATCTGAATGACTAAGATAGCAGTCGCCGCCAACAGATTTTGAGAGGATAAGTTCCTTGTTGAAGCTGTAAGAGACGCTTGATTCCGCTGACGCGTCAAAGGTCGCATTATATATTGTAGCAGTCGTATCCACAAGCCTGAATATACTGCCTCGCGGTCGACCTCGTGTGGCGAGTCGAGCAGCAGACAGAGTGGAAGCACGAGTGAGGCGAAGAGACTCGCTCCTGGTGGTTGACGTTCCAGTACAGCTAACGCATCCCCACCTTTGAGGAAGACAGCAGTTCCTAGTAGTTTGACTGTGCTCGACCGCAAAGGTACGATAAAAGCCATGCTCTCTTCCGACGCTGAAGCCAGCATTTTCACTGCTGGCTCAACATAGTCATCAATGATGATGTCTGTTGTCTCGATATCTAGCTCGTAATTGTTCCGGCGTATCAATGCGGCGATCGAATCGAGAACGCCGGAAAAGTCCACAACGGCGATGAACATTCGAAACAGAGGTGCAATGTCTCGCCAGAAAGGAGTAGGTTTCGAGGATGACAGATGGGATTTCGCCAATTCGCGAACGATGCTGGAAGCTGCCGGTCCGACTGATTCAGGCTGACGTTGTAGGAGATCCAGGACCATATCGAGGGTCCTTCGCGTGGCCGTTGCGCCTAGCTGGCCACCTGAGCGCGCAAATGATTCGACCAGGAAGACATAGCCTCTGCGCGCTGCCATCCAATCAGACGTTGCATCTTCGGACCCAGGGTGGAAAGCTTGGACGGCAGCTTCGTGTCCCGTTTTATGTTTGAGGATGACCGTGCCCAATGCCTCGATACCCTCACGTAGCAGATCTTGGCTGTTCGGATCTCGTATCGCCGGCACAAGGGCCGCGAGCAGACGCAAGAAGTTGTTAGCCCGTATAGTCGCCGGATTGGCAGCGATGACAGTAAAGAACAATTTGATAATGTTCTCCTTGGGAAACAGCTTGTCCTCCAACGAGATTGAAGATAATTTACTGGCTTGCCTCTCGGCAGCTGCTTGACCTATCTCTGACAGTGCCAACTCTGGACCAGAAATCATCTGTACAAGTGCCTCGATTTCTTCTTGGTTGTTCGATCCTCTGACGCCAGACGCTACGCCAGATCTGATATCGCTTGGTGTCGATAGGCTCGTTAACAGCGCGTACACTGCGGAGGCGTCATATTCCCCTTCCGATATCACAACGCAGGTTTGATACACAAAGGTATCTTGATGGATGCGATAAAAGCTTCTCATCGCGTACTCGATACAATCACGTACAGCCGTATTTCCCGCAGCGTATGATTCATAAACAGATCGCATGATTGTGGCGAAACCCATAGTCGTGAACAGTCGGCGGAAGCGAGCAGAGCACAGCATGAAAATTCGAATCGAATATGCGGCGATGAAAATATCACGCGATCCGTGTAGACGGAGGATTACGCCTACATTCGAGAGAAAGTGACGCAGCTCGGCGCGGTCGTTATAGTTCCGATTTACCGCTGAGAAGAGAGTGGTGATCAGGGTGAGCCAGGCTCGAGCAAACGGCAAGTGGTGGATTGAACCTTGGACTTGGAGATTCGATAACATTTTCTTGATCAGATAGACTTCGCGAGGATTGGATTTGAGCGTTTCGGCCAGAATAAGCAGCTGGGCAGTCTGGACGTCCAATCTCGCTTCGCGCCACGGACCATGGACTTTAAAACCCCCTTCGTCCTCGTGAATCGATGCAGGCAGCAAAACATGTTCCGCCTTGTTCTTCCTTATATCGCGGAGTGACATTTCACTAATGTTCGGCAGAAGACGTGCTATAGTTGTGAGTGCTGCGCTATAGTGGTCCAGGTCGCCGTTAGTCCGCGATGCTGATTTGAGGTAGCCGACAATGGCGTTCAATGCTGCATAGGCGAAGCCAGGAGTAGCGGACAGAGTGATGCCGCTAAGCCGGGAGAGTGCACCATAGAAATCATCGGTTAATCCATCCGTGATGGGTCGAAGGATACCGACGGGGTCATCTCGCTGCAGAAGGCGGACGGTTTCTCGAGAGATGGTACTTGTAGAGCCATCAGACTCTTTCGATATCAAAGTCGCTTGGTCACTGATAACACCGAGCAGAACAGGTGCGAAGATGGCTTTGCGTCGTTTGGTCGATACAGAGCTGCCAGACCCGCTCGACCCACGACGCATCAACGATTTCATTGGGCTAGGCGAGCGATCCGACGACATTCCTTCTTGCTGATATTGCAACGAGGGCAAGGCGGAAATAGGAATCTGCTCCCAGTCCGATTTAGCCTGTAATGACGAATCTTCACTCCATCCCAGTTCCATTAACCGTTGTCGCAGCTCCAGGGGCAGCGTAGGGCCGAACTTCTGCAAGGCTGCATCTTGAACATCAGGTGGTGGGACCCACTGTGATGAGCCGATCTCCGTAGTGACAATGTCCAGAGTGCGAAAGTTGAATTGGAAGACTGGACCTCGTTTATCGCTTACGATGCGCTGCGCCAGCACCTGATACCGCCAACCGAAAAGCGTAGCAAGCCTGATCAAAGCTTGCGAACGAATGTGTGCGTGTGAACTGATGGTCAGTCATGCGTCTTGAAGTTGTTACTAACCTTGTAAGATCCGAGTTGATGACAGCTCGGAACTGCATAGGGATAACCTCGGCACATTTCTCCAGCAAGAATGTTACCGCTCTAAGTGTCTTTTGAGATGAATCAAAGTATTGCCATAATATTGGAAGGAGAGAAGACCAGCTGTCAACGGATAGAGCGGCGTGAGTGACAACGAGAATAGAGGTGGCGACTTCCTCTAGAGGTGAGTCGAGAATGGTTCGTTTTCTGTTGCAGATTGCAGGTGTTGTGTTACTGTCACGTCGACTGGCCCGCTTTGTTCGTCTGAAAGTGGGCGGAGACGCCAGTGCCGTATTTTTCTCTTCTGTCCCTTCTGATCGGCCACTGCTACCCTGGTAAAGCGAACGTAACAGTGGCAGCTGCGCGTCGCCTTGTTGCAGAGTAGCGGACGATCGCGTCATATTTACGAACCATGTCAGGGCGATGCGGATGCAAGCGGACCTAAAATGAAGCCACTTAATAGGCATTGGCGATGATAACATTACTGACTTACCAACGGACTGACATCGTAGTCAAGCGCAACCTCAAAAGAAGCTGGCATACAAGCGCTCGGTACGGAATAGGCAGCGAGCCTTCCTTTTCCTGATTGATGTCAGAAGATTCGCACATGGTTTTCGAATGACTCACTTCAGCTTCGAGGAACGCTCCCAGGCGCGACTCAAGCGCTTCGATGAACGACTTGAGTCTACTTCCAGATCCTGCAGGTTCTTTAATTTGTTCCAGCGCCGCAATGAATTCCACCATCACGGCATAACGTCCTAGCTTGACCGGTATGCTAGGCTGCTCACCCTCTCGGCCTTTACCTTTGTGCTGCTTTGGCGCTACGTCACCCATCAGGACGATGATCACCATTTGCGGATCAGCTTGAGTCCAGAATCGTGATGGACCAAGGAGCTCGGACAAGATTGATACCAGCTTGAGATGCGGGGCCAGAGACGTCATTTGCGTAGAAGCCGAGCAGCTGAACAGAGGTTTGTAGAATAGTTGAGGATGCGCTCTTGAGAGCCAACAGAGGAATGGACGAGAACCCGCTGGGATGTCGGAAGTGGATGCAATTCGCTGCGAAAGTCGTTATATATATTTGCATGCGGCAGCAAAGAGGACAACTCACAGGCCATAACGCGGTGACACACGCTTTGCCAAGTGGTAGCAAAGCTTTGTCTTGCAGCAAGTGCTTGATCATTCCACACACTGATCCCAATGGTCCCTGCGCGATCTACGAAAGTCATCGTGAGCATGCTTCGATGCTTCGGGACATACAATGGATTTTGCTGCAGCGGCGAGACCTCGACTTATACCATTCTGCTGATTAGACAAAGTCAAGAGATATTGCCGATGCTCCTGAGGACCACCGGTATCGTGCTTCGGTTCCATCGAGATGCGGAACGGATTTGAAGCATCGTCCGAGATTTCGGGAGTCATTCGGTGGATCTGCAGCTCAAGCTCGAGGATGAACCTGCAGAAATGGGTTTCTAGCATTCGGTCCTCGTCAGGAAGGTGTTTGATTTCATCGATAAGGAAAAGAGATGCTAATCGCCATATTTGAACGCTGAGGGCAGTGTCTTGGCACTTTGCGATTAGAGACGACCACGAGGAAAAGAAGACCGCCGTCGTGCGTGCTCGAAGAGCGAGAATCATCGGCGGTGTGGCGTGCAAGATAGGTGATGGCCGGAATTTCTAAGAGCGACCAAGGGTAAGCACCGGGTCAAGTGGATGTCACAAGCCTTACCTCCAAGGTCGAGCAGTTCTCACGCATGAACCAGCTTGTCAGTGACGGATGTGTGCTGAACGACATCGCAATTGACATCCACAACAGCTCTTTCTCCACTCCTCCGGTGGATCCCGATATTCCCGCCATATCCAACATGTGGATGAGTGACGACTCATGCACCTGAATCAAGTCACTCTCTCCTAAATCAACGAGCAGTTCGTTCACGGTTTGAACATGCGATGTGTTGCCATCGCCTGTAGTTTCCACTGCGCGAAGTACCGAAATCAGGCCACTCGCCAAGCTCAAGAAGGCCGATGCGCTTTGCGGATGGTAGAGACCGCGGGGCAGCGCCGGGTCTGCGTGCAGAAAGTTTTGAAGTAGAGTCAATCCTCGATTTCGGAGCTGTCGATCGCCGGAGAGAAGAGCGCGACAGAGCCATAGCCATCTTTCCAGCTCCTCTTCGGCGCTGTCTGGCGCCCAATTCTTGACAACCGCTCCAAATACCTCCAAAGCCTGTTGCCTCTCCCCATCGGTGGACGTTGAATCTTGCAAGAATGCGACGCCTAGCTCTGCAAGGATGGCTGAATGGTGAGGACATGTTCGAGACCATGGCTTCTTGGCCCGTGCTGCCGGTAGGTGTTTATGCAGCTCCGTCAAAAGTGGAGCAAAAGCCGAAAAATCGGGGTCGAATGTGAACCGCTGAGCTGTATACACCGAAGCATGCACCGAAGTGGCAATCGGCTTGGTGTCGGCCATGACGGTTGCCCGACGATCTCGTCCGTTGCCGATGCGCCAGAGACGACGTCGACTCTCCTCCAAAGCACAAGCGTCCAAGCAAGCTTTGACATCACGCGCGAATTTCCTTCGTTCCCTAGCGATCTCCTCCTGTTCTTCCACTGAGAGGCCGTCAAGGTCTGACATCATAGCCATCATTGAACGTCTCCGCTCCTCGTAGCCTATGACGTGATCTGCGGCTTGGCGAAAACCAAAACGGCCGGCTGCCTTTGACACTAGGCCAGCCTTCTTACCGCCTGTCCTGCCAGCATGATGCACATCTCGTTCCTCCACCGGCGTAGGTGCCATGACGTGTTGACGTACATTTTGCCAGTGTCTCAAGCCAGGAGAGACTGCCTTTGTAGGTGAGGCTTGGCCTGTATTCAAGTTGGTCGTGTTCAGTCGTGTCGGCTTTGGCTTGGGTTTCTGCAGGGGAGGTGTCCCAATCCCAGACGGCGTCGTTGGGCGGGAAACAATGGAAAATGTAGAGGTGGAAGCTCGTGGGTTGTCTGGTAGAGTTTGAGCTCGTCCCGTCGCACTACCCCGCGAGCCATCTCGGAGCATAGGCAGTCCAGCGAAGACCTGCGTTTTGCCGTGAGCAGGCTTGGGCTGCCGCACAGCTTTGACATCAGGAACAAAGGCCGGCTCGGAGAGTGGTTGGAGAGTAGGCGAGTCTTCTGGACTGGTGGTGAAATTGTTCTCTGAGCTGATGAGCGCATCCAGAGCCGTTTCAGCCGACGTTAGCTGTCGCAGCGAGCTGAATGAAGTCTCGTTGCGGTAAGCCTGCGGTATTGATGCTGATGATGTGACCCTGGACGAGCTTGGTGAGCCACGAAGCGGGACAGGTGCCGGTCGAGGGCCCGACGGAACCCGTTTGAAGGTCCGTGGTGTGCGTGGTGGAGATACCTCGGACATTGTGGTGGATGTCAACTGACGCTTTGCTGCAGAATTGAGGCCATGGTCGGGCTGCGCAGTATTGGCAGAAGCTGCTTGAGCCTTTGACTGATCGAAGGCTCTCAGATGGTCTGTGTTCAGGCGAAGCAGGAAGCCTCGATGCCGAGTGGGAAGGTATGGCCGATAGTATAAAGCCAAGGCGGTGACAAAGAAGTTAACATCTTTTGACGCGTTTGTATTGCCAACCTCCACCACCGACGGGATCAGATCGTTTGTTATTACCACCCCCCACCTTTACTGTTCGGAAGAGAGAGAGAGTGAGCCATTGATGGCGTTGAAACGGGTTGACTTTCCACTTTACCGTTGTATGAGCAAATGGTAGATTATACTTACAACATCTTCGTCTCCTTGCAACGACCAACGTACCACCCTGCGCTCTCGCGCAAACGTCTGCCTGGCATCTCATCCAACATCACCTTTCTGGTCTCCTCAACCCTCCTGCAATTAACGCTACTGCCTGCTTGGCATGTCTTCCCCACCTTCAACGCCTCCGGCGGCTAAACGGCTCAAGCTGGACGCGGGCGCTGTGGGCGTCCAAAGCCCCCTGTCTTCGAATGCATCCCCTCACAAGGCCAACGGTCATGCCAACGAAGGCGAATCCTCGGCAGCTCCGCCACCACCTGCTACTTCGGCCCCTCCTCTCCCACCAGTTGCGTCTGCATCCACTTCGACTTTAGCTGCTCAGCCAGCTGTCACGCTGAACAACAGAGCAGAAGACGGCGACGACGACAGTGATGATGAGCCCGAAGAGGTCAAAGCCGAAGAGGAAGACGTCTCTCGAAGAGACATGTATCTCGATACAGTGCGTTCTTCAGCTCAATCTCCTTTCATTCAAGTTTGCTAATCATTTGGTCTCAGGTATCACGTCAAAACCTGGATTTCGACTTTGAACGGTTATGCTCAAAGAGCTTGACCAACATCAATGTCTACGCGTGTCTGGTATGCGGGAAATACTTTCAAGGGAGAGGCAGAGGGAGTTGGGCATATCGGCATGCAGTCGGGGAAAATCACAGAGTGTGGCTTAATCTTGCCACGGAAAAGGTGAGCTCAAGTCAATTTCCATCTGGTGACTCCGCTAACATCATGATAAGTTCTACGTGCTACCGGAGGGCTACCTGGTATCCGATCCGTCACTCAACGATATCATTCACGTTCTGAATCCCCGATACAAGTCAAATTCCCTGACGCAATTATCAAAGCTGCCATCATCATCGTACACTCTCGGTTCTCAAGCATACTTTCCTGGGTACATTGGTATCAACAACATCAAGAAAAACGATTATCTCAACGTCATCCTACATCTTCTCTTACACGTCCCACCCATCCGAAATTTCCTATTAAATCCCAACACGCCGGAACTGCAAGAAGAACGGCGGCCGACTGAACTGGTGAAAAAGCTAGCAACGCTTGCGAGACGGTTGTGGAATCCTCGACTGTTCAAATCGCAGATCAGTCCACACGAGTTTCTGCATGAAGTTACGAAACGAAGTAATGGTAAATTCAAGACTACCGAGCAGGGTGATCCGGTAGAGTTCCTTGGTTGGATCGTCAATACGCTGCATAGAGATCTGGGAGGGTCGAAGAAGCGCAACTCGAGTGTGATCTACTCCACGTTTCAAGGCAAAGTGCAGATCGAGACTCAGCAAGTGATCACGCACAAGGAGTATTCTCGGCCAGTGTTCGAGCCCGGACGAGGTGAGTCATGGTCTATATCAGATATCAGGGTTCGCGCTGATAGTATAATATCGTTAGATATACAAACCATTTCATCTCCCTTCCTCTTTTTGGCGTTAGATCTTCCGGCGACACCCCTCTTCACTGACGTGAACGAGAAGAAAATCATTCCGCAAGTCCCACTATCAGCTATCCTTGCCAAGTTTGATGGCAAGACAACGCAGGTGAGTCGTCTTTTTCATTGGTATTAATTGAAGAAAGAATGGCTGAACATTGCTTGGCGAACAGGAATTTGGACCTACACTGAAACGACATCACCTCAATATGCTTCCGCCGTATCTCATATTGCACGTGAAACGATTCACGAAGAACAATTTTGTCGAGGAGAGAAATCCGACCATTGTCAACTTCCCGCTGCGGGGAGTCAATCTGATTGATTGTGAGTTATCCATTCCCGGTTTCATAGCATGAGCAGCGTACACGTACAGGACTGATTAGTGCGACTCAGATGTCGACCCCAAACCCTCTGACCCGATCCATACAATGTACGACCTCCTCTCCAACGTCACGCTGGATACGACGGCGGCCTCTACGCACTCTGCAGGAACGGGCCCAGGTATAACGGCCGCCTCACTTCACTCGAAGAAGCACGCGGATCATCAGAGGGAAGAAGGACAGCTGTTGTGGAAGATACACATGAGGGCTGGACAAGGTGGCGGGGATCAAGAGAAATGGTTTGAAATGCAGGATCTTAGAGTGGAAGAGGTTCGGAGGGAAATGGTCTTTTTGGGCGAGACCGTGATCCAAGTTTGGGAAAGGAGGGATTTGTCTACACCCACAGCGTGAGACAGGATCACAAACCTTGGCAATGGCCATTGGGGGCGAAAGGGTACATTGCATTTCACTTTGAGAGGAGATCACACAACATTTGTATTTTACGTGTATATTCAGGCATGCGTAAGATGCATTAGACTACATGCAAGCACGTTCTGCTGTAGTCAAGGCCCAGTGCTTTCGTCTTATTGGACCATGTTGGATCCAGGGAGTACAGACAAGAACCCAAAAGATGCATGTGTCACTATGACTTGAAAGATGTTACGAGTACTACCTCCTCCACCTTGTCGTTCTTCTTGCAGGCAGGCAGGACACTTGCAGTCTCATCCGCCGCCTATTTCGCTCTTGGTGCGGCGTACTATACAACGTCTCGTGTTTCCCTTCATGGCGCAAGTCGATATACACGGCTTTCTTGCTTGCTTCGCCATTTCACACTGGCGCGACATCTTAAAACTTTTCAAACGCAAAAGCCATATACAAATCTAGTCGACGAAAAGCTATGTTAGCTGATTTCCTTTCTGCCATGTCCGAGATCTGATCTTTAGCACTCACTCGCTGCTTCCCATTGGTCTGCGTCCATTGCGCTTTCTCCCTGATCGTTGACCACGCCCATTTTGCCTAACAACGGACCAAAATCGCGCGTCTCCTTTTCTTCCAGGAGGATATCATTGAATGGCTTTTTATACGATAATCGAAGTCGGTACTCCAACGCAAGGCTACACGTACGTGTGAGCCCCTATACTTCAGAACAGCAAGCCAGGGACTCCTACTCACGCCTCGAAATTGTCCCAGTTCACGATATACTCTGGCACATCCTCTACAGCGTCCATAAGGAAGAAGCGATACTGATGTCCGTAAATCCCCTTGTGCCTGCGCTCAGTGAACTGAACGTAATAGCACGAGTTGCCGAAACGAAGTGATTCATCGTCCTCAGGCAGGGCGTTGAGGCGTTCACTAAGAAAAAGCTTATCAGCTACCCGAATGATATTCGTGGGCAAAGCACTCACAGTAGCAGATCTGCGTTGGGAATGGTACCCATAAAGACTCCGCCTTGCCTCAAGTATCGCGAAACGTTTTCGATCATCATCCTCGCCTTGGAGGCCGACTCGAATGCGTAATGCATGCAAAATTGCATAGTCACATTGTCGTAGAGATCCTTGACCTGCAGTTGTTCAGGCAGAACATCGCTTATGGGTTTCTGATTGAAAGAGGTCAGCTCTGAGATGAGTCGCTCGACCAGAGAGGACTTGCCGAATAACAGTCATGCGCAAAAAAGTGAGCGTCAAAGCCTGGTCGAGGCATTCGCAAGTACCTCTCTCTCGCTTGGTCGATCGAGGTCTCCGCCAGGTCTATAACAAATGAATCAGCACTAAGTTCCGCTTGTACAAAGCCTAAACACCCACCTAAACCGACATATAACCGTATCCTCGCCTGCTTCCACTTGTTGAGATCCCCTCCTTTTCCGCATCCCACATCGAGGACTTTTGCCTGTCCACGGAAGGCAAATTTGCCAATGAGAACAGATTTGACCCAGTTGTTGAACTTCTTCAATCCTATGATTGGCGAAAACTCGCGATTTTCGACGCCGACTTCAGGGCGAGCATTATCTACACGAACGACTAGTCAGTGGAGCACTCGATACCGATGTGGTGACTTACAATGACTGGCAACAGCTGCGACGTTTCCGACGTAATAACTGTCGCTGACTTTGCGCCGCGATGCGTCGTGTCCTGACTCCTCCCTGTCATAGTCTGAAGAACGCTTGAGATGATTGCCGTCATCCCTCGCTCTGTTTGCGTTCGGTTTCCGTCCTCGAGAAGGCTTGGCTCCTGCGCGAGGTAATGAGGTTGGAGTCGAAAGTGGTTGCTCCTCAAATGCTGGCGGGTAGGCATTCGAGTACGCTGCACCAGAGGTCGGAGTAACGGACGGTCGACTGTAAGAGCTGCCGACAGAAGCATAGTGGTCAACGTAATCAGTTGTGACATCTTCACCCTGAGTGGGGAAGTATGACGAGTCGCTTTCTGCTGGGATGCCACTCTGCTTGGCACCACCAGGTGATGGTCCGGACCACGAAGGTAAGGGACGACGAGCCTTGATACGTCGGAGGGGATTGTTGTTAAGACCTAGTGAACGAAGGTGGGTGGCTTCCTCACGAGACATGGGGTATCGAACGCTGCCGGGTCCGGAGACGCGATTTGGCTGATACGCCACGTGTGGCTTCATGGGAGATGGTGACCGGATAGGAGTCAATCTGAGAGCTATGCTCGATGAGCGACGCACTGGCGGCGCAGGCGTGGTCATTGGGGGACCATGGTTGGAGCTGGATGATGGCGGTCTAGATTGATCTTCTGACAAACGTCGGGTAGATGTGGACGGTGAGATGACCGGGCCGTGATGTGACATATCCGAGTATGCAAAGGGGTGTGATGCACTTGCCGAGGAGCCTGGTCTGGACGAAGTGTAAGGCAGGGTCTGATGCTGACTGCGAGGCGAAATTGATATCGAAGGTGAGCGGATGGGTAACGATGACGGTCCTGGAGTCCTCCTATCGTATTCGTAGGCTTCTTGGTAATGGATAGGGTGCTGTGGTGGCAGCATCTGACTGCTGGAATCTCGCCTATGAGATGATTCGCCATGGTGAACGGGGTGTATCATACCATAAGGCTCGGACGGATACGGATGATGGGTGTAAGGCAGGGGTTGAGTCGCCTTCTGTGGACTGAACTGAGGATGTGGTGATCGACTGGTCGTTGATCTTGAGCGAGGGTAAGCGGATGCCGGAGTTGCAGGTGTAAGGAACCCGTTTGGATCCAGATGATGCTGTCGGGATTCAGGTGAAGCGTTCGATGGTGACGAGTGAGGGAGCGAAGACGCGGAATTGGACTTTGACAGCGGCTGCGCAGAGACGAAAGGGTGATTGACATTGTTGTTAAGCAGTCTGTTGATATTGTGTCGCTGGCCGTGATCATCAGTCTCGTCTGGAATAGAAGATGATGATGGGGTCCGTTCGCCGAGTCTCTGGCGGGGCGCAGGCTCGTTGAGCAAATTTCTGAGATTGGATGCCGGTGTTGAAGTAGGTGAAGAGAATGATTGATGATATTGGGCTCGACCTGGATCTGGACCTGCTTCCGGAACTGGTGGTCGTCCACCTACACCTCCCTGTTGAGATGGGTATCTCCATGTGTCAACGGTGCTGACGGATGGCGAGGGCACCTCGCAATCTCGAATAGGGTCATACACCATTATGAAATACCGTTTTACGATAGTATGTGATGAAGCGAGTTGGTAACGGGAGGATGTGGCCTGTTTATCGGTGTCAAAACGTATCGCAGACGCGGAGAGGAGACTGTCCTTAATGTATGGGGACTGAGGGGCTCATGGTGCTGGCTCGGCAAGTGATGAATGCGTGATGTAAGGAATGTGAATGTGAGTTGAACGATGTTGTTGTGAAGAGATGAGCGAAAGACGAATAGTGTCGACGTTGCAGCGAGAATTTCTATTGTAACTGTTTTTCCATATATATACGGTTTTGATACTGCACTCGTCCAACCGTCACTGCGCTAATTAGCACTACTTAACACTAGTCACTTTGCTGATCATAACACTGCATTTGCATCTCTTTCACGCAAAAGCATGCACACTTGAACGCAGCAATGACCATTCCTTCCACATCCGCTGCGGCGGGCCCTTCACGCGCACCCGATACGTGGTATCCCCAACGGTATCTCGAGCCCAACCATCCAGACAACGAGGAAGTGCTAGAGCAAGCTGCGTATCAAGCTGCTGTGACCAGACAAGGTGGGGACGATAGGAAACGCAAGATCAAGCCTAGAAGAACAGTGGATTACTATGGAGGCGTGCAGAAATGGCGCATGGTATGTTGTCGGTAAAGAACGCTGTAGCTGATGAGCTGGTAGCTGTCAAAGATGAAGGGGGTGTCGGATTACAGACCTGCTATACATCCAAATCCATCAGATATAATCAACGTGAGCTGCTGTTATCGTGGCCAACGCTCATGTTCGTGTAGTTATTACCTCCTGGAGCACATCGGCTCAATCTTTCGACGTCAATATGTGACTATTGGGTGCACACGTCGATCAACAAAGAGCGTTCACCCACTAGAGTGGTCCGGGTGCGTTATACCGCTACGTGGCATGACACCTGCTGATGACTGATTGAACGCGCGCAGTGGTCCCCCGATGCCCGTCGTTTACTTACAGGCAATGACAAGGGGCAGTTCACGCTGTGGAACGGTTCCTCATTCAACTACGAATCCATCACGCAAGTTCACGACGACTCGATCCGGTTTTTCGCATATTCACATAACGGTCAAGCACTCGTCTCAGCCGACAAGCTGGGTACTATCAAGTATTTCACGCCGCACTTGACCAACATTCATGGATTCCAAGGACATCGAGAAGCGTGTCATGGCGTCAGCTGGAGTCCTAATGACGAGCGATTCGTCACTGGCGGTGACGATGGGTTGGTCAAAATTTGGAGTTATAGAGAGGCTCGTGAGGAGAAGGTCCTGAGTGGTGAGTATCATCGTTCTCAGTGCGTAGCTGAATGGGTCTCAAGGTCATGGATGGGACGTGCGATGCGTTGACTGGCACCCGACAAAGGGTCTGGTAGTTAGTGGGAGCAAGGACATGCTGGTCAAATTCTGGGATCCAAGGACAGGGAAAGATTTGAGCACATTGTGAGTTCAACAATTGTGGACATCCAGCTGATACGCTTCAGACACTCGCATAAATCCACCATCAATACATGTAGTTGGAGTCCAGAAGGTCATCTCGTCGCAACAGCCGGAGGAGACGGTGTGATCAAGCTGTTTGACATACGGACATTTCGCGAACTCGAATCGCTCAAGTCGACAGGGAAGGAAATCAACTGTGAGTCGTTAACAGATTCTCAAGAAAGAATTCGCTGACATCGTGCAGGCATCGAATGGCACCCTATACACCACTCTCTCTTCGTATCCGGCGACGCAGGGGGAGCAATCAGCTACTGGTCCTTGCTCTCGCCAGAAGTCACAAAACCGCTCACGGTGCTCGAATCGGCGCACGAAGATGCAATACATTCAATGTCGTTCCACCCAATGGGGCACATACTGTGTTCGGGCAGTAAAGACTTTACCGCACGGTTCTGGTGTCGCGGCCGTCCGGTTGGCGGGCATGAAATCGATAGATGGCATGTGGGAGACGAGAAAGCGCTCGAGCTCAAGATGCAGGAGGAGCTGGGTGAGCGACGCGTCGTGCGAGAGAACACCAAAGAAGATGGGTCAGGGCTGCCAGGGTTGCCAGGGTTGCCGGGGTTGACCAACCTCGCCGCGGCCGGTAATGGCGGGAGCGGAAACAGCACGCCTAATGCTGCTGCTCGAGGACCTGGTCTCGACAACTCGATGCTGCCTGGCTTTGGCGGAGGAGCGTCGGTGTCCAGGCAAGCTGGAGAAGGCGCTTTCCCAAGGGCAAGAGGACCACTGCCCAGCCAGAACGAGGCATTGAGGCAAATTAACGTCGCCGCACCATACGACGGAGGGTATGATCGCGATTTCCGCGCTGGCGCTACAAGTGTCAGCGCGCCTATTGCCGGTGGTCAGCGTGGACCGCCTGTACACCCCGTACAAGGAGGCTATGGAGGGTATGCTGCGCCTCCTCAGCAGCAGACCTTCCAGCAAGGAAGAATGCCGGGCGCACAATCATATGGTGCTCCTCCAGGTGGCGTGCAGCAACCGCCTTTCGCTCCCGGTGGATATGGGCAAGGAGCGCCTCACAACGGACAGGGACAAGGAGCACCGGGACCAGGCTACGGCGCTCAAGGTGCAGCTCCTGGACAAGGCTATACACAAGCTCAAGGTGGATATGGCGGTGCTGGTGCTGGTGCTGGCGCTGGTGGATACGGTGCTGGTCAAGGGTACGGCGGACAAGGTGGCTATGGCGGGCAAGGCGGGTATGGACAGGGTGGACGAAGATGATATGGCGTGGTTATGCATGCAGTCCCAAATGAAGGCAGAGATATTATAGTACAACAAGTCTAAGGATGCTCTACCAGATGTCACCGTCCTACTTCATGTTCAGCGAGAAGCTGCGATAGCAGGCAGTAGTGGAAGATGAGCTCAGGTACCGACTGAGAGGTAGCTTTGGACTGACCATATTTGGGATCCCATTGGAGATGGGGTAAACGTGACCGCAGCCCCTACAAGTCATATTGCCTTCTTCCACGTGCATCTGAAGATATATATCAGTATAAGTTCACAACCATTTCTATACAGGCACGACGCACCTCCATCAGAACGTGATGCAACGCTCTGAGCTGGTCTTCAGTCAATGACTCAGGCTGACTCTCAGGCAATGTCGTATCGCCAAGCTATACCACGACGAGCAAACATTCAGCATAGCTTTTAGATAGACAGAATGAAGGAAGCTTACACTACGAGCAGTGTCGACCAGAGCTGACCAGTCGAGTTTCGGTAAGAACCTCTGGATGAAATCCAGGTTCTCCGGTGCGGGCCTAACGACAAGCTCGACATCGGAGAAGACCAAGGGGAAGTTGTCTTTGGTGCAATTGCCTGCGAGCGGAGCATAGTTGAGCGATCAGCTCTAGCTCTTGCATTTGCACAGCGAACACTGTTTCTGCGCTATCACAGGTCTTACTCACGGACATGGCACGCGAGCATGTTGTGTGTAATGAGCCGGACCATCTTGCTGCTCTTTGCTATTTATTGTCGAACGTGCAGAAAGTTGTCTATACGTATAAGCACAGTGTAACAAGCGGTCATTGCAATAATAACAAAATCTCGACTTCCAACTTCTCTGGACGGGATCAACGCCACGTGCCGATAGTCCAGTTATTGATATCAACTGAAAATGGGAAAGCGCAGAAAACGCCACATCATCGAAATTTCATCAAATTCTTCTTTTCCTCTACGCTGCGCTCACTCACTCGCTCACTCTGCAACCAGTGCATTGATCAACAACTCATCTCTGTATCTTGTTAAAGCTTCTTCAAGATACGGTCACGTTACCTGCGCAGAAACAAGTCACTGCTGCTCCGTCGCCGCATCCACCAAAACCAAAACAAAAACAAAACACAATCACAATGGCTGAGTTCAAGGACGACCTCGAGAAGACTGGTGGTGCCGGTGCCGCCAAGATCCACAAGATCCGTATCACCCTCACTTCCAAGAACGTCAAGCCCCTCGAGAAGTGTGAGTGCGCGTTCAACTGAACTGGCGGGGAAGAGTGGCCGAGGATGAGAGCGAAGCTGGTAGTGGAGGCCAGCGGGATGTTTGGAGTAGAAGGAACAGGACAGGGACCAATGTATAAAGTGACAACAGCTGATAACCGCGCCCACCGTAGTCTCCAACGACCTCGTCGCTCGTGCCAAGGACCGTGACCTCCGCGTCAAGGGCCCCGTCAGGCTCCCCACCAAGGTCCTCAAGCACACCACCCGTAAGAGGTGAGTTTGAGTCGCGAGACTACCTATCATGTGTGCGTACGCTGACGCTTACGCTCTGCGTTCTAGTCCTTGTGGTGAGGGTTCCAAGACTTGGGACCGATACGAGATGCGCATCCACAAGCGTCTCATCGACCTCAACTCGTCTGCCGACGTCGTCAAGCAGATCGTAAGCCTATCTCACATCCTACTATCTCTGTCGGAAGCTGACATCTTATTGCTAGACCTCCATCTCGCTCGAGCCCGGAGTCGAGGTCGAGGTTACCATCGCTGCTGTGAGTGCTCTCTCCTATAATGTGAAACACACATGCTGACGTACCACAGTAAACGCTTCGATTGCTCGATCGCGCAGTAGAAGAAGACAATGTGATGATTCATGTTCCATAGTGGATGCATCTGGTCTACCTCTCTACTTCCGGTTCATATCTCTGCTTCTGGTTATACTGACGTCTTGTCCATCTCTCTATTCGTTCCTTTGATACAGTGAACTACTGGAGCTCTTGCACTGTTCGAAGCGCACACAAGAAGCCCACCGGTACAAGACGGCTGGACATGACGCCTTCTGACGACTGATCCTAAGATCCGATACTCGGTTCGAAGGCAGCAAACACCGTCAAATGCCGTTTCGAGCCAGTTCGGAGCACCGGAAGGCATAGATGCGTCGAGATGTGCTTCTGCGAAAGCTCACAATTCTGTGTCGGTGGATCGCAGAGAGTAATGAGGAGTGAGCACTGAGAGGTAACGCCACCTTAAGCGATGGCTGTGAATTACGGATCCTTTCATCGACAACCCCGAGACAATTAGCGATACGGGATTGAGCATTGACACATAGGAAAGCTGTCGTATACGTCAAAGGCTGGAGGCTGGGGCGGAGAACGATCCATTGAAGGAATCGTACGTTGTGGCTCACAAAGCATGACATGACGTGCTCGCTTAGCTTCGGCGCTTCGACGATGTCGAACCGATCGATGGTGATTCTGATTCTGTACGCTACGCAGAAGTGCCCGTCGCACCTTTACCTTTGATATCATCACTTCCAGCCTATCCTTTCACCTTGCCACTCTCTACTTGCATCGTACTAACGTATCCACAGGTATATATATCGCACGTTGCGCAAGTGGTCATGAGCTGAAGAACCAGTTCGATAAGCATTGTAAGTACACCTTCGAAGTTTATCCAGTGGCACACTGCCCACCTACTTCTTTGACGTGAATCACTTTCATTTGCACATAACGAAGCATGGTGGCAACGAGCTGACCTGTCGTAGGACACATGGATCGTCAGCGAATCAATACCTGTGAGTTCATCTCTACGCACACTGGTGCGTGGTATACAGATACAGTATAGCTGACCAGGGCGTATTCCCTTTCAAACTAGCTTCGAAATCACTCAAGAACATGTGCGCCCCTTGCCCTTCAGGAGGATCAGGAGCGATCAAGTCTGCCCACTGTACCCCAACGCAGTCCCCCGCTCACAAACAAGATCATGAAGGCGATGGCACAGATGATACTTCGCAGCCTTGCACCGTGACCAAGTTCCCAGAACCAGCAGAATCCGATACCACCTCGCCTGCCCCTGCCCCGACGCCGGCGCCGCCCGCAGTCTCACCGGCAGAAAGACTGGAAAAGCTCATAGCGTCCATCGAAGCGGTCTGCAAAGGGTATTCAGAGACTATTGGCGCTTTGCCAATCTACCTCGCAGCTTTGAACCTCTTTCGCCAGCGCGCTCTAGACTTACGAGCGTCTATCCCTCCTACTCCCACCGCTACTACGCACGTGTCCCCGGCTGACGCCGATGCTGGCGCAGCGCAGAAGCTTCCGATGTCGATGGACGTGGTTGCAGAGCTCGAAAATGAATGGCTGGCATCGGGAATCGCGCTGACATGGTACGGTCCCCAACCGCGATTCTTCCCTCGGAAGGTATCTCCCGCCGCAGCTAACCCCAACGAAATGATACGGGGACCGTCCTCGGCAACGCTCATGAGCGGTCTTACAGGTGGGCCCGGTGGTGCTCGTGTCAGCAACGGTGTCATCTGGAAGAGGAGGTATGGCGGTTATAATCAGGGCGATGACGAATATCAGTTTGTCGTCAAGAAGGATTCAGCTTACGTCGGGCTGTATGATGAATGAGCTACAGTATAGTACTCGTGCTCAATGTGTATATTGTCTATAAGCTTTGAATAGGCATGACACTGTATAGCGAATAATCCCTTATATGCACTGTGTGATATACGTCTCCAGGCCAAGAGGCACGGTCACTTGAACAAAAGCTTGTTACAATGAACCAGTACAAATACATCACGTCATCTACTTGCTAGACCCCAACACGGAACAGCAAAGCAGAGCACGACCCATATCGCTCCGGCTATGGCGCCAACGATGAAGATATCCCTCACTATACTACTCATCAACTTCCTCACTCTTGGGTCCTCGATCAGCCTCTCCGGCCCAAATACTTTGGGTTTACTGTCCTTGTCCAAATTGAGATGTGACATGAACTCGTCGTCCAGAGAAGCGGGTGCAGCATCGGAACGAGACCGCGACCGCTCTCTTGCCACGATTGAAGGCTGTGCTGATGCTCTGCGCAGACTGACTAGCATTGTCGATAGATCCCGACTGGTCCTTCGTGCGATATCGCGAACGACTTCGTCTATCGAGGATGGGTCCTCGCTTGCTCGCGGTGGATCGGCCCAAGTACCGCCGCTTAGTCTGTAATCGGCGTCAAAGGGGGAGATCTCTCGCCGTTGTCGAAAAACTACCGATGAGGGTTGTGGGGGTGTTGCAGCAATTTCATTGACAAGCGGAAATACTTCGTGGGGCGGAGGAGCTTTGACGGTGGCCTGGCGTATCTCCATCTGACGACGTTGGGTCGGCGACATGTCTTCTGACTCCAATTCAGGTAGACCGGTCGAAAAGGTCGCAGTTTTGGGGCTCTCGGGCGAGCTGTCCCCAGTGCTAACTTCCTCCTCCTCGACGCATCCGCCGAGATCACGCAACGCATGCACACCTTCGGGAAGCTCTCCCTCCTTAGAAGAGACCGCGACGTTGTGCAGATCGAGCTTGACTTCTTCGTCGACCGGACCGTCCACACGATCGTTGCAGCATGGCATCGACTCGAGTCGTATCTCCTCGTCATCCAGCTCGTCCATTTCCCATGGCCGGACTTGACGGCTAGAGCGTCCCCACACTTGAGAGCAAAAACCTCTATATGCAGAGTACGCCTGCATAACACCAAAAGAAACGAAGACGGTGGAGAGGAGACGGAGAGCGCGCCAGCCGAAAGGGTGCGCGGGTAATAAAAGCGTAAGGATGAGGAAAATAATGACGCCAATGCAGAGATCTGCCAGGCCGACAGCATACCTGTGTTGCATGGTCAGCACCGGCGGCATTATCTTCCTATCGACTCACCAGAAAAGTTCTTTCGGCCGGTTGATATTTCTCTTCGCGCTTTCGAGGAAGCGCGGTAAGCTCTGAGACTCTACCGCTTGATATATCTCCTCGTAGATTGGTAGAAACTACAACAGTCAATACTAGCATAATGTTATTCTACTCACGACATTGGGCGCGGTGCTCCTGCCTAAGCACTCTTTGACGTATTCCCTCAGCTCATCGCTTATACCCAGCTCCCTACTGCCCCCTTTTCGAAGAAACGTCGCAAACGCTCGTTGAGCCTCTGCGCGCATCGGTTGCAATTCTGGAAGCGTGAAGACTGTGCCACAAGGAGGCAAGGGAGGATGCAAGGTGGAGTGTAATATGGATGGCGCCGATGGTTGCTCTTTCTCTGTATGGCTCCGGGATGTGAGTCGACTCAACAGACTAGGTTTTGATGCTGGTTTACTAAACGCTTCATCACACACCAACGTGCCGTCCGCCGCCCAGGCACATGGCTTGAATCCTTCAGTCTTGGTGCTACTCTTGCTGCTCTTCCGCTTTAATCCCCTTTTCCGCCGTGGTAGCGTGCTGTCCACTCGAGCGAGTTGTTCGAAGGAAATCCCTCCGTCAGGCTGTTCGTGGTCGATACCCGCCGCTTTCCTCTCTGCTATGGCTTTGTCGAGATAGGCAAAGGGGGTGTATCTGTCGCCCAGTCGCGTGCTCGGGACCGGTACAGCCGCTTTCGTCTTGTTGTCCAGCGCTTCAAATCGAGCACGGTAATTACGGTACCAGACGACGAACAATAGATTTTCTGTCGTGTACTCTTGATGTGCGACATAAGCTGCGAAATCGGCAAATGATATAGGTGGGCATGTCTCGCCATTGAGAATGTGTGATAGTTTCAGCTCTTCCAGCTGAGGAGGGGCGAGGTTGGAGGGGAAGAGGGAGAGCGAGCCCTTTGACATGACTCGAGAAAAGGTTGCGGACGCTCGAGGAGTAGACTCGCTCATGATGTCGAGAGGTGGTTGCGGGTCGGGGTTATTGAGTCATGGGTGAACGCTGTACCGACTGATGTGTTGGTGACGCAAGGAGTGTTTCTGAGGACCTCCAGGGTGTTGGCTGCTGCTACAAGATAGGTCCCAGAGGGTTTTTGCTTTGTTGCCGCTTTTCTTGTTCACTGTGTATATCGGTGCTGTCGAGCAGATGAGCCTGAGAAGATCTGAATTCGTTGCCTATGTGTCACACGCCTAGATATGTCGGTTGTTGTCTGCCTTGGTCTTCGTTGCAATTCAGCGGTGACAAGATTGAAATCAAAGCAAGAAGAGCTTTGCAACGACTCCCGTACAATCCACTAGTGGGCATGAGCGCCTGTTGTTGTGGCTGACCAGGAGGAGGGTGACAGCAAGGAAACTAACAGAATTCCAACCGACAGAGTTATCTCATTAAACTTTGTTTTGCTTTTTCGTTTCCCAAGATATCGTCAGTTACCTTTTCCGCTCCTCTACCTGTAAGTGCTTGTTCCTGGCTGGTCACCATGAAGAGACAGAGTTCTAGCGACAGACTGAAACTCTGTTAGCGAATGTATGTAACATATAAGCATGAGGCTTTGGGCCCTCTCCCTCCTTTCCCTCCCTGCTGCCTCTCCCTCTTTTACCCCAATCAGAACAACATGACAACCCTGAAGCGCTGATCTTTTGAAATTAAAAAATAAAAATAAAAAACCATCTTCTTCGGGAAATCAATCAAACACTACTTTGTCTTTGATCGACAGGGCTCAATCAGGGATAAATAATGCATTGTTATGACGCGCCTATAGACATACGCTTGCCAAGTTAGGCCTGACACATGTAAGATGTTTTAGGCACGTTGGAACCACGTTGCCGGCGCTGTCCGACTCTGTCACGTCACTACAACCACCTATCCAACTTGAAATGATATATTGAGTGATCATAACAATGCTATTGTAATAGAGCGTCTGAGCAACGATGTCCATGCTGGACGACTGTGAGTGACGTTGAAATGTGATATAGGCTGACGACGCAGTTGTCGAGCATCCGGCCGGTCCGTCCATACCAGCTCGGTCTTCTTCGCATGGAGCGTATCGGGCGTCTGGTCCCATAGAGACTGTAGGAGGAATCGATGCGGTAGGATACGAGGGCTTCGAGGTGGATGAGGATGGGGAAGAAGGCACCGATGCGGTCGTCCAAACAGTGAG
Source organism: Cryptococcus sp. GC_Crypt_6 (assembly GCA_026538315.1). Taxonomy (NCBI): domain Eukaryota; kingdom Fungi; phylum Basidiomycota; class Tremellomycetes; order Tremellales; family Cryptococcaceae; genus Cryptococcus; species Cryptococcus sp. GC_Crypt_6. Next base: position 117,855 of record JALPBY010000006.1, on the reverse strand, counting down.
CGATATCAATGGAACAGGAGCTGAGACGAGAACAGCTGGAGACCGGCTTCATTCCCTCTACTCAAGCTTCCCTTCCTCCACTATTCTCGCTCTCTCTCGTTCAATACTCGCCCCCATCCTCTCTACTTTGCTTGACATCAGCCAATAACCTACTATTCCTCGCCTCTGCACCGCTCACCATCATCATTATAGACTTGGACAAACCAGAAGAGCTGGTCAGCGTGGATCTACCAAAGCCGGCTCCAGAAAAGGGCAGTCCCTTGCCCACTATAAATCGTCTGTTCTCAGACCCCACTGCCAGACATCTCCTTATCACCACCAGTTCCGGGGACACATTCTACCTCCCAATAAGTCCTGGAAATGCTGCTGTCCAATCGAGGCGACCTAGGCCATTACGACTCCGGCAGTCGATTACCGCTGTCGGATGGTCACCCTTGTCCAGTATGGCGACCGATGCCGTCACGCAGAACAGCAAAAGCGACGCTATCACTCCACCGTCAACTGAAGTTCTGCTAGGTACCACGACGGGCCAAATCCTGTCATTACCACTACCGCCGCAAGACGACATATTCAAAGCCGTTTCCATAGGAATGAGCAAACCTGCCGAGCGTGATCTGCAGACTGTCTACAGCTTGCCTGACGCTCAATCGATCACTGGTGTGGAGTTTGGCTTCTGGTCCACCCCGCCGTCGTCGAGCAGACCTCCTCAAAAGGGACCTGCAAGAGCATGGGTTGTCTTCACAACCAATGACAGGTTACATGAGGTCCAAGGGGACGTCACAATAGGTGGCAAGGCTGGCAGTTGGGCAGAAGAGGTGTTCAGGTCAGCCCGCGACGGTACACCTAGTAAGTTGATGTAAGGGCCGATGAGAGCTTACACGGCAGAATTTCAGGAGCTTCCCGGTGACACGTCAAATTCTTCACTTGTTCTACATACCTCGAATTCAGCGTTATCGGCTGTAGCGTGGCTTACAGGCAAGTTGTGTATCTTGTGCTCTGGCTGATGTCGTAGCTCCGGGCCTGTATACCTCACCACTATCAGTCAACTCGGCGAACGAAATACTTGCAAAGCCTTCTCTACTCCCCTATCCATCAGGTACCGTGCCCACCGCTGTGGCAATTACAGAATGGCACTGGCTATTGTTGTACGCGGATCGCGTACTGGGTGTGTCAAGGGAGAATGACAAGGTTGTGTGGGAGGAGCTCTTACCTTTAGTGAGTGAATTTATACCTTTGAAGCTGACAGTAGGCGCCCAACGAGCACGTTGTGGGACTATCGTCTGACCCTGTCTCGCGCACCTTTTGGATTTATACCGATCAATCGATCTTGGAAGTTCTGGTGCGGAATGAAGATCGCGACGTGTGGCGTGCGAAGTTGGAAAAGGGAGAGTACACTGAGGCTCTGACATTCGCTCGGGTACGTTCTGGCCAGAGGGATTCGGCTGACAACCAGACCACACCGCAAATAGACATTGTTCTCTCTCGACAAGGCGATGCATTGTTTGAGCAAGGCCGTTTCATCCAAGCCGCTCAGTGTTACGCCAAGTCAAGCAGAAGCTTTGAATATGTCACATTGCGATTCGTCGACGCGGACGAGCGGGACGCGCTACGGCTGTATCTCTCTGAGAAGCTCGACTTGCTGGATAGGCGGGTGAGTGCAGCGCAATGCCTCAGATATCTCAGCTCATCATTGCTGTCAATATGACAGGCTCGGACGCAACGTATGATGCTAGCAACGTGGCTAGTGGAAATCTATCTGAGCAAGTGCAACACGCTCGAAGATGTCGTCGCAGCCGAATCAGCCACGTCGGACGTGGAGAGTCTGACAATAGAGCGGCAAATGACACAGGAGGATCTGAAGAATTTCATGACGACCTATCAGGTGTGTTGCGTGTATATGCTTGCGCTGATAAGCTAGTCCGACTTGGACCCGAGAGTCGTGTACGAGCTCATCTTGAGCCACGGCCGTACGGATCTGTACCTATTTTATGCGAACTTGAACAATGATTATGACAAGGTGGTGGAGCATTGGGTGACAGAGGAAAAATGGCTCAAAGCGATTGACACGATCAATCGGCAGGTGTGTTTCCCCTAGATTATGCTTGCTGACGGCTAGGACTCTCTCGATCTCTATTACCGATACGCTTCGGTTCTCATGCGAAATGCGCCCAAGCAAACAGTCGATTCATGGTTGCGCCAACCTGCGCTTTCACCTCGTCGACTGATACCAGCATTACTCGGGGAACGTACGCAAGCTGTGCGATACCTATCCCACGTCATCCATCAGCAAGGGTCGACAGATACTACCCTATATAATCTCCTGTTGACGATTTACGCGTCAGATCCAAATTCCGACGATGGCCCTCTAATCCGCTTCCTACAATCGTGTCCGGACGATCCGACAACTGACAGACCGTACTATGACTTGGACTATGCCCTGCGGACGTGCAAGCAGCATGGTAGAATTCAGCCTTGCGTGTTGATATATTCCAAATTGGGGCTGTATGAGAGCAGCGTGGATCTAGCGCTGGAGAAGGGAGATTTGGAGCTGGCAAAAATAAATGCAGATCGACCAGAGGAAGACCAAGTGTTGCGAAAGAAGCTTTGGTTGAAGATAGCCAAGTATGTTGTGCAGGAGCAAAAGGATATCAAGAGGTGGGTCCTTGTCTCTGGATTGCGCTGATACCAGCGCTATGCGGTTCCTCGAATCCACGGATTTCGTCAAGATCGAAGATATCCTCCCGTTCTTCCCAGACTTTGTAGTAATTGACGACTTCAAAGCGGAGATCTGCTCGGCTCTGGAGGATTACAGCGCGCGGATAGATGAGCTTAAAGCGGAGATGGATGAAGCGACCGCTTCTGCTGAATCGATCAAGCGGGATATCCGTGGACTGGCAAATCGATTCATTAACATCGAACCAGGAGACAAGTGTTGGAAATGTGGAGCCGGGCTTGTCACCAGGCAATTCTACGTCTTCCCTTGTCAGCATGTCTTTCACGCGGATTGTCTCATCGCCATGGTGAGTGAAGTATAGGGGGTCGCAAGCTGACTTCAGGCAATGCAATTCTTACCCGCACATGTACTTCGACGAATCTTGCGGTTGCAAGAGGAGCTTACATCGGGTGATCGGACGTTATTGTCGTCTAATTTTGCGCAATCCGCCCGTGGTCCCGGCGTGACGACTGGCTCGACAGCGACTGATCTCCTGCTGGGAGTGACAGGACGAAATAAGCTGTTAGCAGCCGGCGACAAATTGCGAGATATGATCATCCCCGATGCTTTAGCTCAAGCGGTGTCTGTTGTCGGAGCTGGGGTGGGCGTGGGTGGAGGAGGAGGAGGAGCGGGGAAGAAGAGTAAGAAACGTGAGCTGGGGTCGAATGAGAGAATGGAGGAATTGCGGAAGGAACTGGACGAATTGGTGGCAAGCGGCTGTCCATTGTGTGAGGGGTCGGTAGTGGGATTGGACAAGCCTTTCATCGCGCAAAGCGAGGACACGGCGGATTGGGATGTTTGATGGTGAATGCGACATGCTCGCGTATCTGATACAGGTACGAGACTGGATCTGCGGCCAAACCAGGTTCCACGCTACTCGATTAATACAAAGTGGCGGCGGCATTTTCAGTTGATGGTTATACTTGTGATTCAGACCGTCGTCTATCTTGAGTCAAGTCTAAGGGGGATCTTCGGGGTTGTACTCACTCGGCGATCTCATGACAATACAGTTGGACGGTGATACTGCATCGCAATTGATCGTACTGATTCATTGCATACTTAATGATGCGTCTCAAATGAATAACGGCCTAGGCCACGGATTCTCACGCCCTTATTCTAACGCGCAACTGCCCTCTCACACTTACGCATGCCCGTCGTCAAGGTGCAAGCTGCAAGCTGCACGCTGCAACATGCAAGGTATATAAACCCCTTACATCTTCGCTCTGATATTTCTTCATCGCACTTCAATCTTCACTCTTGGGTATTTCAGCTTCACTCCAACGCCGGTCGTTGTACATCACCACCGCGGCATCACACTCTTTTACCTCTTTCCTCTTTCCAGTTCTGATCCGACTTTTGACAAGTTTGATCAACACGTACTTCTGGCAAGTATCAGTATCCAACTTACTCCTTATTCCCTATTACCTATTCCGTCTAAGCAATAATCCAACAAGACTCCATCGATCACGATGCACTGCAAGACCTTAGCTCTCTTCTCCCTGCTCCCATTCTTGGCCACATCGTACGCCGCGCCGCTCCCGCTTTTCGGCCTCGGCTCGCTCGGCTCGCTCTTTGGGAACACCGGATCCCTCGTCTCCAGCTCAGCAGCCGTAGGCGCCACTGCTGCTATCTCCGTTAGTGGGATCTCGGTGGCCACAGCCAAAATCGGTACGGCCGTCGTGCCCGTCACGTCTATTGCGAGCGGAGCTACTTCAGTTCTTGGTAATGTCATCGCCCAAGCAACCGGCATCGCCTCCCTGGAAACGTCAATCATCGCTTCGGCCATCAAGCCGGAGACCCAGCTCGCAAGCTCCGTCTTTGGCCAAGCTACGGGTGTGGCAGGGTCGGTCGTTGCTCAAGCTACCGGGGTGGCCGGCGCAGCTGTGGCTCAAGCCACCGGTATCGCGTCCCAGGAGACTGCCATCATAGGCTCCGCCATCGCTCCAGGAATAGCGTTTGCTGGGTCGGTGGTAAACGACGCGACTGAATTGGCTCAATCGGCGATTGGACAGGTGACTGCCGGGGCTGCTTCGGCTGCTGGGCAAGCGACTGCTATGGCAGCTTCTGTCGTTGGACAAGCTACCGCCGTAGGAGCTCCGGCTCTATCGCAAGCTACGAGCGTTGTGGGAAGTACCGTTTCAACCGTCCAGGGCCAAGCAGCCAACGTCGTCTCCGACGCTCAACCGCAGATCGGTAATGCCGTCTCCAGCGCTCAGTCGCAAGTCGGAAGTGCTCTCTCCGGCATCGACGTCGCCACCGCGGCCACTGGATCCACATCCGGATCAATCGCTTCTACCGGTACCACTGGCAATGGCGTGATCAGCTCTCTCGCTGGCGGCACAGTCGCTCAGACCGCTAGCAACTTGGTCAACACGCTCAAGTCTGGGTCTACCTCCACCCTCCCTTTTGTATCGGGTTTGACATCGGGCGCACTGGCTTCTACCGCTGAAGCCATAGTTAGCGGTGTCCAAAGTAATGCCGGAGGGATACTGAGTGGCGTTGCCGCCGTATCTTCTGATGCAGCCACGATCATCGCTCAAGCAACGAGCACTATCGGTGCTGCAGCTGCGTCTGCTGTCTCTACTGGCACACCGGTCCAGCTCATCCAGTACTTGGACAGCTACATCGTAAGTCAACTTGCATAAACGCGTGACTAACGACCGCAGAACCAAGTCCACCCCGCATCGATGTCCGAGGCCGTGTCGGAGCTTCAGGCGTTTTACACCACGCTCGCTTCTGTGGTGCAGTACGAGACGACTGCGCTGAGGTGCGTCTACTTACCCTAGTACCCATAGTATGAGCTGATACTGATACTGATGATTGGTGGTAGTTCGAACGCAGCATCGACGTTTATCGGATACACCGCACAGTTGGTTCGGAACTTGGACAATTACCTCAAAGCCCTTCCTTCGGATATCGCGGCTGATTCAACTGTCGTATCAGTCGCAGCCCAAGTCGACGCTGCGACAGCAGCTTTGGTCCAGGGTGTCCAGACTATCGCCGGCGGCAGTACTTCTCTGTCTACGGCGTTATACGGAGATGGCATGTTTTCCATCCAAAACATCTCATCCTTGATCCCCAAGAGTGAGTCAAGTTATCAAAGAGTTCAACTTGTTCTTTACTGACATATCTAACCCCCATGCCTCACTCAGCCCTCGCCGTCCTCCCTCCCACTCCGTCCATCTCTAGCGTGGTCTGAATGCGGACGCGGGCGCGAGCATCACAGTTGTATTCACTAGCGCACAAGTCCAGTATCAGAGCCGTACTATTACCATGATTTACGTGCGCTATGAGCCTATATATGAATTCGGCTGCAAGGCTGGTGACACTGATTATGCATTTATGCTATGATGTAAAGGCCCTCATTTGTTACAAGGGGTGATTGATGCGATGACAGAACGTCCTATATGTTCCATCTTCCTATTTGGTTGTATGCTAGTATGCTAGTACTCCACTCATTATAAGATCCCTTTATGAGATATCACATGACCATAGCCTACCCGTTGAAAGCATATCGTTCACGTAATCGTTTACCCCATATAAACATCTACAGAATCATTCGATCAGCTCACCGCGCAGTCAATACGCAACTCACGATCAAAGGCCAAGGTACCCCCAAGACAGCTATGAGAGCTAGTAACGTCCCTCCCCATCCCCATCCTAGCCTGACAAACATCGTAGGCGCGAAAAGTGGTAGGATGCACGCTAGCACAGATCGGGCCTGTAAACGCAATTATGTCAGAACCTGTCATGATCAGTCTGGGCGACAAAATACTCACAGCCGTGGCGGCGGCAACGGCTGCAGCTGAATATGGGTGAAATGCGTCCACGAAACTGTCGTCAGCTCTGATAACTTTGAAGGCAACTCACAAAGCTTGCAAGGTGTTAAACGCCAGCATTAGTCCGACGCCAATGATCGCTTGTCCAACAAACGGGCCAATCCAATGGGTTTGCGCGTTCGCCGTCCAGCCCTGATATCGTCAGCAATGTAGTGTGCCTTGAGCGCTTACGAAGATCAACAAGCCAATAGGCATCAAGCACATGCCTAGCTGGGTAAGAACAAGCTGTACTAGTCAGTTTCTATAGCATCACGGTGGGACTCACGCGATATTCGGGCTGGCCCTTGTCGCCGTTCCTAGCGGAAAGCTTTGCGTATATGCTGCTTTGAAATCTCGCATTGATTGCGATGGCTATGAAGAAGCCGATCCCTGAATAAGGTCAGCGGAGAAGCTGTCGATACTCACCAATTGGGATGTATGCCAAGGAGAGAACAGCCTGGTGCCATTCGTACGAGAACAGCCCGGGGTGACTGAATGGTGTGCGGCCGAATAACAGCGGTAAAGCGACGAGAAAGATGTAGATGATGGCTGATATAAGCGCTGTTGCTAGATCGGTCACTCACCATACACGTAAGCATAGTACATGGAGAAGATGAATGACACTGGATTGGTGAAAAGTAACCGCGGAGGCCTCGAGAACGCTCGGCCGTATACTGTTCTTGCTTCGGAGCGAGAGACCATATGTCGCATCCATGAAAGGTCTTGTAACCATTGTCTAGGTGACAAACGCGATCCAGCAGGCGAAGTCGCCGGCTCACGACTTCGGAAAGTGAGGACCTTCTGCACAACTCTATACATGTCAGCAACGATGTGCGCCAAAATACTCACGGTGCATATGTCTCCTGCATGACTAGGATGAGGCCCAGGTAATTGGCGGCCGCCACAATTGTCCAAATGTAGTATGCCCAACGCCAGCCTTGGATATGATGTCAAACAACCACCTTGATTAGGAATTAACAACGACCTACCGGCAAATAAAATCCAGTAGCCTAGCATGTTGCCCAAGACAGGACCGGCCTATCACTCGATCAGAGACTGATCGACTGCAGTCAACACTCACGGTCGGTCCGATAGCATATAACGCAAGGGGTGTCCCTCGTTCTGGAGGCGCAAACATCTTTCGTAAGCTTTGCATATACAAGGTCACTTACATCTGCGATGGTTGCCACGCCGAGGGACGGCCCGACTGATCCGAAAGCGCCGCAAAAGCTAGTTGGATGAGCGATGCCCGAGCAGAGAAGACACTCACAAGCGTAGCACGATGAGTGTAGTCATACTATGGAGTGTCAGTCCAGATTGTCACCATTGGCGTACCTCTGAGAGAACCCGGTGGCCAGAAAGAAGATGACGTAGAAAGTCTGCGCGCTGATATATGCTACTTGCCGACCATACAGCTCTGCAACGGGGGAGAACAGAAAGGGCCCGGCGCTGGTGGTTTCAGCGCTCGAACCAGCTTTGCAACTCACCCTAAGCCCAGCACATATGCTCCCGGTATCAGGTCGCCCAGCTTCTCATTTGTCACGTCAAACGTGGCCATAACTGCGAACAAGCCTGGAACACCGATCGAACTTCCACTTGTGGATATGAACCCCGTTAACGCGACGGTAGTTGTAATGATCCATTTCTTCCTACGTGGCCAATTCAGCGGGTTTTCAGGCGAGTCCGCCCATGATGACAGAGCTGCAGCTGCTTGTGTGGCGCGAACAGAAGCGCGGGTCGTCGCTTGCGTTAAAGGTGGTAAAGGTGTTGTGGTAGTGCGACGCGGCTGCAGCGGTTTTGGTTGTTTTGGATCAAACGAGTCGAGTGGATTGGGATCGGCGTTTGTCGAGCCGTCTAATGCGCCTCCTCGCTGATCACGGTTGGCGATGTCACCGTTGGACATGCTCATCTCCCCATCTCGCTCCGGATCGTTATCTGCCATTTCGATCTCGATGTCCGCGCATGGGTCCAAAGATTTCAGAAATTTGTTTTGGTTGCAAGGTACAAATCAACGGTCAAATCCGAAATCTGTCAGGTCAGTCCGAGTTGATAAGAAAGCATCGACAGCGCATTCCTTGGTTAGGTTTATGACAAGGTCGATCACAAGGTCGATCGTTTGCACTGACACTGAGATAAGAAACGGTGTCCGATGTTGTCGAGCTGATATTCGAGTACGTCACGAGACGATATTTTCAACCCATCTTTCCGGGATAGATGAACATGGCGGGGTTAGTAGCTCCAATAATAGATAACGTGGAGACCCCATGTCGGAAGAAATCGGACTGGACGATAATCTGGTGACGCAACGACTAGTGCTCCTTTCCCAACGATTTCACTGGCCGCGTAAAAAAGTCAGCGATTCGCACTATTCGCACATTAGCACATCAGTACAATAGCACAACCTCGAACAGTACGCTCTATCGCGCCATGTCAGCACTGCCTGTTCTCTCCCGGTCGTGCGGAGCGTCCTGCTCCCGCGTTCCTCGGCGCCAGCTCTCATCCATCGCTCGCAATGCGGCACACAACATAAACCCTTCGCCTGTACCATACTTCTTACCCGCATTCGGCCTAGGCTCACGCCGGGATTACCCATACATGAGCGACAATGGGAAAGGCAAGGGCAGAGCTGAACCTGAGCACAATCCGGACCCAGAGGAAGAGGTTGACGATAGAGAGTGGGACATGCGTGTTGGTGAGTCTGGTAGAGTACATGTACGTTGCTCATCACGCAGCTCGCGCAATGCTCCACCTTCGGGAGACTCTTCCGCTCTTCTTCAGCCCCGAGCATCCATCCGCTACAATGTTCCCGCCGCATGTTTTCAGTCGAAATGTGGTCTTGAAGCTGCCCCCACCGCTGCCTCTGAAGGTAGGTCTCCAATCACGCATATCCGCTAACCCATAGATGTCATCACTGGCTGGCTATTCCATGGCCTTTTCGATAGCCCGGAACGGCATGCATGGTGAGTCTAAATAGACTGAGTAGTGTCGCTTACAGATCAGCTCTGCATACCGATCTTCGAGCCGATCTCGAACGATTGACATTCACTCCTTCGCCCGCATCAGACTCGCTGTCGCAAAGACCAGTCCCCGCGCATAGACGAAAACAGATTCGCGTGCTTGTCTCCGTCCATGGCAGTCCCAGACTTCCGCCTCACAAGGTACGTTCGTGTACCGTTTGTTGGCTGACAACGTAGGAGGCGCAGTGGCAGACTTCTTCACTATACACCTTTTCTCCCTATTCTGGGCTCATCACATTACACGAAGTCGAAACAATTCGTCCTCTACCCGGAGAAGGCGTCGCTGAGTGGTTGATGTCGAGGTTGTTGGGGTGGACTGCTCGTCAGCACGGGAGTGAAGGCGCGATACCTTGTCCCCGTACGGCGATTGTACCGAGTCGTAACAGTGAGGCGTTATGAATCAACGCTGGTCATTTGTAAATTCACCACTTGCAAGATATCTGTGAACTTTTGTTGATCTGTCTTTGACATCGAGACGGCTAGTCTGCTCTGCTCTGTGAAGCTGCTTTGCAGAGTGTACTTTACCCCTCTTCAGGCGTTATAACACGCTGCGCCTTACAGTGACCAGTAATATAGTCTTGGTTGTGCCACATTACAGTGACACATGCCAAAGGACCGCTGCGCTTTTCCGCCTCAACCCAGAGCTCATTAGAAAATGAGAAAGCCAAGAAAAGCCACACTATGGTCGAAGGCGGAGACGGCGAGTGCGACGAGCTGCGGGACGATCTTTTTTAGTTCCAGCGATCGAATGTGATATAAACACCTAGAACACAATCCATGACGTACTCAGGGGAGCACATGCCGGGTTCTAGCGGATATGTCAATTGTCAGTTTCCACACTTTTGGTTGTGATCTCATGTGATTTGTAATGGCTGCTTGTAATGACGACGATCTTCCTGCTAATCCTCATTACAAACAACGTAAGGTTTGACCGGCAACCCTTGGGTCACGAGATGACGGAGAATTGCTTAGTCATCACGTCCATCCATCATGCTACCAAATACCATTTAGAAGCAGCAACAATAGGAGAAAAGTAGAAAAATCCAATACCCCTCTCACCCGTTGCCGCTTGGTCACGACAGAACATCCACCATAGCCTGCATAGCTCGGCGCGCTACAGGGACACTGACAAATAACGCTGACCACGAGTGATGCATATATAGTCAACTGTCACCATCATCATAAGCGCAAGACCGCATTCCCTCTGAATCCACCCGCATGTCCATTTCACCCGTGTCCCGCGCTTTTCTCACCCGTCTGCAATAGGTGGACCGGAGATTTGCATGAGCTACAGCTGCTTCTCTTCATCTCGGCCGCATGTGAGTCAACGTGTCCACTAACACTGGTGCCAGCTTTGCCGTCTTTTGGACGAGTGGCAAATAGAAAGACAGAGAGAGACCAAAATCGAATATACATATCTTATATCCTGAAAACAAACAGCTTCATGCTGACCCAATGCCTCTGACTCATCATCGCTTTGGATCCCTGCCAATCAACCAACAACCTGTACACAACGAAAATAGGAGGATTTTACCGATCCGCGCGACACCCCTGCATCCCATCCCCCTGTTTACAATCTCACCTATCTCGCATCCAATATTTGTCATGTCCCCCCCCCCCGCGATAGACCACGTTTTGCAATAATTGATGGACGACGCCTTCCAGGAAGCCGACAGCCCAGGGGGACCGGGCTCGGCGCTCACAGATGATGGCGACAAGGCGTGGGTTTGGTCCTTTAGTCTTTCATGCTGACATGCAGGTCGAGTCAGGTCAGAAAGGCTCAGAACAGGATCGCGCAGAGAGAGTTTAGGCTACGCAAACAGGTTCATCATTTCCATGCCTAGCTATCGTCCTCACCCCGCTGACGAGCTGCAATAGCAATACGTAAGTATTTCATTTATTCAGCGGCTTTTCGCCAACCATATCAATAGATACGAGACCTTGAAGCAAAAGTCGAAGTCTTGTCGGGAGACAAGGAGGAACGTGTTGAGCTCATGACACTCTTATTACGAGACTTGCTGAAGGAGAACAAGGACTTGAGGAACATGGTCAGATCGATGGCGTCATTCCTGGGCGACGGTGAGTGAATAACATGGACGGTGGACTGACAGTAAGGACTCGGATCGTGTCTGCCACGACTGGGTCTCACTGCCGTCCAACTAGACGCGATCATCAATCAAGCAGATAGCCAAACAGCCTACGAGGCCTTCTTGAGTCTGAAAGCGTCACGCGACGCCGCCGAGGCAAGCACTGGTGAAATGGGCGAATCTTCTCTCCGCAAATCGTTGAGCGCGACCAAACGGAGGCGAAATCTTGACACACAGACATCGGCAAAAGGAAAAGCCAAATCGCTCGATGTTGGCGAGGACGAGACGCCGCAAGACGACGACTACACCTACCTTTTTCCCGACCTCGAGGGTGTCGTCCCTCAGCCTGGTGATCACAGCTCAACCTCCTTTCCTTCCCAAAGCACGTCGGGTTACCCGTTCAGCACTATGGAGCCGAAAACACATCTGGCGCCATTTTCGCTGTACCAATCGACTTTCAACAATACTGCTGTACCTACCGCAGCTGATTATGCCCAAAGACACGCACCGCTTTTCCACACTGACACCAGTCTGTCCGAGTTGGAACGGCAGCGCCACATGAGCAGTATGGTATCTGACATGACAGCGAGCGGGTCATCATCCTCGATAGGACTCGGCTTGACAGGAGCCGAAATAGCGGCGCGAAGGGGCCACGAGCAAGGATATGGGCGGCAAGGGGATATGCAGCGGCGCAAGAATGACGCTATGCAGGTGGGTTATGGGCTGTGTCATCGCTAACAAACAGTTGATCTTGTACCATCTGGATCAGTGGGTCAAATTTCCAATATAAAGCTAATACTAGATATCGCTCGAATCCTGGATACCGCCTGCCACCCTCTTTGCAGCCCACCACAGTCCAACGAACGATACCGCACGAACACGCCATTGACGGCGTAATATTTCCTTCAATGCGGGATCATATGATCCTATTGAGAGGTGGGTACAGACGTTTGATGACTCGGGCTAATCTTAGGCCAATACGACATCCTCGCGACTGTTCAAGCGATGCGCACAGAGGTGAGCATTGTGAATCTGTTCGAGCTAACAAAAGAACAGTTTTTGTTACACGGCGAGGATGCGCTGGATCATCAGAGTTACGAAGTGACGGAGAAATTTTGTCGGACATATAGCATGTTGGTGGACGACCAGACATACGCCGTTACGAACAAATGGAGAGCGATGCGGGGCGAGGTTCCGCTGCAGCCACCTGACAAGGGTGATTAGAGGAACCCACGAGGATCGTGTTGTTGTGTAGAGCCATAGCATCCAATACATGCCATGCTCCCAGTCAAATCACTATGGACTGAGCCTGAAAGCAGTAGTCACGTGACCAAACCTGTCAATGTCAGTCGCGCAGAACACAGACAGAACCCTTCTAGCCAAGTTTAATAATACTCGGTCACGCTTCATAGAGTCTATATCGTACACAACGCATATCGCAAAACACACACGGCCTACTCGATGACATCATCATGATACCTTCTCCCCGGCGGACGGCTTCGACGCCTGTCGTAACTACGTGGCCAGATGTGGATGATGACGACGGCTGGCAGGGTGAGTTAAAGCTGCGAGAGAACCTGCTAACTCTACTGCAGATATGCCAGTCGTGAGGTCGGATGATAATCCTTTTGGCCTGGACGAGGAAGATCAGAAGCGATATCATTACCGACCGCCTGCTCGTGTCGATGCGGGCAAGGATGTCGGCGGAGGCAACGCGACAGGCGCGCATCTGGAACTGGAAGCGGACACGTTATTATCCGATACGTGGAGGGAAAAAGTGTCGCAAGATGAATCGGACTATACACGACTTCGACTGGATGAGGACAATGAGTCTGAAGAAGTGCACATGCGGACAAAGTATCTGTTCAACGAGGATAAAGCGATGACTCCATTGAGTCAGATGCAGGCGACGAAAGAGCTGTTGACAGAGGGTCAAAGGATAGCCTATGTCGGCCTGTGTCAGCTCGTAGCGAGGAGGATGTTGAGAGACATGGGCAGAGGCTGGGAAGGGGTCAAATCTCGCTCGCTTAAAGGCAAACATGCAGTATCGGTGATTGAGAGTGGGCAGATATGGATGTTGAAGATCATGGCCAGGTTATATCAGCACATGGAGCTTGAGCCGGATGGTGAGTCGCATCTTCTACATCCCTCGTACCTATCTAACATCTCACAGAACAACGCATGATAGAGAGCCTCGCGGAACACGGTGTCGATCCCTCTGATCTCGTCCCCGCGCTCATGACTACGCATACGGTCAAGAATCCCGAATATGACCCGCAAGCCAAGGAGCGAGCAGACCTGCAAGCGGCAATCGACAAAGAAGCCGAAGGAGATGCCGAGGTCGAACGCGATCTGGAGCAGGCTAGCTCGCGCATGCAAAGTAAAGCCACCAATCCATTTGGAGACGACGAAGACGACGTTGACGCTTCGCCACCCACACTCGCGACGACGACCTTGCCACCCACTAAAGTAGATACAGAAGATGACGGCGATATAGGTCGCGTCGTCTCTCCTGCGTTGCAACAGTCTTCAGAGCCTGCTCAATTAGACGATCCGGAGACAACTCCCAAACAGCCTGCCAACACCCTTGCTTTCGACGAACCAAATACGCAGACAACCTTGCCGTCCCTTCCCGGTGTCTCTACCTCGTTGTCAAATACAGACGAGCTCGTCACGCTTGATATACGTTGGACTGTCGTGAGTTACCACTCTCAAGATTGCGCTGACATTCTAGCTGTGCGATCTGTTCCTGGTCCTTATTGCCGACTCGGTATACGATGCGCGCTCGAGAGTCTTCTTGGAACGAGTCGCATCCGCTCTAGGCTTCGGTTGGCTCGATGTCGTCCGCTTTGAAAATCGTGTCACGGAAGCTTTGGAGATCCAGGAGGGTCTCGAGAAAACGGATCAGGATCAGATCATTGAGGGAAGACGGAAGCAAGCGCGGAACAAGCGGTATGCGATGATGGGTCTCGCTGCAGTTGGTAAGTCGCTAAGTGGATTTCGCATACGTGAGCTGACACACTCAGGCGGAGGCTTGGTGATCGGACTGTCCGCGGGGTTGATGGCTCCGCTCATCGGTGCCGGTCTTGGAACCGCATTCGCTACGGTCGGCATCACCGGTACTGGTACATTCCTCGCTGGTGCAGGCGGTGCTGCCGTTATCACCACGGGTGGTGTTCTCACTGGTGCAAATATAGCTGGCAAAGGCATGGCAAGGCGTACGAGAGAAGTGCGAACATTCGAGTTCAGGCCCCTGCACAATAACAAACACGTCAGCTGTTACGTGACTGTCGGAGGGTGAGTTCATCCAGTATGACGGTGGTTGACAAACAGATTCATGGCGAGCAAATTCGACGACGTGCGATTGCCGTTCTCTGTGCTAGATCCGATTGTCGGAGACGTCTTTTCGGTATACTGGGAACCGGAAATGATGGCGGAGATGGGTAGTGCGCTCAAAATCCTTACCTCGGAGATCTTGACCCAAGTCGGGCAGTCAGTGCTGCAAGCCACGGTCATGGCGGCTTTAATGAGTGCACTGCAGTGGCCTATCAGTACGTACAAACTGCACGAGTCTCGCTAACCTACAGTTCTCACGAAACTTGGCTACCTAATCGACAACCCTTGGTCCAACGCTCTCGATCGAGCTCGCGCCGCCGGTCTCTTACTCGCCGACACCATCATCCATCGACATGCAGGAGTACGCCCCATCTCCTTGATCGGCTACTCTCTTGGAGCCCGTGCAATCTTCTATGCCCTCGTAGAATTGGCCAGAGTGAAAGCTTACGGCCTTATTCAAGACGTCTTCATCTTCGGTACCACCGTAACAGCATCCCAATCCACATGGCTCGATGTCCGAAGCGTAGTATCAGGACGTTTCGTGAATGGTTACGCGACCAATGATTGGATGTTGGGCTATCTGTTCAGAGCCACCAATGGTGGAATCAACACCGTCGCTGGGCTCAGAGCCGTAGAATCCGTTCATGGCCTGGAAAATATCGACGTGACCGAGATAATCACTGGTCACATGAGCTACAGAAGCTGTATGCCTCAGTTATTAGCAATGGTAGGATTCCCAGTCACTGCGGAATACTTTGACGAGCCAGAAGTGAGTCGATTCAAGTACTTTCAGAGCTGACGTGTAGGACCCCGACCAAGACATGAGCGTGCAAGAACGGACCATCATCAGGGAAGCGGAAGAAGAGGCCAATCAGAATCGTCGTAAGGTACTCGGCATATTCCCAGTGAAGCAAAAGCCCTCCACTTCCGCGCCTGGATCCGGCACATCGACTCCTGTCATCACTCAAAGCAAATCCGATAACGATGAATACGACGACGACGAGTTGCCACCTAGGGAAGAGGCCGATCTGGGCGAGTCCACCTCGGCAAGAGAAGCAGACGTCGAAGACGATGCTGTCAAAGCTATCCCCAAGACGGCGGGATTCGACTTTTCGGCCATCTCTCGCGAGTTGGGCAAAGACTTCGACGTGGACAAGATACCGTTGCCAGCTCAAGGCCCGAGTCGCCTGAACTTCTCTGCGTCTTCCAGCCATGAACCGATAGAAAGGAGTGGCTCCGCACCACCTCTAGCACACCAATCGCTCTCACCGATCCCGCAGTGGACTTCTGCGACAGCCAGTACCAGCCGCAGCGTATCGGTCTCCCGCTTCGCTGAAGACGAAGATGATGATCAAGGTGACATAGCAGCGGGTCAAGTACGACAACTATCCCTTGCAGCAGGAGACACTCCGAGCTGGGACCGACAACCGGTACCAAGTATTAATGAATCGATAAATCCATTCGTATCAAATGGGTGGTCAAATTCAACCAGCTTCAAACCGCCGCGCGCCGCTCCGCCGGCCAGACCGCACCCAGCGGAATTCATGAATCCGTTCGCTGCTACTGGTACTGGTACTGCTAGCGTGGAAGACGGATGGACGAGTCGACCTGTTATACCTAGAATACCGAGTGTTGGGGTGGAGCAGAGATCGAAAGACGAGGAAGAGGCAGAGACGAATCCGTGGTAGTGATAGTGGTAGCGCGAGCGGGGCGGGCGGGATGAGGCGTATGGGCCATAGCAGAATAGCAGAGCATTGCTCATAGAGATACGTCTACTTTGGACATTGCATGTATTGTATAGTACCCTCCTATGATTTTATTGAGTGTACGCTGTTGTGCTATGCCGCTGAGCGGAATGCGAGCATTATGAGGAATATGGCATTACATGCACGTTGACTTCATGCTAAAAGATGTACCTGGCGAACAACCGCAATAGGAAGTGAATGAATATGACCGATTCAGAAATTTCCAAGATATCCGTAAGAGCTATTCGACGTCGAGGCATCCCCCGTCCAAGGAGGGCGGATATGTATAGCTGTGGAGAGATCACCGCGAACGCACGTCATGCTACCGCTCGCAGGGTCGTAAAGATAGGTATGATCGCAGCCCTCTACGAAGAAACTGCCGCGTTCGGACTGCTGCCGCGCTGATACAGCTGTGCCGCTTTCTGCTGGTTGAGTGTATCTGTGTTGACTCATGGACGCGGACATGACCTCGGTATCCTCCAAAGTCGACTGCGACTGCGGCTGCGGCTGCGGCTGCGACTGCGCCTCTGGTTGACTCGGCTCCTTCTCCACCAGCGCTTGGTCTAGCAGGAGCTGCATCACGTCGTTTTCGTTGTCCTTGCCTTGAATATAAGTCTGATAGGCAGATACATAGCGGCTCGAGCCAATCATCATGGCACATACCTCGTGCCGAGCAGCTGAGTCGTCGACTTTGGCCTCCAGCAACGTATCCTTGTCCATTTTGGACAACGGGTAAGGCCATTTGGCAAGAAACTGTGCCCCGCCCTTACCTACCGGTCACCAAGCAGATTGTCAGTTTACATCACGTAGACGCAATTAGCAACAAGTTCGGTTTGCCACTTGCGATAGATACGTATCTCGTATTCACGCACTCGATGCCATCCTTGTGCTTACGTAGTCGTACTTGCCGTCTTTCTCCGTGAGTCTTATATAGGATGGGTCGACGGATCCCTGTGAAGAAGACATTGCGAGGCGATAAGTATCTGGCTTGCAGCGTCAACAAGTTGAGCGTGGTTCAAACGAGGGTCTGAGTGAACTGTGGAATGACTTCGCGAGAGGATATTGGGAGTAGATTCAGGAAACGGTTTGTCCAGGGTTGTGAGTATTTCAGACCAATGTCTACGCTTGATCCGTTGTCTGTTCATCCTCTGAAGGGCAAGAAGGCCTAAACAGGAGGGCTGTCAACGATCGAAGCATCACTTACACTCGAAGGCGGACCAGCTGAGGACACGCAGAGAGACGGAGAAGAAGTAACAAAGGGGCGGTCTCTCATACTAAGGTCGAGTGGCAGAAACAAGGTCGCGGGCGTTTCCCTCTCCCTCATCCTTTGATGCGGGGTAGACACAATATCGACTGCTGTATGGTTCACTGCACCGCACTTATGTACCGCGAGACGAACAACTTCGCTTCGAACTGATACTAGCGAGCACACTATATACTCTGACAAAGCACCTTGAACCTGCCCTGTGTAACCCGCCCGACCCTTATTCACCGAGCGGAAGACGACGACAATGCCCAACACGACTATGCAAGACACAGCGACTGAAAATGAAACTGAGACTAGACGTCGAACGGGATTTTGCGTCGATACCACCAACTTAGGTTCAGGAGGGAGTACAAGCCCAAGCACTCAGAGCGGGGTCAAGATTGTGCTTGCTCCAGCGGACGAGACGTTTTCCCGCCCATTGTCTCGAGAGGAGTACGACGATGAGCCGCCAGCGCCAGCGGCAGCGACTGGAGCTCCAGCGCCCGAGGCGGAGGAGGAGGCGGACAGCGTTGAGTCTCTAGTCGTACCGAGCGAGTGTCGAGTGGCCGTGAGAGGGCTTGCACTACAGCTGATTTCTCGGATCGTAGAGGACGCCAATTACTATTCTCTTTTGAGAAAGCACTCGTCCCCAGCTCGCAGTCTGACTTCGCCAGAATGGAAGGAAGAATTCAAGCCTGAGCCCAACTTTTTCAACACGCCTCGGAAATCAAGTCGCTCTACCTCGGACGCGGGTCTCGCCTCCACCGCACGTAGCCGGGGATCTGAATCTGAAGACAAGTGAAATATCTGGATCTGCCTTGACGCAAGTTTCACCCTAGAAATATGCACTGCCTTTGATGATGTATGGAGTGATTCACTGATCATAGTATCGTCTCAACGATGCTGTACCACCGCTGCACGACAAGCTATAATTGCATACAGCAAAAACGCGACCCGAAGTCGATCCGCACAAACAATCCCAAAACACAGTGATGATGACAAGATGCAACTAACAAGCTATCCAAGACGGTTAAGCCTACTGGCCATGCTGCCAAAACCTATACGAGGGATAGTACCGAGCGTCTTTGCTCCTGCAGGTTTCACTGGAGATAAGAAGGTCGGGATGACACTATCGCCGCTCTGCTCGGGGCTCAGCATTATACTTTATACCAAATCGCGCGCAGACTCACATTCATGATTGGATCCCAAGTAAAGGTAGGCTGAGCACCCAGTAACTTTCTCTTCTTCTTCTTTTCCCCGCCAATCGTCACTTTGGGTACAGATTCTATGCTCTGATCCTCCTGCTCATCAGCAACGCTCTTGCCTCCTCTCGCTTTTGAAGCAGGGACGACGTTGTCCGCGTCCGAAGTTTCCAGAGGCACCTTGCTCTTTGCAACAGTCTTGGCAGGTGATTTGGATCTTGCTGTGGAGACTTTCTTGGCCGGTGCAACAGGAGCGTCCGACTCGACGTCTGAATCCGCAGTTGTCTTCCTTGACTTTGTCTGCGAACGAGCAAGCATTAGCTCAGGCTATTGGCATGGGCCAAGGAGTGGACTGACCGCCTCGGCCTTGCGAGCCTTTTTCTTCGGTGCAACTTCCGTTTCGACTTCCGAGTCCTCCACCGCGGGGCTCGCCTGCGTAAAGATTAGTTTGCTACCGATGCGTTCGCTCACCTTTCTGACTTTGGTTTTTGCCGGACTTATTGATGGCTGACGCGTTGGCTCCATTGACTCGAGATCATCCTGCGAATGCTATCAGTGCTGGGCTTTGCTTGGTGCTCGGGCCCAGACTCACTTGGAACTTATCCCTTGTCACATCGCGAATTTTGGTCTTGAGCGCTTTCTCCCTCTCTTTTCCAGCACGTTTGACGTCTTCCAGCTCCTCCTTGATCTCTTCCAGTTCATCTTTCTTTCGCTGGAGATCGCTCTTCATCCCGCGCAACTGAGTCTGCAGCTCTTTCTTCTCCGTTGACGCCGATCCCTCTTTACCCTTCTCGTCCCTCAGCCAGCTATCCAACTCCGACCGAGCCTCTTTTTCCTTCTCTCGCAATGCACGAGCTTTCGTTTCCAAGGTCGACACTTTGCTTTCTAACGATGCAATTTCGTCTTGCGCGTTGGACAAGTCTGAGCGGGCTTTGACCAGTTCTTTGGTAGTCGACGATTGAGAGCCGCTACTGCTAGCAAGGTTGTCGCGCGCCGCGGCCAATTCACGGACCGCCTTGCTGCCTGAGGCGCGCTCACGAGCCAATGCAGCCTAGCATAGTTTAGCTTCCACGATATGACAAAGCACCCACCTCCAAATCAGCAACCTGAGCATCTCTCTGTTCCAGTTCCGCCGCGAGATCTTGCCCTTTGGCCTGGACTAGAGCAATCTTGTGGTCTCTCATGACTAGCACAACTCAGCAACAGCACAGATCATGTAAGCAACTCACTTTTAGCCTTTTGCGCCTGCATCAACTTCTGTTCGAGGTCTATAACGCGCATCTGTTCTTGAGCGAGGGCCAACATCGCTTGTTGCTGCTGCACGAGAGATTGGAGGTGTAGCTAGGGTATCGTCAGCCGAGATCAATGAGCCATACTCACCTCATCCCGCTTGCCGTCTCCATTTTCCAACTCCTTTTCCAAGAACTTGTTATGCGCTTGGGACCGTTCCAGAGCTTTTTGCACCGTCACCTGAGCTTCTCGCGCCTGTCTCAACTCTACATCAAGTGTGGTCCGCTCCGATTTGAGTTTGCGCTGAGTAAATCTATCAGCTTTGTCGCGAGCGCATGGTCTCACCTCTAACGCATGATTCTGCCTGACAAGCTCGCTAACTTGATTTTGCAGATTATTGATCCTGGCTTTCGTAGGTCCAGGAGTCCCAGCATTCTCCTCCATCAGCAAACTGGGTGGTAGTCTAGGCGGCGTGGCAAGCATGTTGTATGTACAAGTAGTCGGTGTGTACGAATGTGGAAGCAATATTTAATACATCCTGGTTGAATGACAAGATGAAGTTGCGATACTAGTTTGTTTACATGAAAACACGCAGGGTACATTACGTAAAATCTACTATGATATGGGATATCGTTAATTGCTAGATAAGAGCCACAAGGCTCAATCCTCGTCGTCACCTCCATCACCACCGTCACCGCCTTTACGGTTCTCCCTCACTGATAGCTTGACGCCTTGCGCCGCGAACGTCTTGGTGAGAGGCGTTGTCGGTATGACACCGGGGAATCTCTTGGCAGAACTACAATATTAGCTTTCGTTATTTCGCGCTTTCACTCACAATACCGTGAACGGATCTGTGAAAGTTTCCGTGAGGATCGGTGCTCTCCCTCCCATCATCACGTCTGGACGCATAAGCCTGCGATATAATTAGCATCATGTCGTAGAGTATGCACTCACGAAGCAAGATCCGTGAGAGCGAGACGCAGGGTAAAAGTCCCCTCTGTCCTAATCCCTAGATCCGCCGCAAAGAAGAATAAACCCGGAAGTCCATTCTCATCTTGCAATTTATGACACACTGCAGTGACCTTTCCGACGAGGACGCGACTGTACTGCGCGGCGGGTTGATGAGTGCGATCCATGTCCCACTTTGTATATTCAGGGAACTGGTACCGAGGAGCGTCAAAATAATTTTCCGACGACCTCCTGTCAACATTATATGGCTGATCCCACTTTGACGGAGGTGATCGAATTGTCGTTGATTCGCTCGACGACGAGAGTCTTCCTGTGCCAGATGGGACATCGGACCAACCTGTAGGTGGTCTATCCATTGGATCATATTGCCAGCTGGACGAAGAGCTAGGACGGCCAAACCGGTAATCTAGCGAAGCGACACTTGTATCAACGGAGGACTGTCCGGTGCGCGGTCGGTCCCATCCATTGCTTTCTCTCCGTTGATATTGGTGGGAATGTTGCAATGCTGGCAGAGTCAGGCGAGACGGCAAGGCGGTGTTGACCTCGTGCAATTCTGAGATGGACGCAAGTGGCGGTAGATTGTATGACCCTCGACGAGGTTCCGATGACTGGATTGAAGGCGCGGTACTGGGCCGCGGAGGATCGGTGCCATGTCCAAGCAGGCGATGTTGATGGTATGCTATTCCTGGTTCATTTGTCCGTGAAAAAGAGCCTTGTTCATGTAACAAGGACCGTGGAGAAACAGGTTGTAACCGTGCATCAGCCGTGGACGGTCGATGTGTGTTTGGCTGGGCTGTGCTAGGTGCTTCGAACGTGGTCAGCACACGCGCCAGCAAGTTGCACTCACGAAGAGGCCGCCATGACCCGCTCGACATTGTTGACGAGGCCGCACTCGACAGGGGCCGCGATGTCCCAGTACTCGGTCTAGACGATGGTCCCGTTCCCGGTGGCAATTCCGTCAATGCAAGCCCTGACAGCGTCGGCGAATCCATGCGAGATACACCTGCAGATACTGGATGCATCACGACGTTCCGTTCTTGTTGCTTATCGGCAGACCAAAGGTCGACCATGAGGACGAGGAAGCGTGTATCGACGAGTCTAAGAGAGTTTCAGCTAGATTCCAAATTGCAGTGACTCACGCTGGGTCCACAAGTTGACCGGAAGGCGTCCGAACCCATAAGCGGATGATCGGCGGAGGTGACAAAGGACGGCGATCCTGGGTCGTCAGTACGGCTCTGCCTATTCTCCCTTACCTTATTGCCAAAGCCGCACGCTCGAACTCGTTGAGGGTGTTGTATTATTTCCAGATGGTATGTCCTGCAGCATAAGCGTGGTTCCATTATTTGGGTACGCACCATTCCATCGGGCCACGCTGCGACATCGTTTCCGGATCATGAAGCTCATCCTCCAACTCGGATTCACTGCTACCATCATCTGTGTGCGGTCGATGAGAGGATGTTCTTCGCGAGGGATCTGTTCCTTTCCGCTGAGCACGTCTATCGCTCGTCGAAGTACTTGGACCAGCTTCCACTCGTTTCCGCTTCCTTGTCGAAGTAGGACTTTCTCCTGCAGCAGGGGATCGGTCGAGAGAGGACATGTTATGTCGATCTGGACTCTATAGCTGCCTGTTATTGGTTACTATACGGGTATCGTCGGGAGAGCAAATGTGACGAAGACGTGAACATTCAGGGGATTCTAATGGTCTGTAGCAAGGGGGAGTCAGCTCTTGTATGAGCAGATTCACGAGACTTTGGGCGACAAAGACGAGCACACAGGGGCACAAGGGGATGCGGGCCAACATTCAGTAGGATAAATCTCGAGAGCAAGGCAGACGACAGCGATAGGGAAGGTGTGTTGCTCTGACCATGTCTGATAGATATGCCCGCCTGTTCCCGTCAAGCCCTTCCTTCCAACACTGCGGTACGGCCGCTGACAAGCTATCCACCAGATCTGCGCATCACGAGTAGAGCGCAAAGGAGGGCTCTCAATCCAGCATATCAATCCGAAGAGGGCCTTGGCAAATCGTTCCCACTTGTCCTCCTTTCTCGTATCTCCCATGACGTCTTCGGACAGGAATGCCGAGCTTCTCCCAGCGATGCGAATTACGCCTGTCCTCCAAAACTACACGATATCGGGGGAATGGAGAACTCACATGTGACCCTCTTCCCCACTTGAATCTCGGTGGCCAAATCAAGTAAACCCTTAAGCGTGCGTATCCAAGCGCCAGGCTATTCACGGGATCACAGACGGTCTTCAATGGCGGGAGATAGCTTGTGTCTAAAGTCGTATGTCGACAGTGGGGACGGTTGACGCGTTGTATCGCTCACGCCTCGAGCACTCAAGCAAGCACACCTTGATGATATCGGCTAAGCGTCGACCCGGTAACGCTGTAACAAGGGGTTCGAGCTGATGGTGGTAAAGGAGAATTGTTTCATCAGCACTGTTCGCAGACCCCACGCCCATCCTGATCAGCCACCAAAGGATGTGTGACCCATGCGAGGCGTGTGCAGCGCTGACGAGAGCCGTCATGGCGTGGTGATCAAAGGACCAGCCGGCAGAGAAGTGAGGGCGACCCAATCACAATTGATGGTCGTGGTCCTGTCCCAAACAATCTTCCTCTCCTTCGCACACACAGACACACACTCGGCTTGACTGCCCCACGGGACAAAAGGTGTTTGTAAGACATGATGGGATCGCCCGACTCACCACAGATTGACTCAATCCTGCCAGTACCTTCTACCCTATGAGGTCGGCTGAAAAGCACAACAAGAGAGTGTGGTGGCGATATCAAAATTGAATATCCCCATGTAATAACAGGATGCAAGGCGAATGAGTCGAGCGCTGTCGATGTAGAAGGCTGCAAGACGCTGGCAGACTACGTTGTTAATAAGCGGACCAGCGATGAGCGGTGCGGGCCGCCTCGGTGGAATAACAACACTGTTTATCGCTAAGTGTCTTGCTGTATCTTCGGAGACAGTGACTGTTCCGCTATGCTGTTGCCGCTGCGGTTGATCAAGGCCGAGTGCGATGCGCGTTGTGCGGTTGATGCGAATCAAGTATGGTACAGCAACTAGATAATTCTGCGAGATACGGATGAAATAGTGTGAGAGATGTCGACCATGTGGACTTGCAGGACAAGAGGTCTGTCGGTGAATTACGGATTATGGAAGGTTTACATGCTCTGCTTATTTGACGCTAATGAACGGCCAGGAGTAACGCCCTGTAGGTAATCCAGTAGCGTCAAAGCTTGACGCATTCTTGTCATCCTCGAACAGTACCTCTATTTGGACTGCCAAAAGGCGAGGCAACAATGTGAAGTGCCTTGGGCATTGTCTGGACTCGCTGTTACTACTCTTTTCGCAGCGGGGGCACAAGCAAGTAAGATGACCCAAGAAGATATTATGCAATAATCAGGATTGGCATGCATGGTCGACGTCAGGCCTACATCCCGCCAGCCAAACATCACATTTCGATGCTCACCGCTTCTCATCTCGATTGCAGCATGCAACGGGGAGTCAAGTCTCACTACTATCACTACCGCTACCAGCAGTAATCGTGGCGCGGTGCATAGTCACCGAGGTCTTGTTGGTGAAAGCAAAAGCTTGCTCTGCGCACAAGGCAGAACAAGCAATACAAGCTATTCCAAGGCTTTGGGACCTGAGAACGCCTCTTTGGTTTACCCTTTGTAACCGTTTTCAAGGATCGCTCGCTGTCCCCCCCGCTCTTCCTTGTATGCGAAACTAGTCTGTAAACCTTGTATAACCTGAACACTCGCTTTGCGCGGATCCACGCCATACGTTATTTCTCCGACTATACCCGTAGCTCGCACCATTAGCACTGGTGATCTCCCGTGCTGCATCTCCCACTACTCGTTCTAGCAGTGTGGCCTGAACAGCTCGCTATCAGCGCCTTTTTTGTCTTGCGGCCGAGTCGACACCGTTGTTCCTGGTTATACTGCGGAACGATCCTCTCCAACCCTTAGACGGCGACGCAGGTTCAATTCTTTTCGGAATACCGGAGCAATTGTCAACGGTATGCAATCGATAATAGGTGAATACTGTCTATGCGTACCCAAATCTGCATACTCGGAATGCAATTAAGAAACCGGCAATACTCTCAGGCGCAGTTGGCACCTCTGTTTGAACATTCCACATTCCTTCCTCTACCATTGCTTATGCTACAAATATCAACGATTGTCCAGAACGCACAACGTAAGATTCAAGCTTTGACATGTGCCTTTACTGGGCAGACGCAACTTTTATTAGATCAGGACGTGATGTGCCCATCGCTCACCCTGTACCACTCTCGTAATCGTTGTGCATACATGGGGAGTGCGAAGAGCTTGCATGACGTGGCATTCACGTGCAAGTGATGTTCACGAGGGTAAAACGATGAGGTTGTTCGCAGTATCGTAAATCGCAGCAGCTGCAGCGCGGGCTGTCCCGCTTTTTCCTTTTCCTCTACCCATACTCGGTAGCATGTTTCGGGAGTCATACCCATACTTCACTGCATTGACATCGTTATGAAACACGTTCGCAGCTTCTCACGCGGTATACCCTACCTTCATGCCTCCCGACCTGCATGCGTAGATGTGGTGTTGCGAGAGCGGGAGCAGGAAACGATACTCGGGTGTCTCGGATATTCCATTCCACTAAGCATGAATCCCGTCCTTCTCACTTCATTGTCGCTCCTAGCAGTCGATCCTGGTTGTACCGCACTCGCAGAATGCGTGCAATTTTCTGCCCGCACTGCGTCATCGCTAGCTCGTGCTGGTACCGAGGACCTTCGTACGGGATGAAGTAGTGTTTCACTCTCTGAGCGATGAGGTCAGTCACCAGCTCATCTCACCTGCGTTGGCTATGGCGTCTTCTTCACGACTCCCGCTGGCTTCGTAGGCCACTGCGAGGGCCGCTTCCGAGCAGCTGGAGAGGATCAAATACAATCAAACCTCCATTCGACTTTTCAGATCTGCCTGCTTCTCGAGTTCTTATATAAATGTGTATCAAGAGTCGACTCCCTCAATTCAGTCTTGAACAAAGTATTGAATCAGATTGACCACTGCCAGACACTGGTGTATCAACGACCAGTTCAATCCTACTCTCACACTTACTAGCCATCTCAATGTCTGTACAGTAAACCCACCTCCACCTTTGTCTTACCATCTCTTGGCCCACCCCTCTCAACGCCTACATATACCACCGATTCTCATCGCACCTTCAGCTTGGACTCCTAGAAGCGCACACTCGAGACACGATGCACGTTGCAACGACGACTATCCTCGCTTTCCTCTCCATTCTTTCAGCGACATCAGCTCGTCCAGCATGTCATTACGCCTCTGTCCTCACCACTTCGTCCTCAGCTTCGTCGCTGCGGGACCTGCCAGTGGGTAAGACGGCAATTTCAAGAAATGATATGGCGGAATTAGGTCGATTGGCTATTGCTGTAAAGTGAGCATGCTCCGTGGCACCACAGAGCCTCGCTAACATGTGACATGTCTCCCATTCAGCTCCGCCTATTGCCCACACGAAAACAGATTACAGCCTCATCCTCCCACCTCGTTCCACCTCCAGAACGTCGAGAAGAGAAGGAAACCAAGCTCGAAACATGCCACTAGTATCATCCTGACGAGCGATGAAGTCGCGGCTACCGAGTCAGACATGCGATGTAAGTAATCTAAGGAGATATCAAAGTAGACCGCTGACCCCGCGCCACAGGGTACATCTCGCACACCCCGTCGTCACAAACCCTCACTCTCGCCTTTTCTTCGCTGCGCAAGGTGGACGACCTCTTGGAGCTGCTCGCTACTTCACCGACTACTGCACACAATTCCACCTCCCACCTTGTGGACTTACCTGTTGAACTCTTCCCCTCGATCGTCTCGCCTCTCCCAAAGATGCACCACTCTTTTACCCAACCACTAGCAACACACGGCATGCCTGCTTTCAATGCTTTACTGGAACTCATCGATTCACCGCCCGTGACTTCAAGGTCCCATGCAGATATCCTGCATAGCTACATTGCCGTTCTGACAGGCAGTCGTAAAGCGCCCGCACCAGTAACGACTTCCCCTATACGGAAAGTTGAAATTGTCGGCCACGGTCTTGGAAGCGCTGTGGGACTCCTCGTTGCTACTGCTTTACAATTGAGAGCGGGCCAACTTTCAGCAAATCCAGTCGATATCTCAGCTACGCTGTTCGGTCTTCCCCGAGTCGGCGATCAAGCATTTGCGAACTTTGTCGACGACCTCGCCACTACTAGAACATTCCGCCTTAATCGCATCACGTCGTATGCCGACACCATAGCGCATCTTCCCGAACGACATCAGCTCCTGGCCCACCCTTCTCTTGGAGAAATTTGGATAGGAGCCGATCCACGCGTAGCCTACGCCTGCAGGTCCGAAACGGAAGGGATGGAGAGTGAAGATTGCGCTGCGTCTATAGCATTGGCAAAGACTAGCGTGTTGGATCATTCTGGGCCTTTTGGCGGGGTATGGATCACGCCTGAAGCGTGTCACAGGGCACAGTCAGAGTAGCCATTGTCGTACACGTACTGTTTTGCCATGTAGATCTACTGTATCATCTGGTCTCGCATATGAATTGTTGTTTCTTCTCCAGAAAGAGTTTGAAAGAGTCGTAATTCTGCATCTACTTGAGTACAATTAATATATGTCAGTCAGCTGGTATCATATTGAATTTAGCTTTTCGTCCTGACAATGCTTGCATCGCCATGCGGGCAAGTCAGGCCGCTCTCTTGCCATGTGATAGTACGACCTGGATTGCCAGGTATATATATGTTGATACATAGCTGGGTGATCTGACAGAATCGTCCAAAAGGCGTGACAGCGCTATTGATATCCTCCAAGACCTTCGCTAGCAACGCTCGCAACCGGAGTTCTGCATGAAGCATCGGAGAACGCGGATCACTTCGAACGTCAGACACAGCTGACAGCTTTAGCATACACATCCAAGCATGTCATCCACTCAAGGGTTAGAAGACATTTTGCGGAATGTGAACTTCACGGGAGGTTTCCCTTCCCACAAGGATTTAGCGCCGTCCATCATATTCTTGATTTTGGTGAGCCCAACATCTTATATCGCAGTCTTGTTATGGAGCTTCGCTAAGGGGACGATATGTAGTACGCAGTAACACTACCTGTGCTCTTGCTTCGCCTTTGTCGGAAGCGGGATAGAACTCTGGTCCTCATTCGACCAACGGTCTTTGTCGTTGCGCGGATAGCCTCGTTGATCATCCGAATAGCGATGGCTACTGCTTCCACCTACTCTATTGGTATCCTGAGTGAGCTTGCTCCATTCTCAGTTACCTGTTGATATCTTCGCGAGGACTGATGAGAGAAGGGTATGCATGAGCCAGTCGCCGAACTGCTGCTGGTCTCCATAGGGTATCTCTTCCTCATTGACCCATTTATACAATGCTGGAAGCGACATGTCATGGGCAATGTGCCCAAACCCACTAGACCAGCATGGGTCAAGCCTCTAGCCATGTCAGTGGACGAAAACCTTCCGTTTAACGGCTGACACCGTTCGTCTAGGTCTTTATGGGGCCTGCTTATCGTCGCTATCATCGTCACAGCAGTGGCTGGGGCATTGGTCAGCGGAGCTTTCGGCTCGGCATCAAAGCTACGCACAGTCCGCATGATGAGAGAGGCAGCCTACATTCTATCTCTCGGTACGTACCCTCTGCCATCAACGTATCGTGCTAAATTCGTGTATTTCAGGCGTCATCGCGTTGCTGGCCGTATGTATCGTCTTCACTCATTTCCTCTTTTCTTTGCCAGCCAAGGAAACAGTTTACCTCCTCGTACCAACTTGCGCACTCCTCATCATCGCTATTTACAGAGCAGCCCAAACGTTCTCAGCTAGCCCCAGTACCCCGGTCCGATCCCTCGCCGCCTTCTGGGTACTTCAAATCTTGTTCGAATAGTAGGTTTTTCGATTATTCCCGAGGTCATACAAGCTCACACGCAAGGGTATCGCCGTAGTATCGCATACCTCTTTATCATCGCTATATCCCTACCGGCTTGGTACCCTGGAGAAGTGAAAGGAGCTCGTACTGATGGTGGAACACTTACAAGAGTCGACGTAGAATCTGGGATTGAGCTTTCCACGGCAGGAGATTGCGCAAAGGAGAGGCACATTCATTCTCATGAGCAGAGCACGTCTCACAAGCTGGTAGAAAAGCTACTCGTAGTGAAGCTGTACAGATCCATCCAGCGTCGACGCGGCGTGAGACGCGACCGACCTGTCCAGGAGTTATAAGGCCGGCTTGCGATGTAGAGGATCACTTTGAGAGTCCTTGTGTACCAGTGCAAACTATCCTCGCAGGGTATGCAGCATTAATTGCGCAGGATGTCAGATTACGGTGCCCCACACCGGTGTATCACCTCGATCTGTTTTGACATGGAATACGTACACGGATTATTCATTATCGTATTCTTTCATGAGCATTGTGTACATGACAAGCATCCAAGCAAGCTACCAGAGCCCGCCGACGACATGAGCATTCCTAATAGTATACCCAACAGTATCCCGAATCCGCCTCCGCAAGATCCCATTAGGACACTACGCGTGCTTTCTTTCAATGTCTGGTAAGCGATCTGCATCTCTGTCCGACATATTTTAACAATGAGCATCGCACAGGGGTCTCGCGTTCATCGCCAAGCAGCGAGCGGCGCGGATAAGGGCTATTGCAGATTACTTGGCGTCGTCAAATTACGATATAGTCTGCCTGCAAGAGTTATGGGTGTACAAGGACTTTGAACTGGTAAAGCAGGAAGTTTCGCAAAACTTGCCATTCTCGCGATTCTTCCACACGTAAGCATATTCAATCTGCTCTCGCATAGTATGTCATTGACGGGCGAACGGATACAGCGGCGCTCTGGGTTCGGGTCTAGCTATATTCACTCGCTTCCCGCTCATATCGGCGCAAGCTCTCCCGTACTCCCTGTCCGGCTCTCCGGCACATGCGATCGAAGGCGACTTTTTCGTCAAGAAAGCAGCGGCAAATGTCGTTCTGCTTCATCCCATACTAGGAGAGATTGAAGTGTGGAACACTCATGTGAGTGTCACGCGATGCGTTGTAGAAGGTGGTGTGGACTAAGGCTTATGACAATCGCATTTCAGATGCACGCAGCAGGCGACGGTGGTCCTGATCTTCAACAAGCACACAGAATAGCCCAGTCATGGCAGCTCGCCAATGCGATCCGGAGCGGCGCAGCTAAGGGACGTTACATACTGGCCGTGAGTTGAGTGATCTAACCGCGAACCCCAGCTGATGAAGACGCAGATGGGCGATTTCAATTCGCAACCATATTCTACTCCAATCAATATGCTACGCAACCACGCCAATCTCTCTGACTCCTACATCGACGCCCACCCTTCAGCCAACACTGACCAATCCCCTCACCCATCGGCCTCAGAAGCGCTCCAAGTGTACGGTATGACTTGCGATTCGAGCCTTAATTCCTGGTCAGCGGACAAGAACATTCCCGGAAACGTATTGGAGAAGGGCGGTAAACGGCTAGACTACATTTTCTATCGCCAGCCCGCCATTGCTCGACGAAGACCTCTGGTTTGGGGATACAGAGATGACGAAGCGTATGGTAATGCAGCCAACGACTTCTCAGGCGACGGCCATTTCGAAGCCGGTAAACCGATTCCTGCGTCTGTCGCCAGCGCTCCGCGGCTGAAATGCGTTCGATCCGAGGTGGTGTTAACCGAGAGAGTACCAGGCAGACAATTTTCATATTCGGACCATTTTGGACTATCCTCGACGTTCACCGTTGAGCATCCAAAGAAGCCAACGGCTACACTGAATGGTGGTGGTGGGAACACCGACAGTAGTGATGACAGGGGTGTACCTGTCAGTAATCCGAACAAAACCTCGACGTCATTCACTCCCATTGCGCCACTCATAACGGAACCAGAAGCAGAACCTGTCAATCCGACAACGACAACATTTGCAGCTTACGACCCTCCGTCAAGCCCCAGAACATCTATATCGTCCACGGCACGATCGACAGTGGTTCGATCTGCACTAGATACGCTTCGACTCTACACGAGGAAATCCAAGCGTACCGCTCGAAAACACCTCAGGATATGCGCAGCGTCATTAGCAGCCCTAATCCTGCTCACGATAGGTTCGGCGTGGCAACCGATATCATACGTTCAACCCATATTTACTCTAATAGGCGGACTACTAGGCGCGGCGACCGCCACCTTCTTGTATACAGGGTTCGTGTGGGGTCGATGGGAAGTGGGCATTTTGACCGAGGTGACAGAGGAGATGGAGCTGGAGTTGAGGGTGGTGGAGATGGAGGAGAAGTTGAATGCCGCTTAGTGTTGTATGTTGTATGCACTGTTTACGTAATACTATCCCGCTTTGAACAAAGGAGAGGGACCGGATAAAGCCGAGTGCACCGTCAATCAATGCTGTCATCCCGTTAATGCATTCAGCAGTCACTATCATTATCCACTGGTGTCACTCCCTAGATATAGATCAGTATAGCAGCCCCGCCAGATCAGCCAAGATGTCACGCTCAGGAGCCCTCGATGACAGTGAGATCCAGTCGGAGATGAACAAGATGGTACGGTCATTTCTCCTTTCAGCTCAGCCTGCCTTGGCAGGGCAGGGCGCCTTTCGCGGACATGGTGCTAATCTCGTCTTGGAATAGGTCGCGTTCATCTCACAGGAGGCGAGGGAGAAAGCTCGTGAGATCCAGGTCAAAGCGGACGAGGAGTTCTCTATTGAAAAGGTGAAAAACCAAACCCCCCACATCGCCAAGAGGCTGATTGATGTGCGGTTGCAACAGGCCAAGATCGTTCGTCAAGAGTCTCTAGCGATTGATGCTCAGTATGAGAAGAAGCGCAAGCAAGCCGAAGTAGGATGGAAGATGTGAGTTCTTCGCATCTTGATATCGCCTCGTATGGGGGGCCGTCCAACATCGTCGTGGGGAAACAGAGCTGTCATGCTAATTATATGGTCCCAGCTTTCAATCCACCGCGATCAACAACTCGCGTATTCAAATCCTTCGAGCAAGGAACGATCACCTCGAGACCATCTTTGACGAGTCATCTAAGAAAGTCAACGAGCTCAGCTCTGGAGGCTCTTATAACGACGCTGTCGAGAACCTCATCTTGGAGGTGGGTTCACGCTGTCCGAGCTTCTTGATTCTTCGAAGGGCATGAGAGCTGATAGATCGCCGTCGTGCAGATCTTCCTCTTGCTCCTTGCACCAGGGGTGACCCTCGCGCACCGACCGAAAGACACCGACATTGTGAAGACCGCTACGGAAGCCGCGCAAAAGCGATACAAGGAGATGTCAGGTAGAGAATCAAAAGTCGAGTTTGATGCCAGTCTCCCCGACGATAGTGCAGGTGGTGTGATCGGATCCACGATGGCGGGCAAGATCAAGGTCGATAATTCCCTTGCAGAGAGGTTGAAGATCCTCGAGGATAAGGTGCGGCTCTCCTCCTTTCAATCTTTTCTTGCAAGGAGACGCTCATTTCCGAAAACATTATAGATGCTGCCGGAGTTGCGACACGACCTCTTTGGCGTCAACGAGAACAGAAAGCACTACACTGTAAGTCACTATTGTTCAGTCCATGGCAAAGCTGATGCGTGTACAATGCAGTAATCTTCTTGTTGCCTTCCTGAGTTAGATTGTTCATGGTCACCTTACAACGTTGTCGCGATCAAATGCATCGCATACTCGAGACCTTGCCCGCTGATTCTTGCCATCGAACCTGAGCACGAGTTCGGAAGACTGACTATGAAACTGACGACACTTATGTCGGTGTCGGCAGTTGTACAGTGAAAGGACGTATACGAAACGTTACAGAGTTGTGGTGGGGCCATTTTTCGGGCCTGACACAGGTATCGTCTTGAAAGCCCGCAATTCCGATCTGCTTTTCATACTCCCTCTCCTTTCAGTCGCAAGAGCGGTGGTATAATATGAGAGTCGCAAACCACTCATACATATGTCTCCGACTCAGCCGCTGTAGCATTTCTTTATCAAATCCAAGAACGACCCATAAAATGACAAGAAGCAACGATACGTCTGTCAGTGCGCAGGGCTTGGACCGCGCCTGTGCAAATGGACTCTCGTCGAGGGTCCAAATCAGGTCGAAGAACGAACCGCCGCCGAGTCGATTCACCTCGCTCTCCGCAGACTCCCCTGAGACTTCCGACTACATGGCGCTGAGCGACGATATTAGTTCTTCGACTTATTCGAAGCATCAAATCTACGACGACTGGGACAGCGTCTCTGCCACTGCCCCTCTCACGATTGAGATGGAAGGTCGCAGCAATCTGCGCGGCTCATCTCGCCACAGGTCTTTATCGGCCACTAGCGAAGACCAGGAAGCGGAAGGTCGGGGATTGTATATTCACTCAGGCCTGAGTTTCTCTCAGCCATCTTTCAATGACAATGTAAGTTTAACGTACCCGTTCATCCCGCCATACTCGTGCTGACCAACCGCGTCCCATCAGACTTGTTTCGAAGACAGCAGTGATGCCCGTGCTGCAGCATCTGCGGGTATTCAGGATGAACGGACGTCGTACCGCGACCTGCCTGTTTTCGAGGAGGAAGACGAAGAAGACGAAGAAGAATTGATATTCTACTTGCAGGATCTAGACAGGGCAGAGGGCGGAACAAATTCGGGCACTACATGACCTACTTGAGCAGTCCTTTGATCTTCTCGGACCGTAGCGGGTGCGATCGCTGCTGAATGACACGATCTTAGAAAGGATCTATAAGACGACACTATGCATCTTGGAGACAATCCCGAAGTGTTGGCTATTAAACGTCCCCTTCAAGCTGTAGACCGCTTTGAAGCATCTTGACCGCCATTTCGAACAGGTAGTCAAGACATTCCGCCTGCGTCTTGGCTTGCTCCCAAGTATTGCCTAGTCATGTCAGCGCGAGACGATGTCGCATTCAAATACGCATGTGCTGAAGACTCACCCCAGACATAAACACCATGTCGACGGACCAGAATAGCCGCTGCGTGAGGGTATTTCTCCATAGCCTAGAGCATCGTAGGGGTTAGCTGCCATATGATCTACTAGGAATCGGTGGACTCACTGCTGCCATGCCGTCCGTAAGATCCTCTTCGTTGGCGGTGTTCTCGATAATGGGTACTTCGAGTGTATCAAAGAACCGTAATGTCTTGCCATTTCCTCCTATCCGGACACCCTTGATCATCTCCTGATGCGAAATCCGGAAACTATCCGCCTTTTTACCCAACAACAGAGTGAGCAAGACTGCAAGCACCGTCAGCTGGATACTTCAACCTTTCTCTAGTGAGATACAACGGCTCACCAGCGTGTTGCGAGTGAGTGTGTATACATGCGCCTGCTTGACGCATGGTGAATGCGTTCCAGAACAATGGCGTACAAGCAGACTCGTTCAAGCCCTGTAAAAGCGGGTGACACTCAGTCTCAGTGCAGAGCCCATGGAAGCTTGTAGGAGATGACTCACCTTCTTGCTGGGTATTCTGAGAAAGTCTCGCTTGGATCCCGGTTTAGGAGCTGATGACTGAGCAAAGGGAAGGACGAAGATGTGCTCGGGCTTGATACGCTCTTTCTGCACACCGGAAGGAGCTATGTATACGAGCTCGCTTTGTCTAGTCAACATACTGCTTCAACCATATCACCTACCCATTGCGAATACTGATGCCTGCGTTAAATTGTTAGCTGATTCACGTCAGCAAAGACCAACGACTCACCACCTCCAGTACCGGTAACCCATCCAAGTTCTGTATCTCAGGTCAGCGCCCGAACATCTGCTTCTATTGCCCTGCAGACCTACTGTAGAACTCGCGGCAAAGCTCGCTGATGAGATTGGCGGGCTGTCATACAGATATCAGCCTAGAACAATAAATAATTGAAACGTACGTGTTCCGGGTCTTGGCTTTGTACCAGAGCTTCTGCTTCCTCGTGGGTCAAAGTCTTCTTGGCGGTTGCTCCGTTTGCTTCTGACGACATGCTGCTGTGCTATATACTTTTGACTTGAGGATGAGCAGTCGAGACGAAAAGATGGGAAAAAAAGTTGGTGCAATTCTGAAACGTGCTATCGCCAAAACAAATCATTGAAAATAGAGTACGAGTACGATCAATCTCGTCATTGCTAATTGTCAAAACATCAACGCGACTTGCTGATTACTTGTCAACGACAATTGTCCATACTGTGCCATCTCACACGACAGTCTCGGCACTCATGTACCACCTACTCAAAGGCCTACATGCTCATCTCACAAGGAAGGACGAGTACTCTGTCGTCATTATCGGTCTTGACAATGTGAGTGTCGAGGTTACAGCGCAGTCACATCTTCTCGATAAGCTGGCTGACAAGTATAAACTCATAGGCAGGCAAAACAGTCAGACCCCGTTTACGTTGAACGACTCGCTGTATTGCGCTAATACCACTTGATAGACAATGCTGGAGAAGATCAAGACGATGTATAACCCAACACCTGGAATGCCTCCAGAGAAGATAGGGCCGACCGTTGGACAGAACAGTACGTATGCGTATCGCGTGATGACCGAGTTAGAGGAGTAGATAATAACCTTGCAGTGACTTAGTCGGAAAGATCTCGTTGCCGTCTACCACCTTACATTTCTTCGATCTAGGCGGACAACGGGATATCCGTTCGATATGGCCGAAATACTATGACGAGTGCCATGCCGTCGTCTTCGTCCTCGACGCGTGCGATCAAGCTAGATTATCGGAGTCGTGGGAGGTCTTCGGTGCGCATGTCTGTCGTCCAGTCGCTCAGAGATCTACTGACTGGGGCTGTAGACGAGGTGTTGAACTCTCCTCGATTGCTTAACCTGCCTTTACTGCTCGTTGCGAACAAGCAAGACAATCCCTCTTCGCTGTCGGTAGCGGAAATCCGAGAATCTTTTGACGCGTGGACACGAGCAAGACATGCACGTGAGGAGGAGACTGATACTTCTAGCAAAGATAAAGGGAAGGGGAAGGAGGTAGCACCGGACGAGGCTGGTGAAACATCAGAATCACATGCAGGTGGAACGGCTTGGGATGACGGCGGAGCAAAAGATGAGCGGATGGCTAGTCTGGACGTCATGGGGATATCAGCTTTAGAGGGGTGAGCGGGAATTCCCATCTGACCCAGAAGCTAGGCTGACCTGGAAAACAGTACCGGAGTGAGAGACGCTGTCAATTGGTTGTATATAAGAGTGCAAAATGCCCGTAAAATGTGAGTCTTTGGACAACCTGCTGAACGCTTACAGCTGCTCAGAGAAGATCGCATGTGATCAGTTGTAACATATCCATACCATGCATACGCATATTCGCTAGAATCATTCTTCGTCTAGACTTTCACATTTACAAGCTGTTTGGCCCATCGCTTCGCGTCCGCGTCCTCCGCAACCAGGTGTTCTGGAACGAATCTCACTGTCGGAGACATTGGCAGGACTAGGCTTTGGCTCGCCTCTTTCGACGTTGAAGAAGCCCCAGTACGGGATGATGCTGTGCCACGGGCGGAGGCTGTGGTACGGGTGGAATGTTTATCGCGTGAGGAAGATTCTTTGCCCCATGATCTCGCTTCACCTCGCAGCTGCAAGCGGGGTCTAGAGCGCGAACGGGACCGCGACCTTGACCACGATCTCGATCCACTGCGCCAATACGATTTTGGCATCCTCTTTGTGCCCTCCGTCATACTTGACGGCTCAGGGATTCGGCTCGTGATCCAGCATCTGGTCGCGTGTGGATCATCATCGATGTATCCCTTGTCGTAGGCTTCTTTCCGATCCAAATGCCTGATGCTCAGTAATGGGTATGACTCTCCTTCGTTGTCGCTTCTTGGCCAAAGGATGGGGCCGTAGAATGTGTACGTCGCACTGAACTTGCCCTTAGGGAATCGTGATACCTCTACGACCATGAGATTTGGGTCGTCACTGGCACACTGCAGACGAGACGAGACGGGTCAGTTTGTACCGATACCTCGCCTGCAGCACGACGCGCTCACACGATGACACAAGGGTATGCCAGTCCCAGTGATATGCTCTGATTTGATGTTCAGGCCGCCGCCTCTCTCGTTGTCGGCAAGTTTGGTGGCTAGGTGGTAATACGTAGCCGTCCTAGTAAATCTGGTACACCTTTCGGTGTCGCGATCAGATGTCCCATCACTGTGTACAATCACGCTGGTTGCCTTGCCTTTACATTGAGAGAGATACTGGGAGATCATATCATTGTTGAACTTCTTCACCGCGCTGATTGTTCCTTCACGGCTCGATAGAAGTGTTGTGGGCGTATAGGAAGGCCTGATATCAGGCGACGAGGGTCTGGATCTGCGACTGCGACTGCTGAACTGTTCACAGGCTGGTGAAGCAGGGCGATAAGGTGGTGCTTCGGGGAGTACGAGGCACAGAGTATCTCGAGCTTCGATCAGGGATGTCGGGGGGATATTGTGAAGCCCTTGGAGGGCTGCGAGGCCGTATTGGCAGCTCGTAGCCTGGGCGACGCGTTGTCGGAGGCCTAGAGCTCTCGTACGTCACCGAGAGGTTGATGTCACCTTGAGTCACAGTGGTTCTCCGACTACTTCTTTGAGAAGAAGAGAGATACACCCTATTACGACAACCTTGCTCGTCAATGTACTCATAGTCCGGAACAGTCTCGGTGTATGCTGGCCTTGAGTCGTAGGACGACGAGCGGTAATCCGAGTACGAGGAAGTCGGCGTCGACCTATTGTAGGAGGAGGAGGATGGTTCGTATCGATATTCACGATCGTCGGCCAGATTTCGCGCTGATACGTGTCTTCTGGAAGGCCTGGAAGGGCCGGGGCGAGAGTGATCTGAAGGGCGTCGACGTCGGTCGCTCATGTTGAGTGCTGGGAAAAATACTGTATGTCTTACCGTAAATGATGAACAGCGTTTTCAGTCGCGACAAAGAGAGAGAGAGAGTCAGATTCGTGGAGCTTTATCATCTGCAAAGCGCAAACACCCTACGGCTACTCAACGAATGTCCGAGTACAATGTAAGTACGAACATAATCTGGGTCGGAATGACTCTTGTACCTCAAAGGTGGTCAGCCCTTTGACCCTGGTTGCTTCTCACATAACGGCAACACCTGGCAGGGCCAGCGAGCATGCACGATCCAGATGTAATGTCTTTTGGAAATCTGCCTATCAGACCCACTACTAAGGAGCTGGCCTAGTGTTAGAGCCGCGATCAGGAGCGGACACTCAGCGTTCGTCATTACCGAAAGTGCAGCGATTTCATTCACGCTGTCCGACCGTTGCTGGGCAAGTCATGGTGAGCGAAGCAGTATTCCGTGGCAGTAGCGTACAACAGGAAGATCATCGCGCTTAAACGCTGGGCGGCTGCCTGGTGTTGTGGGACGCCCGTAAAATCCCGCTTGAACGAGAAAGAAAGAAGGCTGCATGATCAAGACGTAAAAGCGTGCTATCGGTAACTTCAAAATGCAGTGGTCATCAAAATCAAAAGGGGTCTTCCTTGCACCACGCCGCCGATCTGAGGCCGTCACGCTCACGTTGAGCTACGAGGTGAGCGTGATCCACCCCAAGGGCGAGGGCGGTGGACGAGGAAGCTCTCCCCAGAATGCTGCTCCTCATCTACCACGCCGCCCACGTGACCCTCCATGGAATCGGGTGAGCTTGACGAGTCCTGGTCAGTGCCTGCTCGCCCATGATCAGTGCCAGTGGTGTTGGTCGCCGTGAGGGATCTCGAGTGTTGTGCCGCAAGACTAGGACTGGTAGTCCTAGAAGGGGTGTTGGAGTGGGAGCTGCGCTCTGAAGGGCGACGGCGATGGTGAGCCGGACTTGCCAATCCACCACGGCTGCCGCTGTCATCGCTACTTCGCGCGCGACCGGGACCCGCTGATGCAAAGTTCGGACCGAGTGTGTCAGAAGAGCGGCGCTCGTCCCTTGCTTGACGGTCGTAGGGATGCGGATCAAAATGGACGCGCCTTGCGTACGAGGAGGCCGGAGGAGAGCTTGGACCAGAGACAGGGCTGCCGACGGGCGAATGGCGCGGACTGATGATCGAATACTGTCGGGCGAATATTGGCCCTGGAGCGGTATCGTCGTTTCTGGGCGGTACCACTCGCAGACTTGGTGGATGTTCATGTGGCTCACGAGAAGAGCGAATGCGTTCCTCCAGGAGGCAATCGTTCCATGTGAGCGACCTACCTCGTGTCGATGGCCTTGCGCCTGAGGCACGATCGTGAGTTCTGTCAGCCATTTTGTGTTTCTGTATGTCTTCTCTACGAGTATGTAGGTGATCAGAAGCTATGGAAATGTAAGTGGCGAGTGGAATTCTGCAGCATGCTATATGTACCGATCAAGACGGTAGGTGCGGTCTAACCTTCAAGCAGAACCTTTGGACACAAACCTTTGCAAGCGAACGAGTCAAAGGACACGCGCAGTCACGGCAGCTCACGGCAGAGTGTACTGTCTTACCTTTCTTCTCAGACTTGACCGTCCCTTCTCCAAATAGGAAGTGCAAATACTCGGTGCCTTCCCTCCCGGACGTTCGTGTCGCTCAAAGGAGGCGTAGCGCAGTCGGTCCGCACGGTGGCGCCGCCAGCAGCCGTTGTCGGGGAAGTTGGCCAGGACGACGGAGGCGCACGCAGAGAGGTGCTAGTGTAGGAGACCACCGCAGAAGCGTCAGTACTGTTTGACGTCAAACGTCAGCGGGGACAAAAGGATGGCATGACTCCAGGATCCATGGCGAGGAGCGTTTCTGGGTCTTGGGGGCAGTAAGAAGTTTGATGTCGACTTGGGATCTTCCTGGCTGTCTGCGGCATTGGTTGCGCGGTATCATTGCAAAGGCCTGCCGCTGCCATATTTGCAGATCTGCATCCCGGAAATGTTTGAAGAAGAGTATAATGCATGTCAACATCTGAAATTGGCAGATCGCACACTATTCCTGTAGAAGTCGATCGATTATACTAGGATCTATAGATATATCATGTGCTCGCAGATAGTCGTCCGACCAGAATTTGCTCTGATGTCTTGAGCCGGAATCGCACCTGTATCGAGTGAATCAGGTCAAATAACACGTAATTAGCGTAATAGATGGACGAGAGTGAAGATGCAGTACTCACAATATTGTGGCTATTCGACTACCTTTACTCAACGTTTTGGCTAATCTCACACAAGCGACGAGGTTACAGGCGCTTGATGAACCGAGGTACAGTCCGTCGTGCGTTACCAAGTACCGAGACATTGCTACGGCTTCCGCGTCGGATATCCTAAGCGCAAGAGATCAGCGCTTGGTATTGATCCGATCGAAAGGCTTACCGATATGCGTCGTCTATAGCATCAAGACCCAGCGAAAAGTTCTGCGTTATCTGCGGACGATGTAAGATCTCTTGTAATTTTACCGTGCATTGTACTCACCCGGT
This sequence comes from Cryptococcus sp. GC_Crypt_6, assembly GCA_026538315.1. NCBI lineage: Eukaryota > Fungi > Basidiomycota > Tremellomycetes > Tremellales > Cryptococcaceae > Cryptococcus > Cryptococcus sp. GC_Crypt_6. The sequence continues at coordinate 77,085 of JALPBY010000006.1, read as the reverse complement.
TGATTCCTATGAATCCAACAATTGTATCATCAGTTCCAACCTATACAGAACCTCGACACCGCACTCACCTATGCCTTCCACAACAGTATCAACCTGATGCCGCCTTTTCGTGCCCTCGCTTTCTTTGTAGTCAAACATGACGTTGTATCGGACTTTGTTATATAATCCCGAACCTGCAACCGTTCGCATGCTCAATCTCGTAACCCATACTAGATCTGCTCCGCTACACTCACCCTCTGGATCTGATAGGACGACCTTGATATCCGGCAAAGCCTGTTTCAGGAACGTCCCTGTACCAGCGATCGTTCCTCCGGTCCCTAGTGTCTCCTATTCAGCAGATGTATTTGAAGCACTGAGATCATTATGGACTCACCAGCTCCACTAACGAACGCATCAAGGTGCCCAGAGGTCTGACGTAGGATCTCTGGTCCGGTACCTTTGTAATGCGCCTGGAAATTACTTTCATTCTCAAATTGGTCCGCGAAGAATCCTCGTGGTTTGCTTTCGAGAGCTGGATGATGCAGGATGTTGAGTGTAGGTAATTTTATATGCGGGAGTATGGAGTGGTCTTGTCGGTCTTTACTTTTAATGACGTCAACGTGGTCGTCGTCGCCGGTCTCGCTCGCTGTTGCCAATTGAGGTTTGTGATCGACCTCTGACGGCTCGGCTCTCGTGGTCACTGCCACTTCATCTCCATACCCTGGTCCATTGGTGAGTTCGACTTTACCAAACTCCAGAGCCCGCTTCCTAGCAAGATTCTAGCATAACGGACGGTCAGACCATCGTCCGGTATATCAGGCACAGATCGGATCGGCTTACCACAAACTGCGCAGATCAATTAGCTCTAGTATCTCTCTTCTCCGTCACGATGCTCACCTGTTTCTCGTCTACGATACTGGCCGGTCTGACCCGTTCGACTTTTGCGCCGAGCTTTTCCAACACTAGCACCTTTTCAATAGCTACGTCGTCGGGCATGATGATACAGCACTCGTACCCTCTGTACAAGCATTGTATAAGCTTGATACAAATTGAAGTCAAGCCGAAAGGACCCGACCTACTTCGCTTTGCCGACTGTTGCCAGTGAGATGCCAGTACTTCCCACTGTGCCTTCGAATAGGACCGAGCCGGTATTGGGATGTAATAGGCCTTGCGCCTCGGCATCTTCGATGACTGAAATTTCGGCAGGAGCCGTCAGCTCGATCCGTCTTACGATAGCATAGTGTGCTCTCACTCTTTAATGCTACCCTATCTTTGACAGACCCTCCCGGATTGAGAAACTGCAAAGCTGTTAGCAAGATATTGCCGTGAAAGTTGAGTAGTCGACCGCACCTCTGCTTTCCCCTACGAGTCGAGCACGTTTCGTGTCAGCGTGAATGAAAGCCAGATCAGCAGGCGGAGATTTTTCGACGTACCAGGATCTCTACACCCAACGCTTCACTTAGAGAGTTGATACGTATCAGCGGGGTGTTTCCTGTATACACACGGTTAGAATGAACAGTACTCTTGAAATAATAGTGGTGGCAAGCCAAATACGCACCTATCAAGCCAATGACACCAGGGACGATCTCGTCGCTTCTCAGTTCTATAGGTCTGGGCGGTATCCTAGCAATGGCTCTTCTCCGTCGCCAATTCTGCACCAATAACCCTAACGAAGTGGAGGAGAGCGAGACTGTCACACCCAGTAATACACCCCAGAGGAGGTCGCGCGTGAACCTAGATGGTAAGCGGAACCGGTCATATATCCTCGTTGGGATAGAAGGGAAATAGTCCAGCACGCTCATGGTGCGTAGCGTTCTGTCGGTGCTTAGCGATGCGTTTGATATAGATTAGAAAAGCGGCTCATGTTGACAAATTGACCCAGTCTGTATCCGGTTACGACAGTATCGGTTACGAGACGCGCGAGGAATGTGGAGGCGTCTACTACTAGTATCTCGTATGTGGTCCAACTTGCTCTTCCTCTCATCTCATGCAATCACAGCACAAGCACACGCTGACAGTCTGGAGTCAACGTCGCTCATCGGCCCTGCCTTAACCAGCGTGGAATAACATCCTCTCACCCTCATCAATAATCAACTTTCGCTCGGCGCCATGACCATTTTCTCGCTATACATCTTTGACCGGTGCGTAACTATTTGCTTTGGTATATCGAGTCTGGGTTTTACGAAGACAGACAAGAACTGATTGACGATTCTACACTCGGCATTGTGAATTGTAGACATTGCGAATGCGTGTATTATCAAGATTGGCACCGGACGCGAGGTGCTAGAGCCGAGAATGGACCAACGTTCAAAGCGAACGTACACAGATTACACCTTTCTCCTACCTCTGCCTCTGCTGCTGTTGCAGCAGCGAACGGACAAGGTTCTGGGCCAAGTCGAGAGAGCATATTCGATATTGCGCAAGGACAAGGACAGATGCCCGAGAGCAGAGTAGTGGGTGCGCGCAGCGAGAAGAAGGCGCGGGGTCAACCGTTGCCTGGATTACCGTTTGATGAAGAAGCAAAGTTGGTCTATGGCGTGATCCTCTCGTTAAGGAATATGGTCAAGAAGCTCTCTGGTCGGTGAGTCGCTCGTCGGTCTTCGTTCTTCTGTCCTCAATTGGTGTTCGAAGCTCGTGAACGTTGAAGTTGATATCTGTCATATGACGGAACAGGGACGAAGCATTCACTTCCTATTCTACACCGCTATACAAACTACACCTCTACGAGACGTTGACAGGCTACAAATTCGTTCTGCTCTCCGACCCTTCTTCCGACTCGCTCCGCTTCGTCCTCAGACAGCTGTACGTCGGCCCATTCGTAGAGTGCGTCGTGAGGAACCCGTTGGTCAAGCTCGACTCGCGGGATCAAGGTATCGATAATGACCAAGTGAGCTTCACCATAATCCTCTATTGTTATAGGGCACTCTCCCCACGATATCATCGCAAGTCAACGAGCGAGCTCGAGCTAATCATCCTTTCTTTCTGTGTCGCGTCGCAGTTCCGCGCTGCAGTCGACAGACATATGCGCGGTTTGTCAATGTTCGGCACGTAGCTGCGTCACAGTCTGTTGTTTTAGCCAGCAATGGAGCAATGTATCACAACATGTAAACGAATACAACGCGTTCATACGCCAACAATGGATTATGTATTAAGCATGATCTAGTGTAGTAATCGACACCTTGCAATGGCACACTTTGCAATGCAGCACTAGATGACGATGGGCATTTGACTATCCCCGGGCTTTCCTCTAGCTTTCTTGACTGGAGTTGACCCCGTTCCCCCCCTGACTTTCTCGTCTTCCTCCTTGACACTTCCCAGTCCGCCATTGGCCTCGTCAGCTTCAGGAGTACTCCTATCCCCCTCAACAGCGACGAACTTGCTTCGCAATTGAGTAAGCAGAGACCGCCTGGTTTCCTTGGCTGTCTTGTCGTCTGTTCCTGAATTGTCTTGACCATCAAGAGTGATTTCTTCTCCTCCCACCGCGTCATCTAGTTGCAGCTTCGTCATGCCGATGGCCAACATGTCCTCCTGTAAAAGCAGATATACATTCAGCACGAACTGTTCTCAGATTAAAAACGCTAGGCTCACGTCGATGGACCCCTTTGTGATAAACTTGATCACTTCCACTTCCTTCTCTTGACCGATTCGATAAGCACGATCAGCCGCTTGTCGATCGTTGTGCGGGTTAAAGTCTTGATCGTAGATGACCACAACAGATGCTGCAGTCAAGTTAATCCTGTATCACATTCAGGATCAGCTGAGTATCTCGTAGGCAGAGTATTGACTGTATCTCACCCTACACCGCCCGCTTTGGTTGATAGCAGGAAGACGGTGATGTCCGGGTCCTCGTTGAATTCATCTACCAGTCCTTGCCTTTCATCTGTCTTGGTCTGTCCATCGAGACGAGTATATTGCACGCCGAGATGCTCAAGTGCAACTTCCAGGATATCGAGGATCATCACGAACTATTCGGCGGAAACATACTGTCAGTGAGACGATGCCAGGATATTCAAGGCAGGGAGACTGACCTGGGAGAAGAGCAGCATCCGCTTTCCTTCGGCTTTACACCGCTCGATATGTTTTCTGAGCGCGGCGACTTTTCCACCTTCAAGGAACTGTGCCGGGTCGAGCGCATGCTTTCGTATTTCCTACAATCATCTGATTAGCAGGTCTCGCACAGGCCACAAGTTGGCTCAACTCACATCCTCGATAGAGGAGGTACAAAAATTGGAAATCTCGTAATCGCTCATATACTGCAGTGATTCGTCAGCACCGGAGCTGTCGCGCACGTACGACTTGCGGACCTACCTCGAGATCTTCTACGACATAGTCGAGGACCGAGTCACAATATGTCGGCGTGTTCAAGCAGTCCTTGGCGAGTTTGCGTATCTTTGCGTCGGTGTACAATCTCCTGAACAACAAAGGATGACTTGCGGCTTTGCGCAGATCCATGAGAATGTTGGAGCTGCTCGAAGCTAGACCGGTCGGTTTCTTCTTCGCCGCTGTAGCAGCTTTCCCTTTCGCTGCAGCTGCTCCTGCTTTCCCATTTTTACCATTCTTCTGATTCACCGCTTCGTCCTCTGCTGCCGCAGCGTCCAATGCATCGTCCGAAAGCTCTTGCAGGACTTTGCGAGATCGCTGCATCGTCTCATTGTAGAGCTTCGCTTGCACCTTAGTCATCTCGCACTTTTCCACTGTCTCAATCTTTGGCGGCAAGTCGAGCACTTGAGCTTTTCTTCGACGGAGAACGAACGGGTTTAACATCACACGTGCTCGAGAAGTACGTTGTTGGGAGAGGACATTGGCGCCTTGGGATTTGAAGATGGCTCGCAGGTATGGCTCGGCATCGGTGAAGGTGTCTTTGTGAATGAACATGAGCAGCGACTGTTGACGTGACGTAAATTAGCTTATGATTCCCATTATTAATGACATTACTTACCACTAGCTCCTGCAAGTTGTTCTGCAGCGGTGTGCCCGTGAGTAGAAGCCTCCACTTGGGCTTGATAGACAGTAAATCGCTATATGCTTTGGTAGTACAGCTCTTCAAGCGATGTCCCTCGTCGTAGATACACGTCTGCCAGATCATTCCGTTAATTTCCGCGTCACGAAAGCGGTAAGAGGGAACACACCTCAAAATCGATCTTCTTCCTGAAAAAATTGAGATCGTCCGCCGACGTCACCTGCGTATACGACGCCAATACAACTTGCAGCTTGCCCGCACGGAACTGTCTCTTCAGATCATCTCGAAGGGCAGCTCGCTCGGCTTGAGATCCGTAGTATGTCTGAACGTCGACGCTAGGAGCGAAGCGGTCGAACTCTCGCGTCCAGTTTTCGAGCGTAGATGCGCTAGACTATCAGTAACAGTCTGTAGTATGCGAGACTTACGGAACGAAAATCATGTGTGGCCCTTTGAGTCCTCTCTCTTTCAGCGAAGCGAGGAAGGCAATAACCTGGATCGTTTTTCCGAGACCTGCGTGCAAGAATTAGAATGCCACTTTCAAGGTGAGATTGCCCAGTCACTCACCCATCTCATCCGCTAGAATGCAGCCAATCTTCTTCGAATACAGCAGATTCAGCCAATTGACACCCAGCAACTGGTAATCCTTGAGCACAGTACCCTCGCTCAAGGTCGCTGGCTGAGTCTGGATATACTTGCTTAATATCTTCCGTTTCCGCATGTCCGTCTCATTCCGCAACAACTCCGAGACCTTTGCCACATCGACCTTGACATCGTTCAGGCCGTCTGACCGAGGTGTCCCGATGACACTGCTATCTTGCGCCATTGAGGCTCCGCGCCAAACAGCCAGTGTGCTAGCTACCTCGGCGGCGATCTCTTCGCATCGATTCAGACACGCATCGATCTGCACATATCCTTCCATGATCTCGGTGTATTGCTCAAACAGCTTGTTGGAGACGCCTCGTGCCTTGGTGAGCTTGGTCCGTAGGTCGTCGGCATCCTCGTATGGCCGTAAGCGGATAATCGTCGCTGCTTGCTCCACGCTGCAGGCTACCAAGTCCGTTAGCACATTACAGAAGAACAAGACACAACGACCTACCGATAGTCCCAGTAAGCATCTCCGCGTCTACCTCGTTGAACGCCTTGAGCGCCTCCCCCTCGGCATCTACCTCTTGCTCGCCCTTTCTTCGCTTCCTTTTCGGTCCCTCATCGCCAGACCAGCTCATCTCGCTCTCAGCATCCGATACTTCATGGCCCGAGCTATCATCATCTGGATCTCGACGCTTGCCATTCGCCCCTCTATTTGCGTAGATGGTGGACTTCTCATTCCGTTTGGGTTTTGGGGGAGATAGGATTCTAGCAGGAGGCGCTGGCGGTTGAGGAGGTCGTTTAGCAAAAGTAGGTCGAGAGCTGGAAGAGGAAGCTGGGGACACGGTGTAGCCTGATTGATGGCGACTCAAAGTGTAAGGCTCGAAAGACGGCTTCGCAATTGACGGACCCGTGGTGGATTGATGGGCTGACACGGAAGGACCCGGCGAACCTGCCGGTTTGTTGTCGAGCCACTGTATTTGATTGATCGCGCGGTCCGGATCACCAGCATACTTCTTGAGCAAGTTCGCAATAACGTGTTTTGCAACATTGGGGAATTGGGTATGTAATCGTCCAACCATTGCTTCGTCCGCTGCATCCTGCTGCGATCGGGCAGCCAGAACTAGACTCGGTTGGCGGGATGCCGATGTCGCAGAGCTTGGCGAGGAAGGAGCGGTACCCACACCTCTTGCCGTTGCTGACTTTATGGGTGAATCCTCATCAGGGTCGGCATATCGTGCTTTCAGTCGGCTCAGTGGGGCAGGTGAAGATGGCGACAAGTCTGCTAGAGAAGTCGTATTGCGTGACGACGAAGGGTCTGCTGAGGTAGATGCTACTCCCTCGGTTGTGTGGTGTCTACTGTAAATGCTCTTGAGGACGTCTTGCGGACTACCGCTGAACCCGACATTAGCTTTGACGGGCGAAGCTGGCGCTTGCGCATGGTCGTTCTCCCGCTTGCCGATATTCGAAGAAGGGATGAAGCCTGCTCCACGAGATGCGCCGGTGTAGGACAGCTTGGCTCCGCCCAGAGATGCAGAGCCATTAGTAGAGTATCTAGAGCGGTCGGCGTTGGAGGGTACTGGGGCAGGCGACGAAGAAGGCGGTACGAGGATTTGCGAAGGGGATTCTGGCGGCGATCTCGTATGGCTTGGAGCAACGGTAGGCGGTCGAGATACGTTGATACCGGCCTTTTTCAGCCGCAAGGCCTCCAGCGCCTCCTACAGAAAGGACATGAGCAACGGTCAGTCATCCATTCATCTACGATTAGGCCAAATGTCATTGTCTCGCATGCTGCCAAATCCTGCAGCTCGACAATAGGCGGAGACATAACAACAACTCACGCGACGTTTTCTCTCTGCCTCGGCGGACGACATGACACCTAAGCCTGTGAGATCTGGAATCGGGTCGTCCCTTCCGTGACGAGCGACTGAGATGCTTCTTTGAAAACGAGAGACCGACTCAAGACGACAAATATGAGGTGTTTGGTAGCTATACCTGTGCCTGCATAATGTAATGTGGACACAGGTGCAAATAAATAGCAACCAGACGCGACTCTATGCATCGAACATTTTTCCACTTGGCACGGGTTTTGATCCCGCTAATCATGTTTTGCTTATTACTGTGTGTACTATGCTTATTTGCGTCTACTATTCATCGTATGCCAACTCGTAGCATACAGATCACGCGCCCTACCAGGCCACCAGGCTACCAAGCGGACAAGCCCCCATCCGCGATCAACTGCGTTCCAGTGACGTCTACATCACCATAAGTCAGCTTGTATATCTACTGATATTACGTTGAAACACTCACACGACGCATGATCGGAGAGGAAGAAGAGAACGGGACCCGCTTGTTCATCTGGAGTAGCCATGCGCTTTAACATCGTACTGGCCTCGATCTCCTCTTTCATCTTAGGGTCTGCTCGCATATCCGCAGTCATGTCGGTTCTACATCGTCTTGTCAGCGTGCCACGATTAAAGATCGAGATAGAGGATAGTCATAACTCACTCGACATAGCCGGGAGAAACGGCATTGACCTGAGTACAGATAGTCAGTGACGCTGCGATTGCTGACCGCGGAGAAACCCACGAGGATGCCCTGATCGGCCCATTCCATGCCTAGCGTCTTGGCAAGTGAGAGCAGCGCTGCCTACAATGTACGGGGCAGTCAACGAATTGGCACATCTCAGCTTGATATATGCTCACCTTTGAAGGGTTGTAGAAAGCCTGTGTGGACCCCTTGTTCGCGATTGATCCCGAAACGGCTAGACGGATTTGTCAGGGTTTGCATGAAAGTTATAGGCAAAAGCTCTCACAGGAAACAAAGACGATACGACCGTGTTTGTAATCGTGCTCCTTCCATAACCTAGTATATGCGCACAGTAGTAGTCAGTCAGTACACTCATAATAGCGGTGAGGTATGAGAGAGACGAGACAAGACGACGTACAATGCCGCAGCCTGTGCACAGGTGAATACGCCCCAGAAGTTAGGCTCGAATTGGGCATCGAAATCCTCTTTGGTCATCTCCAAGGCAGGCTTCTTGACTCCCACACCTGTCCGCGATCAACAATCAGCGATCAGCATTCAATCATACTCCGAGGACACGTGAGCCATACCCGCGTTACAGACGATGCCGCCCACTGGTCCGATATCCGTATAAATAGTCTTCAATAATTCCTGAATAGCTTTTTGGTCCGCGACATCGCACTTGTATGCCTGCAGTCGCTTTAGGCTCAGCCGACAACTCTCATGATATCGAGCCTAGCGAGGCCACACGTAGACACGTATACGTACCACTGCTCGCACGCCATATTTCTCCCCGATCGACTTGGCGACTTCAGGTGCGTCCTCGCTTTGGCGATAGATGATAGCGACGTGAGCGCCGGCTATACCGATCGCGCAGAATTAGTCAAGCTGTTCATAGCAGCTACCAACAGCGGACTGAAGTAGAAAGAACCAGCAGCTAACCTTGCGCCGCTTGCTCGCTCACTGCCAAGCCTATACCCTATTATCCCCGCATTGACAATCAGGCCGAATGCTACTTACTTGGAAACCAAGCAATACACTCACCCTGTTCCCGCCAGTGACGACGATCGTCTTTCCAGAAAGGTCAATTTGCCAAACCATTTTGTCTCCTTGCTTTATGAATGGAAATTGGTTATTATTAGAGATGCAGTCAAGAGCGATATTCACTTTGGTACAATATATGATACATCAACAAGCTCAATGCATCTTACTCGATAAGTACAGCTTGAAATGTCGATTCAGCGATCGAAATGGTCGTCATACCTATGCAAAAAGAATGGAGTACCTCCACCAACTCATTTTCCCTGAATACGGTGACTATTCTGTGACGCTTCCGAAGCTAACCGAGCGGTGTATACTAGTCAAAGTATAGTCAAGTATAATCCGGTACACGACAGATGCATGACATGAATCTCCCTCAATGCATGCGTGAAAGGTCCATGCTCATCCACACTCTGCCATTTCAAGCCAGTTATAAAGTGTCTGGGATGTCAATGACTGCAAATCCAGCATCACGTCAGCCTGAGTGAGCCAAAGACGACCACGCTCGAGCAACCAGAATTACTCACTATGTCCCATACGCTCCACTTTCGTCCTGAGATACTTTTCCAGTTCTGGTCCACTAGCCTTGCCTGCTCCAATGAGGCCAACACCTGCACGTCTCATTCTCCAATCCTGATATTCTTCTTCTTCAGGCAGCGGCTGCGCATGAGAGTGCACATCCATAGACGCTGAGTGCGAGTGCGAGTGCGGACGACATTTCCAATCTCTAGGCGTCATGCCGACCCTTTCTGAAATCTTGATGCCTTCCCGAGCCAGCCCCTCCACTTTCTCCGGGTTATTAGTCAATAATCGAATACCCTCTTGTCCACGTTGCTCAACTCCTTCTCCTCCTAGACCAAGATCCTTCAGGATCTCACCTGCAATATCGTACTTTCTCTCGTCGGCACCATGACCCAACATCAAATTTGCGGTGACCGTGTCATGACCCAGATCCTGTAGATTGTACGCCCTGATTTTCTCCAGCAGCCCAATCCCTCGGCCTTCTTGTCGAAGGTATATAACGACCCCTCGACCAGGGACATAGCGTGGTGATGCGCTGGAAGGTGAGGGATTCCGGGACGATGCCGGTGTAGGGAATGCCGGAAAGGCGTCGATATTTGTAGGCAATGAAACAGGTTGAGGTTCTGCAATCAAACGCATGGCCTCGTCCAGCTGTTCACCGCAGTCACAGCGCATCGAGCCTATCGTTTCACCCGTGTAACACTCGGAATGTATTCGGACTAAGGGTCTGATATCAGGTTCCGGTGCAGCGCTGTCGGGAGACATTTCGATATCTCCAGTGACGACAGACTCATCCTCCTCAACAATACGGTCTGAGCCTGTTGGCCCGCCAGGCGTAAGTCGACCGACATAAGCTCCTCTCACTACTCGCTCCATTTCGGTTTCGCCCTCTCGCCATTTTGCGTCTAAACTCCTGCTGCGAATGTCCTTTCTGCCCCTAGGAGCTGCGCGTCGGACTCCCTCATCTAGTTGTATGGGGTCTATGACGATTGCCAAGTGCTCTTTTTGGTCGTGCGAGTTGTGGTACAGGTGCAGAAACAATTCGCCGTGAGGCGTTGGAATGCGAGTCCGGGCCATGCAACGTACTTTTAGACGGGATGATGTAGCGGGAGACGACGTGAGCGAGCTGAGGTTGGAGGGATGGAAAAAATTGGCTTGAGATGGAGATGCCATTTGAAGCGTTTGCGTGATAGGTGTCGGATCCATGGACATCTTCCGCCGTGGTCGGTCTTTGATAGCGGACGAGGTTCGGCCAAATGAAGATGACAGAGGACTGGTCGTCTGCCCTCTCTCCGACGATTGAGGAATGGGCATACTGGATGAAAATGGGGGCGAAGTCGAGGAACTATGTTGTGCAGACGAAAAGCTTTGTCGCTCTGCCTCTGCGCCATTCGAACGGAGTCGCTCGCTTCGGGGGGCTTGACCACTCTTCATGACAAGCTTCGGGGCTCGCTCCCCTTTGTGAAGTGGAGTGACGGGGGCAGAGTCGTCACACGAGGCATAACTGCCGGGCCGGGCTGAAGGAGATGCAAAATTAGTTATATATGACTACTGTCTGTGGGAGCTGTGACGCACCGGCTCCATGACCGACGTGATGCCTAGTCACGGGACCACTTCCAGCAAGGACCGCGCTAAGCAATAACGCATCCATATGCGACTCTCTGCGCGCTAACGACTTCTTCTTGTGCCCGCCTACATTCTCTGGAGAATGCGCGCTGCTTCCACTGCTCGAACCCGCATGCAAGGGACCCAAAGATGATTGGTCCGAAGTAAGGAGAGAGAGGAAGTCGAGATCTGCCTGAGATGGAGTGGAGTGGCTCATTCGCGATGGGAGCACCGATGGCATAGCGGTTTGTTGTGGTCAAAATCGGTCCGAGTCCTGTACGCAGTCGGGTGCACGGGATGCAGCAGCGAGATTGTGATGGTTGTGACAGTAGACAGGAGGCGGTAATGACAAGCTATAATGGTAAGTGAATGAGGTGTTGTGCAAATACGAGTCATTATTTGTCATCACCTCATAGTTGCTTATTTCTCTTTTTTTCCATCGGCAATCTCCACCCGGGTCGCTCGAGTACGAAAACTAGGCTCGTCACCGCAGCTTGTTTGCTTAGGCGTGCGTTCGGTAGCTGGAAGCGGTCGGATCTCGGGTTTTCGGTAGCGAAATCGCTTGCGACCATTCATTTATTGTTATGGGTCATTGTTTAGTGCGGTTCAAAGCTGGGTAGCGAAAGTATGCGGTGCTACTCACGCTCAAATGCCACTGTAAGGTAGCATCATCGCTTCCCATTGTCTCTCTTGTTGCCTATACAGCGCCATGTCCAACGTGTCAGAACTGCAGACTATGGTACCCCAGTTTGAGTCCGAGTTGCAGATCTAGTCAGATCTAATAGAGTAGCACGCTAAACATGCGCCCTGTCGTCAGACCGCCGAGCGGAAGCGGGGGCAGTGCGTCACTCGCTCCCGGCGATGATGCCTTTTTGGTACTCACTAGTGAACCCTTTGTCGAGAACACCGGTAACAAGGTGCTGGGAAAAGGTATATAAGAAGGGTGTCTTGAACGTTTGCAAAGATACTCCTCATCGCAACAATCATCACTGAGCGCAACAACCCTTTTTGGCATACCAATACTAAACCAACTCATTGTTACTATCTTGACAAGTCTTCATAAGCAACAGCCAACTCATTCACACAATGTCATCGACCGCTGATCAAGCTGCCGCTCTATCCAACATAAACTTTACCGGGGGTTACCCAACATCCGCAGATCTTGCGCCATCTATCATCTTCCTCATCGCAGTAAGTACTTCTAGTCAATCTGCTCCACGGACCGTAATTGACATATATACTTAGTATGCCATTCTCACACCGCTCTTGATCTTTCGCTTGATCAGGAGAGCCGATCGGTGCCTCATGCTTATCCGACCATCAATCTTCCTCGGATGCAGATTAGCTATGCTAGTCATCAGAGCTATCATGGCCAAGACCTCGTACGGCGAAGGTTTGCTCAGTGAGTGTCTCCCTTTGTTCGGCCATTGACTGTGCTAATCTACCCATCTGTTAGTCGCCGAGCTCGTCCTTGTATCTATCGGATTCCTCTTCCTCATCGAGCCCGTCGTCAGCATGTGGAAACGACACGTGGACTCTGTGACACCTAAAGATCTGCGCCCTCGTTGGATCAGAAGTCTTGCCATGTAAGCGACAAACATTGTGGCCACGTTCGACCAAAACGTACTGACTCCCACCCTCCAGTATCTTGAAAATTGCCGTTATCGGCGCCATCGTCACTGCCGTTGCCGGTTCCTCGATGATCAGCAGTGCGCTCGACGATCCATCCACGCTCAACACCGTCAAGTCTCTCCGCAGAGTCAGCGCTGTGCTTTCTGTCAGTGAGTAGCTACTTCACGACTTTTACTATTAGATGAACGCGGAAGATTGACGTTTGTTTGACTTTCAGTCGCCGCTGTTGTAGTGCTGCTTGCTACGATTCGGACACACTTTTCCTTCCCTGTGGACCGCAGAGGAACAATCTACCTCGTCGCTGTCAGCTGTTGCCTCATCGTCATCGCCGTATACAGGACTGTGCAAACATTCTCGACCAATTCAGGAGATGCTGTTCGTTCTCGTGCCATCTTCTGGATCTTCCAGATGCTATTCGAACTGTGAGTGGAACGTTCATCTTGCAACAACGATAGTAAGCTGATGATCTTACGACCAGAATCGCTTTCGTGCTGTTGTTGGCCATCTCTATGCCAAGTTGGTTCCCTGGTGATCAGACCCCGGCTGCAGTTGAACAAAGCGATGTGGAGAAAGCTCACGCGCTCCACGCCCCTGCGGCCAACGTTCGACAATAGTTATCGAATTAGCTCGTCATAGCGGGATGAGATGAGACAGCAGGAATGTAGAGCACAGCGAGCTGGATAGCCAGAATGATTCTAGAGATTAAGATCGATTGCTTGTTATTGAATAGATGTTATGATTTTGTTTGTCCGAAATGCCAAATGCCACTTCTGTTATCTAATAAGGCACGAACAACAAAATGTTGAAATGTTGAAATGTTGAAATGCTCGTTCCTCATATACATATGTCCTTGTTACTTTGAGTAGAAAGTATCAAAGCAGAAACGATGCAAGGTGCGTAACATGGTTCGGTCCCGCTATAACCACTGTACATAAGCAGACGGTTGTGGTCAGCAGTGAGAAGACGCTGATATTGAAGTTGGGCACAGCAACATCGCTAGCGTATGTGGACACGGTGTATTCGGCGGACTCGATCGAGTTCTGTCCGTTTGAGGGATATCAAGACCTGTTCGTATGCGGGACATATCAGATTGTAAAGCCGGAGCCGGAGCCGGAATGTACTCCTGCGGCTGCGCTTGGTGGGGATAATGTCGATTCGTCACTATCAGACGAGGAGGAGGAGGAGATGGAGGCAGGGCCTAGTCGACCGACTCAACGCGTAGGCCGAATACTCTTATTTCGCGTAAGTGAGGACGCGCATACAGCTGGAGACGGAGTGTCTCTGTGAGTTTGAGAGCTCTCTCTACTTCTAATTTTAGTAGATATGGTGTGTAAGAGGCGACGCGGCTGACACTGACTTTAGTGAGGAAGTGCAAAGGATCGAAACGCCGGCTATACTGGACACAAAGTGGTCTCCGAGACTTGTCGATGGTCGACCCCGTCTAGCAGTAGCTGACGCCAAAGGTCATATCACCCTCTACACCCTTGACCCAGACATAGTGAGCGCGTTTTCGCTTTCAAGCTTCGGCCGGATTCAATGATAGTGGTATTGGGACGAAGCTGAGATGGGCTGTAGCGGCAGTTGAAAGAAGAACAGCGAGTGGACGTAGCGGATGATTCTACCTTGTGTCTATCATTAGATTTCTCACATCGCCTACAGCCGTAAGTCCAAACCCATCGTCATATAGACATCAGTGTCATTATAAGGAAAGCAAGATTACTCCAACTGAGTATCTGCCGATTATCATAGCTCGGCCAAATCAGATATCGTCGTATCCCTCTCATCAGGCTCGTTAGCCCATCTCACTCAAACACCAGACGGATCATACGAAACACTATCAACATGGCACGCACACGATTTCGAGCCCTGGATAACAAGTTGGGATAATTGGGATGTGAATACTGTTTGGTCAGGTAAGCTCGCAACCTCCCCATCGAGATGTGCGATACAAGCACGAAAGGATCACGGGGTGCTGATAAGTAGTACAGGGGGAGACGACTGTAAGCTTAAGCGATGGGATGTGAGAGATGTCTCGCGACCAACTTTCGTCAACAAGAAGTAAGTGCACCACCCTTCCTTGTCAACCCACTCGCACTACGCGTCATCTTATTCGTCCATTATGCAGCGCTGAATATACCTGATTCTGCGCAGCTTCGACGCGGGCGTGACGACCATTACTTCCTCTCCGCATACACCGCATCTCCTCGCTGTAGGCAGGTAAGTCCGCTCTATCCGACCTAATGAACGTGATCATTGGACCTAAGCTAAGCGACACTTGGACGACGTCTAGTTACGACGAGAACTTGCGGATATTCGATACTCGTTCTCCGCGTTTACCATTGGAGACGATACCCCTAAGCGGCGGGATCTGGCGAACGCGCTTCCATCCTTCCTCCGAAAGACCGGGGGATATACTCAATGCGACGATGCACGATGGGTTCAAGGTCGTTCGACTCGGCCTGACCTCCGCACCGAACGTGAACGATGATGAAGCAGCAGCAATAGCAGCTGGAGACGGAGGAAAAGACGCGGCGCAGTGGACTGTCGCTGATTCGAGCATCGTCATGCGATTCGAAAAGCATACTTCCCTCGCATACGGAGCTGACTGGTCTCGCCTCCCTCCACGCGAGGGGAAAAGCATCATTGCGACTTGCTCATTCTACGATCACGCAATGCATGTCTGGCGGGCGTGAGGCGCAACATCGCATAGCGCATATCGCGTACTCTAGCCCTTTGCGATACACCCGAATGCTCTCGTCACAGACCCGGAATACCTGGTTGGCGACGAACAGCAGCCAAGCGCTTACAATGCCGGACAACATGGATGACTACAATGACGTTGATATCTGGAATGACATGTGCAGTATGATTACACCACATTATATAGTGGGAATGTTATGGTATATATGATACAGACTGCAGCATGCAATAGCGTATGCAAAAACACATTTACTCTTCCTCTTCTTCCTCGTCCAGCTCTTCCTCCTCTGGCCTGTCCTCATCATCAGAGTCCCTCCGCACCTTGCTCACATTGCTCGATGCCTCAGCACCAGCCATTTGATGAGTATCGACTCCATTTGGGCGATCGCGCTGAGGCGCCTCCTTGATTTGCTTCCTGTACATCTCGGCGAATTGGTCGCTGGTCGTCGCCTGTTCCCAGCTTTTATCATCCCTGATCTTCATGAAGCGCGGGAAACGGATGGACAAGCCGCGCTCAGAGCCTAGCAGAGATGCTGCAGCGGGATAAACAGGCGAAAGAGTTATACTGTAAATTCGCAATGCAATAGATTAGCTGGAATCATTGCTGGTGCTAGTAGAACACTAAGTATGAGAGAGGGATAAGGCGAAGAGGAGGCAAAGTAAAGCTCAAAATAACAATTACTCACTCTGCCCCTCTGATCTCCCACACCTCACTAGGCTCAAACCACACGTCGGGCCGCAGCCCGTTGGTCTCATAATACCCCAAAGTCGTGTGCTTATTACATTTCTCAGGCATTCCTTCAGGCGGATACCGCTTCAGCAAGTCTTTGTAGAACGCATCGGTGAAACCTGTGCGGGTGAAAAACGTCAACGAGCCTGACTATTTACGCTGTGGATAGAAGTGGTGCTTACCCGAGATACACTTGCAGACTGCTTCGAGCGCGCCGGTCTCGGGGTTGTGACATGCGAGTAAGATCGGACTCCACCATCCTGCTTTTCGACCTTGGCCCCACCATGCGCCAATTGGTACCAGATCAAGCGAGTCGCCCAGACCTTCCAGGTAATCTATGCAGAGAATTAATATCGCAATGAATGCAAAATGGGCTCTCACTCACCTTTCTTGACCTTGAGCCAGCCCTGACTCCGCTGATCAGGCTCATACGTCGCAGGCAATGGCTTCCGTTTCCCCCCTCCGCCCGCACCGCGCTTACGTTTGCTAGGCGTACTCTGCACACTCCCGCCACCTTCATCCGCGTCCTCATCATCCTCGCCGGTGATACCTTCACCACTTTCCAATAGCTTCACCATCAACCCTTCGCATTTCTGCTCTACCACCTCCTCAAAGAAAGCTTGCATTTCCGCTGGTACATCAGTCTGCGAAGTAGAGTCCCTCGATTCAACATGGGCAAAACGAGCGAGTGTTGGGTCAGACGGGTCTGCAAAAGGTGTGAAGAGCGTTCGGAGTATGTGCCGGCGGTGGGAAAAGGGACAATCGAGGAGAGTCTATAGCGGTTCCGTTTAGCGGCTTTAAGAGATACAGCTCAAGACATACCTGATCGTTCAATAGCATCAAGTCGAAAGCGAATACTCCTACGACAACCTTGATGTCTTCTACTCTCACATCCTTCTTGGCGCGATTCGACAATTCTTGAAAAGTCCTATATGCTCCTGTGTCCTTGTCAACGGCTACGATTTCCGCGTCCATAACGAACGAGCGTATACCAGAGGTGTTCAATAGATCGAGCGCAGTCTGTGATGGTTGTGATGCCGTGGAAGGGAATGCAGAGGGAGGTGATGGGAGTGGGCGATGAAGCATAGCCAAGACGAGATGGCACACGTCGGGGTATTTCTCTGTCATATCTTCGAGATGCCTATGCAAGCTGAGTGAGCGGGTTGGATTTGCGAGATATCATCAAAACTCACCTGCTGAAGAGCCGCACCCATACTCGCTGTCCGTTATCGTCCTCTACCCAACGACCTCCGCCATCTTCCTCGCCTTGTGGACCATCGAGACGCGCATGAACCTGGACCCGCTGACCGTCCAGCTTGGCCTCGGCTGTAAATGGCAAAGTACCGAGGCGCGTGAATACCTCGTTGAGTGACCGAGTGATGGAGCCGAGCATCGGTGAAAGGGGAATGCCTGGGTATTATGAGTTGTTTGCCACCGGGCGTCGCCTGGAAGACTTACCAACGCTGACAGTGACACGCTCATCCAATCCAATAAGGCCACCACTTTGTAGCCCTTTGACCAGATCACCATAGTTCGGGTGTCGCACATAGACTCTCCGTACCAACTTGACCGCATCCAGACAACGCTCTTCCACCTCTTCGCGAGCTGGGTCAGGCTCGATCTTAGGGCGGGGAACGCGTTTCTGACCTTTTTCAGCTTTTGGCGGTGGTGGTGGGATAGGACGGACAGATTCTAACAATTCTGAAGGCATGTGCAGGAGGGCTGTGGCGCGGGCCAAAGCGGTGAGGAGGGTCTAGCAGGAAGATCAGCGCCATCCACCTCCCGGGGAGGGAATCGGACCTACAAGCCTAACCGCTCCAATCTGACGTATAATGAGCGTGAGCATATTGCCTTTCTGTATGTCAGGTAGAGACGCCAGCTCACCCGCAAATTGCCCACAAGACTTCTTACGAGGAATCGCACTTCCTCTCCCCGAGCTTGTACCATCAGTTTCCTGACCACGTCGCCCTTGACTCGGCCACTTTGGGTTCCTTTGACCTTCATCAATCCCAACAGCCGGTTATAAACATCTCCGACAAGCAGCGGACTAGGCTTGACCAAAGTTCTAAGATTGCTTTTGGCCTCGAACGCGACGTCTCCAGGATCGCCCCATTTCTCCCATAATTTTTTCAAATCGCGTGGCTGTAGCCCTGACACCTCCATTACGGCCTTTGTGAGGATTTGACTGCCTATGCCCAGCTCTGAGGGGAGGTATGATGGGAGTAGATGATTTGATAGCAGATAGAGAGCCGGTGTGAGATCGATCGGTGAGGCGTGAAGAAGCAAATGCAGGAAGCTGTATCCCGAAGTCAGCTATACGTACCCGAAGCGATGAGTAGTACGCACTTTGTCAGAACCCTTACGATGGTCAAGCGAGACCGTGTACTGGATACCTGGACGTAGACGCCGACCAGGATACTGTACGGCAATCGACCCTTGGGCCATCTGGAGACGTCGATTTCGGCGGGGCGGAACAAGAATGCGTCGGTGTCAAAATCTATTGGGTCTACAGGTTCCGCAGATACGGTCGTGATGGTGGATGACTTTGTTGGGGTAACGATAGGTTTGAACTCGGGGTTATCTGCGACAGGAGAAGGCGTTCGAAGCTTGCGATGTGGAGCGAACAAGGGATGTACGGGTTTACCATTCGTATCGGGATGTGCCTTGTGATCTACTGCTTCAGATTTGACGGGTGGCAGACGGTGTGAGCTGGTAGATGAACCGTTGATCCCTGGTGCATCGGAATATGGTGCGTCTACGGCCACAATGTCGTCGGCGGCATCGTCTGTTGCTAGATCCGGAGGAGCCCGTTTCTTTCCCTTATTACCGGACGCTTCTTTCTTGCCAGGGAACGTTTCTCCATCCGAGTCATCGTCCAGTATATGTATGATATCCTGTTCTCGCTTGACATTGTTCCCCAGCTGCTTAGGCTTCGAGGGCGAAGTGAAGAAGGACGCGATAGACGATTGAGATGATGATGCGTTTTTCGACTTTTTCGCTTTTGGCGGTGGAGTTGAAGGTCGCGCTTGTCGCTTTGGCGCCATGGTAGAGAACGACGCTGTGACGAGCGGTAGTGTTCTCAGCTTACTTGTCCATGATCTCGAGAGGGCTGTCGACGCGACTCTGAACATTAGCACTTTGGGTTCTCAACGAAAGTCAACATTTCAAGTTGATCGATCTGACTGTACGTGACATCATCAATTACCCAACAACACCGTCACGTGACTATGAACTGCTGATGGACATTTCCAGGACAAATCCGCATTCGGACGTATTTCAAAACCTCCTCTATCTCGATCCTGAACATCAGGGCCCAGGGTGAGTGGCGGCTGCGATTACGTCCTCTGAATATGTCATTAGGACAATGACCGAGGATTTCTATGTTGACCGAGCTGTGAGGCTTTCTCTTATGAGCGTTCCATTGGCTTGATTGGTCTGCTTGCTTGGCCTCAAGCTCGACCGCACTCGCTCAGCAGCAGCAGCAGCAGCAGCAGCAACATCAGCTTGGACACCGTGCGATGAATAGCCGCATCGGTGTGAGAGGAAAAATAACAGTCCCTATATACTTGGCATAGAACGCGTAAAAGTAAGGTTGCTTCCGACGAGATGCGTGTGGAATAGTGTGACAGTAGTGGTAGTAGTAGTGGTGAAAATCTCCGTGTCCGTTGAATTCGTATATTTACATTCGGCAACTAGGCGAGATCCTCCTGTGCCGGCCGAGATCTGTTGCTGCATGAACGCTGCGTGTAATGCTTATTAGGCTATGTCCGATAGCGTTGGCGTTGGAGTTGAGGACGAACTCGAGGACGGGATACAGGGCGGGCCGCCGTGCAGCCCTAGCCCTAGCAGGGAGTACGAATAGGGATATGAAGTATGAGATTATAACGGTCCATTTTTTGAGCGAGTAAACAAATGCATCCGAGATTGTGCGCAATTTAATGGGATACCTTTTTGGTTCTTCTTGGTCTTTGATGCAAAGGCGCCCACCGCGGAGGGCAACGACAGACTAGACAACATAGATCATCAGATCATACCGCAGACTGCGTCCATATCCTCTACGAACGCATCCCCAACATCTGTTGGCTAAATTGGAATCCCGCCCCCGGCTCCCAGCCTCCGTCATTCATCCTTGGCATCCATCTATTCCCCCCCCAAGCTCATAACGTAACCTGCAAATTCTGTTCTGCAATCAATCTCCGTTCATTCAACCGTCTGTTTTCTCTCCTGCTCAGTATATCTATACGTCAACATATAAATAATGTCGGCCCAATCGTCCCGCCGCAGCTCGAATCACAGCGATGAGCCACTGTCAAAGCGCACAAAAACCTCGATAGACTTTTTATGCTCGCCGGCAGCTTCGGCGTCATCCCGCGCTCGGTCGCCTAGCTCGGGATTAGACAGCTTACCAAGAGATCTATTGGCTCTTGTAGCTTATCACCTCGTTGTGGATGATCAAGCCAATGCGGGTCACCCCTCGGCTATGATGCCTCTACTCTTCACGTCAAAATCGATACATGATGCCATATCCTTTGATAATAACCCGCAACTCTTCCATCGGTTGTACCGAGCCACATTCGATCATGCCGCTCTCACACGTCGATTCGATTGGATGGTTCGGCATATGCCCAAAGGCGGTGGGAAAGACGGTAAACTATTCTCCCTATTCTCCGACCCGAGATCATGGGCTATAGATTATCGCTCGAGGTGGGAGTCCAGCTGGACCTTGACGCAGATCGCCAAGCAGGGCAAGGTGGATATACCAGGCGTATGTGATCGGGACTCTATCGTAGCGGATCTGTGGACAATGTGGTTCTTGTTGACTGAGAACGGTGAGTTTGCCGGCGGTAACAAACGCTAAATCAGACATAGATGGGAAGAATCAGATTTTTCTCCGGGATAGGTGTCACTTGCGTCAATTCCTTGCCACATACTACAAGGAAAACCTCATCAGAGAGACGTTGGTCCCTGGATATCCGCCAGAGTCGGGTGTCAAAGCGTTGGGATCGTGGTGTGCGCTGTTATCTGGCGATGGTGAGTGCTTCTTTTCTGACGGCGCGCGCTAATGAAGTAGACGATATCGGCGAGGATAATCCTGCCGAGGTTGACGAGAAGATATTCATGATGCGACCCTATGTCTTTGCTTGTGCCAAGGTGAGCAAGATACATCAGAGCACGCGCTGATCGTGCAGTACGACGTCACATACGCACCATGGTCTTATCGCTGTTTGCCAATGTGTGAGCCGAACTGTAAAGAACACGATCCGGACCCATCCATACCGTCCAAAGCCATGACCTATAAGCGGTTTGGCTACACCTGGAAGCGCGCCCCGCCTCATTTCATCCTCGCTGCCTATCTGTCGTTCCTACGTTTACTGGAGAGACAGCCTCACCGCGTTGGGCTTCAAGCAGGCAGCTCAAGCTTCTCCACCTCGCCCTTCGAGACGAGTTCACCAGGGTTGTTCTCAAGCAAACGTATTCTCACATCAGAAGCGCATGACCACGAGTGGCAGCGGAATACGGTCTGTCAAGACCCGCACACCTCGCTAGGTTTGCCGCCGCTAGTCTACCGTGGCGAGATTCAAGGGTTTTGGCGGGGAAAATTCCTATTCTACGATTTCGAGCTGTACCGGGATATATTGGCTGGGAACATGCGTGGGGTGTATACGGGAACTTTTGCCGAGCAAGCAGCGGAGATGGAGTTAAAGGAGACCTTGATCAAAGTTAGGAAGGAGCATGTGGGGGGAAGTGGACCTTTACTTTTTGCTGGGTACCGAGATGAAGAGGATGAGACGGCCGATCTGCTGAAGCGCATAGAGGCTGGGGACGGCCATGAGTTGTGCGATGACGATGAGGAGTTGCCTGAGGGATGGACGAAAGAGATCCTGCTAACAGGAAGAGTGAGTCGAGCGTTTTATATGCTCTACTGCAATGTCACGCTAAGGTATTCTGGCAGTGCCGAACGAGCTGGGGATGGGCAAAGGTGTCTGGTCGTGTCAGAGCATGGGACGGGCTCGTTATCTTGGCCATGGCGTATTCGGTGAGCTCAATGCACTGATTTGAGAATACGGCTTACCATTCTACCATCAATAAGCGTCATGTGATGGGCCGATGGTTATGGCGAGGGTATATTCATACCGGCGGATACATGGTTGGCCGATGGCGGGATACGTTTACTCCTGAACACGTTAGAGGTGAGCACTAGCGAATGGAAGCGTTGATCATAGAGCTAATACTTGTCGCAGGATACGAAGGTGCATTCGGTATGATCCGCTCTGGCGACCCATACTACCCCGATCATTTCCCTAAGCGCATGGAGGACTCATTGGGCGTCAACCAATCAGCGGGAGCAGGTGCAGCTGCGCGTGTTTCAGAGGCCCGGAGTCAAACGCAGTCACAAAGCAGCGGGCAATGGCAGGGGCAGGGGCAGGCGCAAACAGAAACGCACTCTCATATTCCGGCGCAGGGAGCGGGTGCGAGACATGAACAAGGTAGAGAGGCTATTAAGCCTCATTCCCAAGCGAATGGACAGCGTTCGCGGTGATAGTATGAAGACATGATCACATGCGGCAATGCATTCCATCGTATTTTTAGTAGTGGTCAGTCATCGTAATCGGAACGCGTAACAAATCTGCTTCGTCTTCATCAGAGCGATATAGCATATGTGCATGCGATGAACCAAGCTTTGTAAATACAATACATTCCACGTCTTTAGACCGATCCACGACCAAGCGAAAAGCCATATCGCTCTGATACGGATCTCGCCATGATGTCTTTGACGGGACCGAGTAGACGGGTGAATGCTTGTTCGCCAAGAGCTGCGACACGCAGTTTTTCTGGACCAGTGGCGCGAATCGTGGCCGCTCGTGTCTGTTGACTGAGCAGTGCGAGCTCTGCAGGACAACATCGTTATTGGTTATAAGTCTCGACCGACCCAGCTAAGACGAGACTTACCTCCAAAGTAATCTCCTTTGCCGTATCGCTTCACCACGCTTTCCTTGCCCTCAGAGTCCGTCTTGATCGCGATAGCTGATCCGCTCTCGACGAGGAAGAACTCCTCTCCCGCATCACCCTGACGGATGACGTCCTCGTCTTCATTGAATGTGCGCGACTCGAGAACATCGGCGATCTTGGCGCGCTCCTGTGGTTGCAATGATGCCAGGATAGGAACTTCGGAAAGGAAGGACTCATACAGGCGGCGCTTGCGAGATGTGTGCTGTATGGACGTTTCTCGTTAATCCGAGTGTTTCTGAAGAATAGAGGGATTACTCACGTCAAGGAGGATGGTACGGAAAGAGACTCGGTCGAGAGCCCAAAGTGTGCAGGGCGATAGAGAGAGGATCGACGCGGCTCGGGGAGCACTGGAGGGTTAGCTATTGATTCGTAAGATCGTACTCACTTGTGCATCAGGGCGAGTTCACCGAACGAGTTGCCCTCTTTGCAGGTAGCGACTTTTTTGCCCAATGCTGATCGGTCGCCCTTCTCAGGATCGATCACTTGCCCGTCCTTCTTCACAAACACCTCGAGGGTGCCGCTTTCCACCACGTAAAAGTAGTCACCGGCTGCCCCTTGCTCGATGATCAGCTCTCCAGGGTCAATGTTGATCTCTTTCATCGCTGCGAGGACGTCGGCTTCTTGCTCCTCGTCAAGGTTGCGGAAGAGGAAGTTTGGTTTGATAGCTTCGCGAATACGGTGGAGCTGTTCGTCAGATTTGGGGAAAACGGGCGTTGCACCGGATCCAGCACCGGGATTGGGCGTGGTCTCATCTTCCTCCATGGTTGTCTCAAGGCCTCCCGAAGGAGCGTACGAGCGTTGCGTGGGTACGAGGGATTCCGCCGAGACCGAGGTACGTCGACCAAGGGCGTATGAAGGGATAGGGGGCTCGTCGTGCTCTTCTTCAGCGGCTGGCGGCGCGCCAAAGGGCGAGGTGTTGAACGAGGGTGGGCCGTCGCCGAATGGGCTCTGTTCGCCGCCCGATGGCGAAGGGTCGTTGGGCGGACCGCCAAAGGGGGAGGAGAAGATGGAATGAGAAGCCAAGTTGGACCCGGCAGGAGCGGTGGCGCGACGTGGTCCACCGAACGGCGAGTCGGATGGGCCTTGCTCAGAGAAGGGTGAGAGGGTGTGAGGGGCGAGTTCCTGAGCGTTGGGAGCGGAAAAGGCGAGACTGCCTGGAGGACCTTTACGCAAAGGTGGGGCAAGCCCGCTCGTACCAGAGCCAGATCCGCTCCCTTGTGAGCGCTAGTGCACGAGTCAGCCAAACGTTCGATACTTGCTTCATTGAATTCAGAGGCATACCTCTTGACGAAGCTTGGTCTGGAACCAGTCGGCTCCCCACTGAATCACGTCCTTGGGCTGATCCCTCGCGACATCGCGATTGAGCTCGTTGAGGATGGTCGTCCAGCTGGACATTGTGGTGTCTTGCTCTGTTTTCCTGTCTTTGGCGTAATAGTGCGTCTAGGTGGAGAAAGATCGTCTATATGAAGGCCGAGCGTGTTATGTGAGTAGGGTGATGAGACTTGAAGAGTGTATGTTAACTGTATATATATATATGTATGTAATATGTATGTAGTAGAGGTGAGTCGCCTGAACGGTGAACCCAACCAAGTACGATGATGAATGCGGTAAAAAGCGAGTCACAGCCCACCCGGGATGAGTGAGTGAGTGAGACGCGCCATTCTTCTCTCTTGGTATACTTTTGTATACTTTACACCAATTCCGTCACTCAGGAACAGCTACTACTGGGGGATACCCTGGATAACAAACTCCATTACAGTTCATTACTGCTCTTGACTAATTGGGGGGATTCTAAATCTCTTGTAATTCTATTCCCTTTGTCACCGCTCACTTTCCTAATCTGCACTGATTAACATTCTGTTGGAAAGTCAACCCAGCGGAGGACTGACAATCTCCGCTGATATGGAGCCCAGAAGAGCAACCGTGATGAGTCATTGACGCGAGACACGATCTACATATACAAATAGTTGATGCATGCTGCATCCGACGTGATAACCAGTCGCCAGATGACATGACGACGGGCAATTTGGATTGAGCATAAGCTCTTGCGTCGGCCATGTCCCCTGCAGAGTCCACTTCGATAGATAGCGAGCTGGCGTCGATTCTCCAGCACGTTATTATCGACGAAGGCACATCACGCAAATCTCAGCTCGATGTGCTCACTAACGAAGAGGGCCAGCAGGGCGCGAGCGGAGGCGGTTCAGATTACGAGTGAGTCTACGAGTAGCCCGTGAATCAAGCTGAAGGAAATACAGCACGCTCGTGAAGCGAGTTCAAGCAGCGGCGCATCAAGTGGCTATACTTTTGAACAATATATACGGTACGTCCCTCTGCTTTGAGAACTCAGAATGAAGCTCATCCATCGCGTGCAGAGATACAAGAACTGCGTCATTCGAGCTCGTCCACCCCTGCATCTCTGGATACGCTTCTGTCCTCTATGATGAACACGACAACTCTTCTGCGTCCCGAAATTACCTCACTCCAGACGTCAGTGGCCGAGTACGCAGGACCTCACGATCGCGATATCGCAGACGAGCTATCAGAGCTGCTCGATCAGTGGAAACAGGCTGAAGAGCAACATCTTCTGCTTCGAGACGAGATGAAGGAGGATGGGTGGTTGATCAGATTCCGAACGTGAGTATATGCCATGGTACCAAACGCTGAGCAAAGCGCAGAACCGCCGATCAAGCCGAAGCCATGATAGACCCGTTGCAAAAGAGCTATGCTGAATGCATGGTGAGTTGTCCTACCTTGCACGTAAGCTGATCACGCAGCGCTATGTCGGACGCTTTGCCAAACACAACTATCACCAGTACACCTCTGACGAACCGAGCATTGCTGGCCTAGAAAAAGCAGCCCGTGCTCACGAATCCATGACCATGACGTACGCCCCTAGTATCGCAAAGATCTTGAAGATGATTGATCGAAGCATCTCTGAACGGCCAATCAAGAACGGAGAGGCGCTACGACGGTTCAAAGAGATGATGCATCGTTGGACAACACTACAGAAACAATTGCAACAACTTGATGCTCGCATCCGCGTCATTACCTCTCAATACGCTCAATCGGATCTCGGAGGCAGTCCTGGCGAAGTGGAGATCCTCGCTGACACCTCGCCATATGGATCGCCAGACTCTCGGGGCAGCTACTTTGCGTATTCAAAGTCCCCGTCTACACATCGGTCCTCCATATCCTCGAACACATCATCGCATTCTCGCCTTGTCAGTCATCCACAAGCTGCACCCTCGACTCTATCCCCTGATACCGCGCTCCGGCCTAACATGTTCAGACGACCGTCAGTCTCATCCAATATGTCCGCGACGACTGAACGGAATACGCAAACCGATCAGGCTACTTGGAATTCCTTGACGACCCCTACGCACAAGCGGATGAGTACGACACCCGCGCAACTTCTCCGCCCGGTCAGTCCTACACTGAGCAACGCATCGACTGCTTCACGAAGGCAGAGTCGGATACCTGTGCCAAGTCCAAGTCGATTCACCCACGACTATGCGATTCCCCGTTTATCCGTATCCACGTCACACGGCCAGACTATGCTCGCACCCGGACGAGGACCGAAGACGCCTGAAACCGCCCGCCCGCGGATTAGTGCGGCATTTTCCGCTGTTCAGCCAAGGCCATCCGTCACCGGAACACCCCGGAGTTACTCGTCTGGCACGACGCCTCAGACTGCGCCACGCCGCTTGACGCTTTCCCGAGCGCCTCCATCATCTTTCAATTCACCCACACCTAGCGGTACTCGTCCTTCCTCTAGGCTTTCGATGATGTCGTCTGCCACTGTCAATCCCGCCGTGTTGACTCCGTTCAACCCGAGCAAATATGATCAGCTAGACATGGAAGTGTCGCGAATCTTGGACGATGTCGGCTTCGACTTGTTTGTGGCCAGAGTAGATCAAGCGATGAAACGGGGGCAACGTCGAAGAGACGACGAAGAGTGGAAAGGTGATTTTGTATTTGGTGCGGGTGAGAAGCCAACAGGAGTGAAATTGTTGAAGATCACAGGGGCAAAATTAGGCTCGGAGACTAGAGTCAAGTGCTTGGTCAGGGCTGGAGGCGCTTGGCACGATCTTGCCAGTGTGCTGCGAGCGAAGCTGGCAAATGTTCGCGGAGGGCCATAAGATTCTTACATCATGACAATAGAAGGCAGGTAGTACGTTGCATGTGCATGAGAGCTTGTTGTATACGACGAATGCATCCATATATCTATTCATTGCAGGCGATATAGCACTAGGTGGCAAAATGGCTTCAACGATTATTTTAGTGGACCGTGAAAGTGGAGGTTTGCGGTTGACTGGATCGACGAATAGTGCAACGATTATGACTACTACAAGAACTGTTTACTCGTTGATTATTGCATTCCAACCACATAGACAGCAAGCAGTGGGGCAAAGACAGGCATAGGCTGCATAGCTCAAGATGAAGTTTATGCTGGGCGACCTGCCCGTGCTCTTCCCTTATGACCGGTGAGCTTGCTCTTGCGTCCTACTCAATGTCAAGTAGCTAAATCATGCACTTTACCCAGGTTGTACCCGGAGCAGTACTCTTATATGGCCGATCTGAAAACGACGCTTGATGCGGGTGGTCATTGTGTCTTGGAGATGCCCTCGGGGACAGGCAAAACTGTGTCTTTGCTCTCGCTCATCGTGTCGTACATGCAGGCAAGTCCCCACAAAAGTGTCTGACTTACTAGATACATCGCTAATCTCCCCATTCTCTGGCGCAGTTCTACCCGACGAAACGCAAACTGATCTACTGCTCACGAACGGTCCCGGAGATTGAGAAAGCGCTGGCAGAGTTGAAGAGATTGATGGAGTACCGCGAGGAAATGGGGGCGAACGATGGCGATTTTCGCGGATTGGGATTGACCAGTAGACGGAATTTGTGTCTTCATCCAGAAGTGAGTTGCTCCCTTTCTACTATGTCCCGCAGTGAGTGAGCAGGCTGATACTCTCGCTCTATAGGTCAGTAAAGAGAAAAAGGGCAAGCTCGTCGACTCGAAATGCCGCGACTTGACATCGGCGTTTGCATGTGAGAAAGGACGGGCGAACCCCGGTAGCGTCCCCCTATGCAGCTATCACGAGGTGCGTCGTATTCACGTCCGGATCTTGCTTGCGGAGTGCTAGAGCTAATGAAATGGCTATGCAGGAGCTCAACAACTACGAGACCGGAAACCTCATACCGCCTGGGATCTACACTATTGACGATGTCAAGAAATACGGCCAGGAGAAAGGTGTTTGCCCGTATTTTACCATCCGAAGAATGGTGCGTACAACGTCTTTGCAAGAATTAGCAAACGCTCATGACTTCCATCGTAGCTGCCATATCTCGACGTCGTGATTTACTCCTTCCACTATCTACTCGACCCCAAAGTCGCCGAGCAGGTATCGGCAGAGATGAGTAAAGAGAGTATTGTCGTCTTCGACGAGGCGCACAACATAGGTCGGTCTTCTGCTACACACAATATCACCGGAGCTGATCACGGCCCATACGCTAGATAACGTCTGCATTGAATCGCTGTCTATCGACCTGACGAGACCGATGCTGGATTCGGCGGCTAGGAGTGTGAACAAAATCGCCGATAAAATTTCAGAGTATGTCTCTGTCTTTCTGGTCGCAGCTCATCTTCCACTGCACCGCTGACCCGAAACACAGGATCAAACAAACCGACTCGCAAAAGCTTCAAGATGAATACGAGAAGTTGGTCAGCGGATTGCAAGAAGCCAACGAACAACGCGAAGACGAGGATATGCTGTCCAGTCCCCTTCTGTCTAAAGATATGTTGGACGAGGCGGTACCGGGGAACATTCGCAAAGCAGAGCATTTCATAGCGTTTTTGAAGCGTTTCATCGAGTATATGAAGGTGAGTTTGAGCGTACATCCGAGCTGTAATCATTCTGACACTGTTCTGCAGACTCGTATGAGGGTATTGCACGTTGTTGCCGAAACACCACAATCATTTCTGGCGCATTTGAAGGAGATCACCTATATCGAAAAGAGGCCATTGAAGTAAGTGGGACTATAGATCCAGGGATGTCCAGCTGATATGTCCAGATTCGCCGCCGAGCGCCTCACATCGCTTGTCCGTACGCTCGAGCTGACAAATATCGACGAGCACTTTGCCCTGCAGAAGATAGCGAGCTTCGGCACGCTCGTCGCAACGTATGAAAAAGGGTTCTTGCTCATTCTCGAGCCATATGAGACGGAGCATGCGACCGTTCCCAACCCTATCTTCCACTTGACGTGAGTCGTGTTTGAGCGCACAGTCATTCGCATCTGACAGCCGAAACCTAGCTGCCTCGACCCCTCTCTAGCCATCGCACCAGTCTTCGAGCGCTTTAGCTCCGTCGTGATCACCTCGGGAACAATATCTCCTCTTGACATGTATCCCAAGATCCTACAATTTCAACCCGTAACCGAACAATCATATCCCATGACCCTCACGCGAAACGCTTTCTTGCCCATGGTCATTACCCGCGGAAGTGATCAAGTCCCAATATCATCAAGATTCGAAGTCAGAAACGATCCCGCTGTCGTCAGAAATTTCGGAAGTATCCTCATCGATCTTGCAAAGACTGTACCGGATGGAGTCGTAGCGTTCTTCCCTAGTTATCTGTACATGGAGTCCATTGTCTCGGCGTGGTATGACATGGTGAGTGAACGGCGGAAGTGTTCGGCAATCTCTGACACTTGCATATAGGGCATCCTCAGCGAGGTGTGGAAGCATAAATTACTCTTTGTCGAGACGCCAGATGCAATGGAGACAAGTATTGCCCTGCGGAATTATCGAGAGGCATGTAATAACGGTCGAGGAGCTGTGTTGTTATCCGTCGCCCGAGGAAAGGTGTCGGAAGGAATCGATTTTGACCAGTATGTTCAGCGGCATCATAGCGCAGACTTGTCTCATACTCATCCTTTTGCAGCAACTATGGCCGGGCGGTGATCATGTTTGGGTGAGCTTTGTCGTGTTGTGGTTCGTTGTTACAAGGACCAGCACTGACTTCCAATAGTATCCCATACCAATATACCGAATCGCGTATCCTCAAAGCGCGTCTCGAGTTCCTGCGAGATAACCACAGAGTGCGAGAGAACGATTATCTTACTTTCGACGCTATGCGACATGCTGCGCAATGCGTTGGACGTGTTCTGCGAGGAAAGACTGATTGGGGATTAATGGTGTTTGCGGACAAGGTGGGTGGATCCCAGCCTTTTATTAAGTGGTGAAGCTGATAAGCTACGGTATAGCGCTTTGCTCGCCAAGATAAACGCGCAAAGCTGCCGAAATGGATCAACAACTATATCACCGAAGCGCACTCGAATCTCTCGACTGACGTTGCGATCTCATTGGCGAAAAAGTTCATTCGGCAAATCTCACAACCGTTTGATCATACTCAGACTGGAATATCACTGTGGACACTGGAAGATATCGAAAGGCGACAAGCGCAAGATCGGGAAGATGTCGAAAGAGCAGAAGCCGCTCATCGTACTGTTGTAGGCAAGAACGCCATCACAGGTGGCGGAGGCGACGAAGGGATGGACGAATACGATGTAGACACGATGCCTGATTTCGGGGATGAGATGGATGATGCCGAGCTGGCGGCGCTGGATATACCCATGGAGCTGTCATAGTCATACTGAAGTTAGAATTTCGTTGTAGCCATTAAATGTATGACCATAATCTGCACAACTTAATAGTACTGTGAAGGGTATACAATGCATCCTGCACTACCTTCGTCTATTGCTTCGCTGATGTGCTACACTTAGAAAGAGGCGACTTCGGCAGGATCGTCTCTGCCAGCATAGAATTTGTCGAGGAACGATTTCGGCGGTGCAGGGTCTTCGTAGCGCTTGAACCACTGCATCACGTGGGGCTGAAAGCGTGAGTGCGTGGGCACGAGCGGGAGGGGGAGCGGAAGCATGCGAGGCGATTCGGTGAGATCGTCCAGATAGTGGAGGGGAAGAAGGAGAAGGGAGAAAGACGAGTCAGCTCAACTCCTCGATGCTGATGTGAAGCGCACGCACCTCCTGCTTCCACGCATTCATCGTCTCCTGGAACTCTTGTTGGTTCTTGAGCAACATGATGTTCATAACAGATAGATCTGTGATGGTATCCCTGTTCCGCTCGAAGTCCTGTCGAATTTTGTGTCGGACCAACGAAGGCGAGACGTTGAGCGTGTACAGCTGGACGATGTCCGGTGCCTATAGCGCAAGCGAGCGAGCGAGCGTGAGTACAAATGTTGAGACGATAGTGACCAGTGAACGAGCGGATCGAGCGGATGAGAGTAGTGATGTGATGGTGTCGAGTGAGAAGATGAGTAGTGATCATTTCGTTAGCGGTTACTCTTTTCTCCACTCTTTCTCTGCCTCGTGTTCGACCACTACTCAGTCTCTTCACCAGCTCGACTCATATTCCAGCCCAGCACCAACTACGCCTCTATCCTGACCTCATAATCACTCTGCTATCACTACCGATAGTTGCACCACTCCACATCCGACGACTACCACCCACTCGAGTACCAAATGCGAAATACTCACGGAGCGATACCACTGTCGATAAGAGGCGATAGACTGTCGTCTAGCTTCTTCCCATGATGAAACGATTGTGGTCGCTTTCGCCAGGCGTGATGGGATCGTCGTCATTGTGTGCAACGTACAAGTGGACGTATAAAGTGTGTCACACAAGGTATAAAGTGTCTGCGAGTAGATTATACAAGGTGGAATTGAGCAGTGCTTCGAAGCATGTCTGGTATTTGCACAAAGAGGTCAAATGACGGAAGCAAATTGACGAATCGGCGTGTGCCTATTCTTAACAGTATACATAGATTACCATATAAGTCACTCCTTTCCGGTAGTATGACATGAATGCATATTGATGAGGTGACTGCTTTCATCTAGCTCGACCATGGACATTGCACGCTCCGTACAAATCACCACACACATGCATCTACAAATCCTCCCCCTGCCATACCCATCGTTTGGCCAGATCCCACATGCCTTCCCATTTCGGCGTCAGCCATTCCTTGGCTTTCGTATCCGATTCTGCGTGCCTGGCTCTGAACAGCCTGAACGTTCGCTCGGGAACTTCGCCCTCCCATATCAACTCGCATTTGTTGTCTGCCAGGCTTTCTGGTCCTTCTTGCGTTGCAGCGGCCTTGCTCCCTCCTTCACCACCTTCTCCATCATCGCCCTCTTCCGCTTCGTCGCCCAAGGGACGAGCTTCCTCAGTCCAATCAATACGATTAAGCAGCAGCTTCTTGTAATGCTTGACGCTCTTGTCGACTCCTTCGACGAGAACCAAAGCAAAGCCTGGGTGGAAGATGCACACGCCCGACAGCAGATCGGATTTGGCAGTCTCCCGCACTTTGAACTTGTGTCTCCCGTTTGTGAGGTATTTGATCCTACAAAGAAAGTCAGTATGTCATCGAGCAAAGGCTCAAGATAGACTCACTTGAAAACCGCGCCGTGTATCCCTTTTCTCTCCCTGGCGACCATCTGTTGATATTCCTTCTCCTTCCGTTGCTCAGGTGTAAGCTTGCGCGCCTGATTATCTTTTTCGTGATTGTGCGCGCGCATAGCCACCTCCTTCCTGACTTTCGCTTCGACTTTGGTAGGATCTTGAACCGCGTCAGATGTAAGAACCTTCATCAAGTTCGCCAGTCGGACCTTTGGAGGATCAGGTGGTAACAAGCCCATTTTCTGTCGATCACGCTTGTCTTCCAGTTCGGCCTGCCTGCGCTGCCGTCTCATCTTCTTCTGCTCCTTCTTCGTCAACATCAGACCACGCTCATCCAGCTTTCTATCGCCAGGCGCCGGGATGGGTATAGGGTGTTGAATCAGATAGCTGATGTTTGGTGACGTTGTGATCCAATCATCTGCCTCGTCCAAGACTTCATACCCACTGCCATCTGGCAAAATCGCCCTATCCCACCATTCGACCTCTGGTGGTGGTTGTCGCTTAGTCTGAGTGTCAGCACCATATAGTCTCTGTAGGGACGCCTGACTCACCTTCAAGCTCCTCTCAAGCGTGTCGAATTCGCTGTCCAAACCTGCTTTCCTACTCGCTTCGGCGATTCTCTGTCTTAACTCCTCCATCTTCTGCTCATTCCTCAATTGATCACCTTGCGCGACATATTTTCCAACGCGAGAGAATTGCAATTTCTTCGACTTCCTGGTGGCCGCTTTCTCCTCTTCTGGCGCAGAACTATTTGCCGCTGTCGAGGTAGAAGCATAAGGATTGAGCACTGGAGCTGCAGGAGATGCGCGGGAAGGCGCTGCCGCAGCAGCCAAACTGGCATTCGCTTTCACCGAGGTGAATTTCGGTGCCATGGTCTTATACCTATCTCGCATTGCCTTCTTCTCATTCTTCTCCCCTTCAGCTTGCTGTTGCGCGCCTCCCATCAACAACGGATGGAGAGCAATAGACGACACCCCCTGCTGAGGAGTGGTAGGAGCTTCTGTCTTGGGCATCGACCCCGATCCGGACAGGTAAGGGTTGCTTGCTCGCGCATTGAGCGCTTCGATACGTTTCTTGGCCGCTGCGAGCTTCTCAGCTATCGATGCGTCCATGGCGGGCTTGGGAGGGAGCGCCGCAGGACCAGGGGCCATTGCAGGTGCCGGAGAAGCCGGCTTAGGTGGTGGTGCCGATACAGGCGGAGTACCTGATCGTCCAGCTAACGCAGCCTCGGCTTGCGCCTTCTTGGCAGCAATCTGAGCGCGAATGGAGGCGATGTCGAATGCTGGAGCAGCACCGCTGGAGGGAGCATCTGTTTTGGGTCGTTTCGGGTCAGGCTGACCTGCCGCAGCAGCCTCAGCTGGACGACGGCCTGACATCGCGGAAAAAGGGAATATGAGGTGTTGCTTGGACAATCACCTATGCAGAATGAAGGTGAAAAGGATAGTCAATTCAAGTTATGTTGAGCAATTGAAAGTGGACAGACGGTGGCAAGTGATGCACTATCATATTGCATTTATGCGCTTTTATCCTCTTTGGGTGCTGGCTGCACTGGCAAAAAGCCAAAAAAATGGGCCTCATCCCGGGATTGAACCGAGGACCACCCCCAAAGCTCTCACAGAAAACCCTAAGAGGGCATGCTACCACTGCACCAATGAAGCTGCCGAAGAGGAAGTTGACGATTTGGCCTTTTCTCAAACATATATATAGTTTATTGTCCCAAGTCATGCCCTGTCATGACTCGGGCTTGAGACTACGTTGTAACAGCCATAGCCATCAATTCGATCATCAGACCTTTTCTTTTCTTTTCTTCACTTCACTCTACGCCGCCGCTACCAATCGAGCTGCCAGGACCCTTATTGGATCGGTCGACGAACCTTTAACGCTTTACCGGGTCGACACTTCCATTCCAGATCGACAGGTCACCTTCGTCCGCCGCCTCAAAGCGGCGGGCAACCAATCACCGCTATATGACGCTCCTGGGTGATCCCAGAGTGCTCACATAATTGACATGCGAGACGACCGATATGTCAATAACGCTCCTGAGTCATCTCAGAGTGCTCTTAGTATTCCCTCCCGTCCTCAGTTTAGAGTAACGCACTACATTACATTACTTTACTTTACACCGAATTCCTGTCTCCTTCACACTACACTCCTCAGCTCATACAATCGCAGAACCGCTTCTCATAATCTTCGCTATCCACTCAAAAGACAGCATCCACTCTTCACTCCTCTAAAACAAATCAGCCATAATCAATCACAGTCCGCGTCCACCAATCATACCGGCCGCAACTTGAGTACATGATCGCACATGTTTGAAGCGCCACTTAACCCTGTCCCATTGTACATTGTGATTCTAAAAATTTGTTTGTTCCGTGATCTGGTTGATTTTGATCACAGCCAAACAATAATGACCCGGCCACCGTACACCACAACCCTCGAATTTTTTTTGATCCGTGATGAGGGCAGTTTTGATTTTGACCATCAGCCAAAGCACCGTGATCCGACATTAAACGGACGATTCTGTGAATTTGGGGTCACTGCTTATCTCATCGGCGATCACGCGTGGCGGACAGATGCGCACTTCGCGTTTTGATGCGACATAGACACCCTTTCCTATCCGCCACTAATGGACATACTTGCAGCAAAAAACATGAGCTTGCTGCCAGTAAAGTAGCGTGATGATCCCGATATCCATACGTGGCAGCAAAGATAGCATAGCGTACATCTGTGCATTCGTGCAAAAGGCATTTGCGCGTCCCTACTGGCTGCCCTCCTTTTCTATCCTTCTATTTCTTTACAAGACGCAACCCAACTCGATCTACTCCGGCAGATTCGCCAAGAAGCTGGACCAGTAAACGTCCATCCCGTCGACCAGGCTCATCTTCCTCGGTACCCAGCCTGTCAGAGCATAGCCGAGCGACGGCTTGAGATTGGTTGTGGACGTCCACGCTGTCTCGAAGGCTGACCCGTGCATTGAATTATTTGATTAGTATAGGCCTCCACAAACCGGTAAGGGGAAGGATCACTCACGGTTCTCGCTTGGATGTCTGATGTCGTAGCCTTTCGCTCCAGAGACGCGCACTACAGCATCGAGGATATCGGTCAAACGCTCTGACTGAGGATTCGCTCCGACAAAAGCTTGCCCGCTAAGTATAGGGCCCTGTTACTGGTTTAATGGTCGGGCTCTAAGAACGGGCAGCGAAGTGACTCACTCGCTCAGCGACTCTGAGGAAGAGATCGGCCAAATCGTCGTGATGCACAGTCAAGAACCTCGTGTCGAATAGCGCCAAAGCCTCAAAATTTTCTCCCTTCTTTGCAGCTTCAAGGGCGGGCTTAAAGACTTGATCCACCATGAGCGACCCGGAGGTGCCATACAATACCGAAGGACGAATGACGATCCCGTGAACATCCGTACCTGAAATGGGGGCACAACCAAGCGCTTAGATCCCTTTTTGCCTGCAAGCTCTGAAGGCAAAATAACTTACACTTGAGCACTTCCTTCTCCACCTCCCAACGCCACCCGGTCAACTTGCTTAAACCGGAATGAGGCTGTCTCTCGTCCGTCCAAGTCTCCAAGCCACCTGTGCCTTTGGTGTGCACCCACGAGCCTCCCGTGTATATGTAAGTGAGCTTGGCGCCGTCAGCTCGAGATGAGGCCAAAGAACAAATGTGCTTGAAGACCTTGAGCGGTGCATCGGGGTTCATCGAAGGGAGCGTGTCGATCACTGTTGCAAGTTAACGTTTCTTCTGTCACCAAGAAAGAAGCTTGGGACACTTACCGACATCAACTTGCTCAGCGATGGGACTCCAGACCTTGACGCCTGCTTCGGTCCAAGCGTCGGCGATGATAGGTATGATTTCCAGCTTGGCGAGCTCCTTGGCGGACTCTGCGGAACGAGTCGTCCCATAAACAATGTGACCTGCGCGAAGTAGCGCCAGTGCCGCCGGCTTAGCAATGAAACCTAAAATGTGAAGTGCAAGGCAGTATTGAATTAGCTCGTTATCGAAGCATCGACGGATTGTACTATGGCTGGACTGGACTGGACTTACCGCTTGCGCCAAAAACGAGTACTTTCATTTTCGGTTGCGAAAAATGAAGGATCAGGATCGGCAGAAGGGTTGTGATCTGCTCAATATATAACTTATGCAAGATACAAACCAGCGATGATTAAGCACGGCTATAAATATCGTAACGTCATTCGCATCGAGAGATGCGGACTGTCCAAGTGGAGGCAGTCGGCGAATGACCTATTCCAGCTCACCACTCCACAGCGCTAACTTGTTGAAATGGACGGCAAGTGCCGCTTCCTTGTTGTGCAATCTGGCTGGCAGTCAGTGTCAAGTGGAGGTAATGAAATTTCCGTCGACTTCCACTGTTGTACCGCAACACATTGCTCAGTTCACAATATCATTTTACAACCACAAACACCGGACTACACTCCAGGAGCACACGCACAATGTCAGAAGATGCGATACTCGACCAGATCCTCGCCGCGCTTCCATCTCGGTCGAATGGCGCGGCTTCAGCTTCCGGACCTGGTCCTCACCCTGCGCAAAAGAGGGAAGTGACGTATTCCGATTTTGAAAAAGTGCTTGATTCAACACCGCTGTTCATGCGTGAGACGCCCAAAGATGCTGGGGAACCGAGTGGAGAGCGAGACGAGGCTCAGCAGGAGGTCTTGGAGGCGCTCAAAAGCTTGGTCTTTGAGGGAGAAGGTGATGGTAAGTTGATAAAGACTCTTTATTTGGCATTGTAAACGGTGGTGATATGAGCGTGAGGGACGAGTGAAGTTCAATGCTGATCCTCGCTTATGTACAGAGATTGCCCAGAACTTTAAGGACCACGGGAACGAGCTGCATTCTCAAAGAACTTACCCCGACGCAGTAGACGCATATACCTCTGGTCTGAACGCGAATCCATCTTCGGCGTCACTACGACTAGCGCTCCTGAACAACCGCGCGGCATGTAACTTGGCGCTGAAGAATTACCGGGCGGTACTGAGAGATGCGGGCGCTTTGATTGCGTTGTATACTGCGCGGCAAGAGAGGGACAAGGGGTTGGTCAAGGGGATGTTCAGGGCTGCGCAGAGTCTGGTCGCTTTGGAACGGTGGAAAGAGGCTAAAGACGTTGTTACTCGCGGCAAGGAAGTGGCGCAAGCTGTCAAAGAAGACGTGAGCCCCTGGGACAAGCTGGAGAAAGAAGTGGAGAAAGGCTGGAAGAGGCAGGTCGAGCGAGTCGAAAGAATACGGAGGGAACAGCTTGGCAAGGTTGCTTTGACAAAAGCAGTCGAGAGCAGAGGTCTGATAGTTGTCAACACGCCCAATCCACCCGATAATCCGCATCCAGTCTCGTTCGATCCCGAAGCTTTACCGCCACCACCCCCACTCTCGCCTCCCACTACTACCGACACCAACACCGACGCCGACACTGAATTGTGGACACCGCCGCCGCCTCATGCACCCCTCATTTTCCCTGTCTTCCTCCTCTACCCAGCCCATTCTCAATCAGATTTCATCACTCATTTCCATGAAGATACGTCGTTTGACGATCAGCTCGCAGCCATATTTCCAGCAGGCCCATCATCAAGCCAAATTCCTTTTGCGAAATGGGACACTGCGCGCGAGTACTATACCTCAAACTTGGTAGTCTACGTCGAGACTGCTCATCGTCGATTACTCAAAGTGGGCAAGAACCTTACATTACGAGAAATCATCAGCAAAGCAAGAAGGGAAAAGACTGTTGAAGTGGCCAAAGACGGCGTGGTGCTGCGAGATGGTCTATTGAGTTTCATCGTGCTCGTCAAAGGCCAGCAAGAGAAGGCTTGGATAGAGGAATTCAAGAAGAAGAGAGACGAGAAGTAGGCAGGTTCCACGTAAGACTTAGAAGAGCTTGGAGATACGCCAACATGGCGACCGAACAGTCGCATACCGCATACATATGCATGCGATATTTATTATTTCCCAACCTTCCCGCTTGAGTCAGATACCCATACTTTTATCGTACTATCACAGCATATACCCGCTCATGACACAACCAAACCCTGCCCTGTTGACCGTCTGAAGACGACACCCTTACTTGGTCTTCTTCGACTCCTTCTCCTTCTCTCCAGGCTTGCCGACATCCTCGACCATGCCTTCGTTTACCTGGCCATACTCGTTGACACGAGAGTAGTCGACGCGGTAGATCCATCGTTGATACAGTAAGATCAGGAAGACGACGTCATCTCTGTTCGCAAGAACAGGAGTATTAGCAGGCAGATCGGGGGTACACCACAAAAGTAGACTCACCGGAAACATGCCAATCGGTGCAACCATGGCATACGAATACAGAATGCGAAGAAGTCGTCGACGACCGTACTCACTGCGAGACAGAAAACTATTTTAGCAACCGCTTCGTCACCTTGTAAAAATTACTCACAAGTCTTGTACATCATGGCCTTCATACTGCAGAAGAACACAAATCATATTCAGCTGAATGTTCAGTAAGAGAGAAGTGGAGATGACAACTCACGGCATATGCGCCACGCTCTTGAGCTTGTAGTTGATAATCAACTGGGGAACAAGCTGGACGAAACCGAACATGTAGATAGCTTGTGCGAGAGTGGTCACGATGAATGAGTACCAGCCACGATGAGTTCTGCGCAAGTTCACCGTCAGTGTCATATAGACGTATAGAGACGCAGCCGACATATCACGAACTGGTAAAGCACTAGAGGAGAGCGATGTCAGTATTTTGTGCTTTGACTTTCGAGGAAGAAGGAATGTTACGCACAAGAATAAACAGTATAACCCATCAAGAGAGGGATAGCGCCGTATGACACGAGTCTAAACGCCAGAGCATCGTATTCTTGAGTTTTCTTCTCATCTTCGCTAAGCACGCGTTTATCTGAGACATGAGAGTCAGTACAGAGGAGATTTGGCTCCACACGCATGACTCACCCTCGAATTGAAGTGAGTATCCGAAGATGGACGTGGGAGCAGGACGGATGCGGACGTTGGTGACTACATTGCAGATAAGTATGGCCTACCGCAAGATTATATAGGTACACGCACCTTTTGTAATCTTCCAGGCCTCGATAAGCAGACCACTGAGCAGATCGTTAGCCGAAATGGAACGTGTGTTAATTTCGACAGCACTCACATGCCCTGTCCGAACAGAATCATGAAGCTGGTGTCTTCCGAGCTGTCTTGGAGGTAAAGCAAGATGACGAGCTGGACGAAACAGTTTGTCAAGATGGTATTGAGCGAGACACCAACAAGGTCCCTGTCCTTTTTCCTCCAGTGGCTGACGTCGCTAGAAAATGCCAAGAACTCGAAGACGGTGTGCAAGAGGGTGACGATTGCAGTCGTGATCAACAACCAAGGGTTTGTCTCAGTCAACATGCGTTTGACCTCGTCCATTTCTGCGCCAGAGCCCTGTTGCTGTGCCGCCTGCTCGAAAGACGCAGTCATAGCGGAGTACATCTGGAACTTCATGCCTGACAGCGCATGATAGTTGATATGCAAGGGCAATTTGGCGTCCGTCTCGTTTATAGGGTGCAAGTTCTCGCGAAGCAGCCAAAAATCGTTGGGAAATACAACAGGGAAGTAGAGTTTCTCCCCGTTGGACCCGGACGTGTACGAATAGAAAGGCTGGACGGGCGCAGCGAGTTGAGCATTGTTCACT
Organism: Cryptococcus sp. GC_Crypt_6; assembly: GCA_026538315.1. Classification (NCBI taxonomy): domain Eukaryota; kingdom Fungi; phylum Basidiomycota; class Tremellomycetes; order Tremellales; family Cryptococcaceae; genus Cryptococcus; species Cryptococcus sp. GC_Crypt_6. The sequence goes on along the minus strand of JALPBY010000006.1, from coordinate 36,656 downwards.
GCTCCACCTGGCGCGACGACAGTGAGGGTCAAGTTGTTGGTCCAATGGGCAACAATGGGTGCGGGTCCGAGGTCGACAGGCTCTTCCTCCACCTCTGGCTCGTCTTCGGCGCCACCGATCAGCTTCTTCTCCTTTCTGACACGCTTCTTCGGCACGAAGCGAGTGAGTTCTGGTCATGATAATGAACTAGCATGTCAGCATCTTCGTTTGATCAGTGGCTAGAGACTTGTCACTCACGCTTGCGATGGGCATAGACATTGCCTTCGCCCTTGCCCTTTGGCGATCCACCGCCCTTGACTAGTACGACATCGAGCCACCAACTGCCGTTTTGGGTTCTGACGCTCTGCGGTACGTCCAAGAGCAGGTCTACTTCCCGCACGTCGTTCCAGCCACCATAGGTCAGTCCATCCCACTGCACAATAGGATCGTCGATAGTAACATCGTTTCCTGAAGCCGAGGTAGAGGTGTAAAGCAGCATAGACAGAGGTGTACCGTCTGCCCAAGCAGGGAGGGCAGTGAAGACATCGGGATTGGCTTGAGGTACAGCGGCGGATCCTGCAGTAGCAGCGGCTCCAGGTGTTGCGTCCGCTGCGCCGGGAACGACCGCAGGCGTAGGACCGGTCTTCGGCCCGACTCCCATCTAAGTCGAATGGCGACTCGTCAGCGTGATGTTCTGAATGAGCGAAATATGAAAACACTCACGTATGACATGCCATACTTCATAGCTGTATATGAAAGGAGTGTCAGCGTGATACTGGCGTCTCAAGTAGCTTCACAGTATGCGCAATCCCCAGAACTCACCCGCCTGAATAGCCATAAAGCCCAGTACGGACTTTCCGACAGACCAAGCTTTTTGCTCCCACGAATCTTGAGCTGGTGCAGCTGCTGCACCGCCCGCAGGCCTAGCAGGGGCTGTTCTACCTGACATGCTGAGCTGTTTCTCAGATCAAAACAGTCAAGGAGAAAGTGAGAAGAAGAACCAAAAGAATGGATGGAGATGGCGTCTTATTTATGGAAACGTGGTACTTCGTACTTCGCAGCTGTGGACCGGGATTCAGGAACATTGCTCTTTCTGATCCCGATATACCGAAACGTGACGAAAGCACGACTAAGTTGAATCCGAAATTCCAGTTGTTCAACTTACGGCTCTATACCATTCTGACTCTGTAACGACCTCTTCACGAACACCGGCCCAAGAAGGAGCATCAGCATTGCATAGCATTTGACGACCTTGACTGTATCCCTGCGTCGACGAGGGTTTGGATACCCGCATTGCGCAGTGCTCAAGGAGAGTGAGTGTCTTGCTGTCAACGCGCGCGTCCCCCAATCGGCTCACGTCATTCCCGTCGGTAGTATGGCCGAAGCAACGGCCACGCCGCCTGCTCCCGAAGCAGCTACGCCGAACGCTGTCTCCCGGTCACCTCGCAAGAGCACATGGCTTCGCTCACTCTCACGGCCAAATTTAGCCTTGCTTGTCCTGGGATACATTACGTCTCTCCACGTCATTGGTCTATACGTCTTTACCCAGGGCTTCCTCCTCACACGGTTGACTATCCCACATACATCCCCCACATACACGCTCTCTGATCCCGCACCTCTGCCTGCAACACACTCAAAAGCAGTCATACTTATTATCGACGCTCTTCGTACTGACTTTATCTCTCCATTCCACCCCGAACCATCATCACCCTTCCATCATGGTGTTCTCACCTTGCCCGCCGAGCTCATGGCGGAAAGACCGGACCATTCCCTGATATTCAATGCGTTCTCGGACCCTCCTACTTCCACTATGCAAAGAATCAAAGGGATTACCACTGGGTCATTACCGACATTTATCGACATAAGCTCCAATTTCGCTTCCACCGCAATTGAAGAGGACTCCCTCATCGCCCAGCTGGTAGCGTCCAACAAGACCGTAGGCTTCATGGGCGATGACACTTGGACAAACCTGTTCCCATCTTCCTTCGAGCTGTCGCACCCGTACGACTCTTTCAACGTCGAGGATTTGCACACTGTTGACAATGGCGTGATCGACCATCTCTTCCCATATCTCCAGCCCGCCAATCAGTCCCGCTGGGATGTTCTTATCGGCCACTTCCTTGGCGTTGACCACGTGGGACACCGCGTAACGCCTCATAGAGAGACAATGAGACTGAAGCTCAAACAGATGGATGACGTGCTTCGCCGCGTCGTGGACCTGTTGGACGACGATACTCTGTTGGTGGTTCTAGGGGATCATGGAATGGACGAAAAGGGCAATCACGGAGGAGACTCTGAACTCGAAACGGCAGCGGCACTGTGGCTATACTCGAAGGGATCACCTTTGACTCGTCCTCAAGAAGATTCCAAGCTTGTTGAATCTTGGCCAACCTACCTGTTCCCCGGCACTTCAAGCCCGCTACGACACGTCAATCAAATTGACCTGGTACCAACTTTATCATTGCTCCTAGGCATTCCGATTCCGTTCAATAATCTGGGCTCCGTTATTCCAGAATGTTTCGCGGGCGATCTCGGCGCACTGAACTTGGCGACCCGAACTAACGCTGAGCAGATCGAGCGGTATCTTAGTGTTTATGGAGACGCGGGTATCCGCGGCGCTCTTGCCTCTGCTTGGAACAAGGCCCAAGCCGCCACAGAGGCTGTTGAAAAGATCGAACCTGTCGTGGATCAGTCTGAAAAGGTGGCAGCGAAAGGCGGCAAAGTGACGGATTGGCTTCGTGCGCGTCATCAACAGCCCAAAGGCGGGATTGTCCAGGACGTCAAAGTGGTGCAAGCTCTCCATCACTCCATAACCACTCATCGGCATTACGCTCTAGAAGCACTACGACATCTTCGAATGCTATGGGCGCAGTTCTCCCTTCCCCTCATTCTTCTCGGCTCGCTCATCCTTGGCTTGAGCATTCTGACTTTGATCGCTCTATATGTTGGTGTGAGGAATAACGGCCTCAAATGGGACGTCTACGCACGACTTGCCCTTGAGACAGCAGGAATAGGCTCAGCTGTCATCGCTAGTATCTTCGGCACAGTTGCTGGAGTATATACCAGGAACCCGGCCATAGCACTCAAGACCTTTGCGGTAGTCGCTGCCATTGTCTCAGAGGTAGTGCTGATCGCCCCGCTATTTATCAACATCTCTTTGCCAAGAATGTTCTCTATCAACCGATACATTGGGCCATTCCTCCTTTCCGTCCATGCGATATCGTTCGCCTCCAACTCATTCATCATGTGGGAGGACCGACTCGTACTGTTCCTGCTTGCCACGATCCCTATTATTTACGCTATCAAAGCGTTCTCTGCGCCTACTGCATCGATGAGAATCAAGATAGTGCTTTTGTCCCTATCATACGCAGCTATTATCCGACTAGCCTCCCTTCTGACGATTTGCAGAGAAGAGCAGCAGCCCTATTGCCGCGTGACATTCTTTTCTGGTTCCACATCGACTCCTCCAGGATGGGTATTACTCGCTCTTGTCCCTCTCGCGCTTCAACTGCCCAGAGCAATCGGTATAACCTTGGCTCAGTCAAAGTCACTCGCTGGACCTGCGCCACTTATCCTCGGCATCATATGGCGAGGTGTTTTGGTGGTCAACGGAGTGTACTGGATCCTTGAATGGCTGGAATCGCACGATAATCTCCAACCTCAGCGAGTGCCTACAGTGGCATTGGCCAAAATGTGGGTCGCCCGTATATCAGCTGGCACAACTTTGGGCGCTCTGCCCTACGTTTGGGCGACGAGTCCTTTATGTATCTCTGTCAGCCGGGAGACGGAGCAGACGGGAGAGGTGGGCGAGGTCAAAGTATACGGGTTCGCCAATACTTATGGATCGACTTATATCCTTTTCCTCCTCATCCCATTCGCGCTCACTCAACTGGTCACGCTGCCAATGGGACACATCTCGCTGTCCGCGTTGCTGTGCGCTTTGTTGCTCTATCTCGAGCTAGTAGACACGAAGCGAGACGCGATTATACTTAAACAGTCATTCGCCTCTACCGCTACCACCACTGGTCAACCGGGTGCATTCGACCCTTCTTCGGCTGACGGCCAGATAATCGTTCGACCATCATTCACCGACGTCGTGCCCTTGGTGTTATCTGGCTTCATCGGCTTTTTCACCACCGGTCACCAAGCGGTTATTTCATCCATTCAATGGAAAGCCGCTTTTGTAGGATTCGATAAAGTCACGTACCCATTCTCGCCCCTCCTAGTCCTACTCAACACATGGGGCTCGTTCCTACTCTCAGCCATCGCATTGCCATTATTAGCATTATGGAATATCTCACCTCGACCTAGATCCTCGGTGCCTCTCCTAGCCCACACCCTTCAGCTCTCCATAGCTTTCTTGATCTATCACACGACAATAGCTTTTTCAAGTGCGATCTGCGCAGCATGGTTAAGACGTCATCTCATGGTTTGGAAAGTCTTCGCTCCTAGATTCATGCTTGCGTCAGTCACACTCTTGGTAGTTGATCTAGGCTTGATCATCGCTTTGGCAATAGGAGTCAGGATGACTGCCTGGAAAGTCAAGAGGACTTTTGCGTGTGAGACTCTTTAGAGCAACATACTGGAGGAAGAGAGAGGACGATTAACGAAGTATAGCTCGTACTTCAATGATGACGAAATACAAAAGACCTGACAATGCATTTGATACGATACATGAAAAAGAGATTCTAGCACCGTGTATGGCCATCTTGCGCAACAGAGAACGAACGAAACAATAAGGGGAAATGCAATTACGCCGCGACCACCACCGCGGCAAGATCCAATGTCTAATGCGAACCAACTCATCTAAGCTACAGAATGTGGCATCACTATGCCGCTCCCGCTTACTTGCCATGCTTCTTCTTCTTCTTGTTCTTGTGACCGTCCTTTGGACCATGAGTCGAGATTGGACCGTTATTGCTACCTTGCTGTCCAGTCTGTCCTTGGCTAGACACCTCTCCCTGACCTTGCCCAGCAGCAGCGACGTTACTCAACAGTGTAGTCCTTTCGTCATTCTGCGAGTCGGCCGCAGCAGGTTCGGAGGGGACTGATTCTCTCGAAGGACTCTTCAGACCACTCGGAGAACGAGTGAGAGATGCACCTTGATCACTGATCCGTCTGACGAATCCCTTGATAGAGCTTAAACGGTTTCGCTTCTTATCCGCCTTTGCGCCACCTTCGGCACTCACGTCACTTTGCGAGACCGATCGAGATAACCCGTCAGACCGTGATGGCGACGAAGAGATGGTCTCGGATATGCCGGACAAAATCGAAGTCGACGTTGACAGCCTTTTGGGTTTGGGCGCAACGGGCGAAATCTCCGCAGATGCAGATGGGAACGGAACCGATTCAGACGACGGTGATGCAGATGCTGCGGGTGATGCGTCTGTAACGCTGGCAGATGCTGGCGCAGGCGATGAAGCAGAGGGCTCAGGAGTGGTTATCTCTATAGATGGACGGGTAGAGTTTACGGCAGTTGTGGTTTCCGTCGATGACTTGGCAGGCGAGCTAGAGGCAGCCGCAACTGTAGGCTCGGTAGGCTGATCCTCGTTGGCAGGCGCAGGGGGCTCGACGTTGATCGATGGCTCATCAACTTGCTCTTCATCCACATGCGCCTTGACAGCAGCAGCGTAAGATGTAGGCTCAGGCTCAGGCTTGTCCTGGGTAACCGAAGGCTCTGCATCAGTCTTGCCCTCGTCATCTGAAGGTTCGGCAGGAGCCTTGACCGCGTCGGCAAATGATACAGGTTCTGGCCCAGGACTGGTCTCCTCAGGCCTCTTGTCGTCTGCAGACTCTTTCACCACATCAGCATACGATACTGGAGCCGCTTCTTCGGACCCTTTCTTGTCGGGCTTGTCGGCGGTGAATCCTTCGGTTTCGTTCACTTGATCAGGGTTCTCCTCTTCAGATTGTTTAGTGTCCGCCGTTTCAAGCTGCACAGTTGCAGTGTCATCGCCATTCGTGGGTGTCTTTGAACCACTGCTTTCGCCTGATCCGACAGTCTTGGGAGTCGCGGCGCCACTGCCAGCGAACGCCTTCAAGTAGCCTTCCGCATGCGGCGAGACACTCGCAACCTTCTTGATGTCCGATTGTTCCAGTAATTCGGCTTCCGTGTAGATCTGATGCCTCCACCTGCGAATGGTAACACAAAAGGGTGAGTTACCTTTTTCTGAAACGCGTTGGACAAGGGCGAAGTCACGGCACTCCCGACACTCACATCTTCGCGAAAAGCCCATTCATCGCTACCAAGTCCTTGTATCCGCCGATTTCGACAATCTCGCCTTGTTTCATCACGACAATCTTGTCCGAGTTGATAATAGTCGAGAGACGATGGGCGATGGACAGACTAGTTCTTCCTTTGGCCTGAAAGCAGTTGGCGATCAGTAGCTGTCGGATTTGCGATAATCAATTCACTCACAAGCTTCCATAACGACTTTTGAATTTCGCGTTCAGTCTCAGTGTCAAGAGCGCTTGTGGCTTCGTCCAGTACCTGAGGCATACAGATGGTCAATGAAGGCCCCCCAGCTGCTTTCATAAGACGGTACTCACGAGGATCGCCGGGGATTTGAGGAACATTCTCGCCAAGCTAACTCGCTGTTTCTCACCACCAGACAACCGGACACCTCTTTCTCCAACAACCGTATCATAGCCCTCATCGAAAGTCATGATCTTCTCGTGAATCATTCCGGCTTTGGCAGCAGCAATGACCTCTTCGTCTGTAGCAGTCGCTTTACCGTAGGCGATGTTGGCTCCAATGGTGTCGTTCCACAATACGCTGTCTTGCGGGACAATGCCGATAGCCTTTCGTAGACTGACTTGCGAGACCTTGGAAATGTCCTGTCCGTCGATATAGATATGTCCACTTTGGATGTTGTAGAATCGATAGAGCAGGCGCAGGATTGTCGATTTGCCCGAGCCAGTCTCTCCCACAAGTGCCATTGATTCTCCTTTGCCAATCTTGAAGCTGATGTTTTTGAGCGCGTCAGCGGCGCCGTCATACGAGAAAGTCACATTGTCGAATTCGACGACTCCGTCAGTGACGACAAGATCAGGAGCATCCGTGGTGTCCTTGACTTCTGTCTTCTCGTCAAGCAGGTCGAGCATCTTTTGCGCATCCGTTACATCGGACGCAATCTCCCTATACAGGCTGGAAAGCGAATTGAGCGGGTCGGTAAACTGGGAAAAGTATTGGAGATAGATGACGAAGATTGCCGAGTCGGCCTGGCCGTGCAGGATGCGCCAAGCGATGATGAGAGCGCCGGACGCAAACGCGATGGTGAGAAGCATGGACTGGAACGCGTAAATAGCTTGGAATCCCATCGTCCACTTGTAGTTGACCTTTTGCATTTCATCCACCGCTTCTTCGAACCGTGTGGACTCGCGGGTTTCGGAGGTGAAGTATTTGACACTCTCCCAATTATTCAGGACATCTGAGGAGATGCCGCGCTGTTTGACGTCGGCGTCAATGTATGTCGATCGCAATGTCTGGCGTCTCCATGTGGTGATGAAAGAGAATGCGACATAAGGTATCGTGAAGCCCAGTACTACCGCGGTGAGTCCAGGCCCGAACAGCCAAATGAACACGGAGAAGCCGATGAAAATGTCCAAGAATGTGGGTATGACGCTAAATAGCATTGTCCGGAACAGCTCGTTGATCGCCGAGCCTCTATCGATGATTCGCAGAACTTCGCCGGTGTTTCGCTTTGTGTGGTAGGCCAACGACAGGTCCAAGAGGTGATTGAAGCAAAGCAATGACATTTCGCGGTCGGTGTACTGGACAACGGGGAACCAGAAGTACTGTTGGACAGAACCGAGGACTGAGCCACTGTTGAGCAATCGAGCGGCGAGGTATAGCCACATATACTTCCAGCTGTCGTCACTGTCTCCACGAGTCAAAGCGCGAACGAGATAACCCAAAGTGATGGGCACGAGAGGGTTGAGCAGTCGTCTGAGAGCAATCATAATACCCGTCATGACAATGTAGAACTGTAGTTTACGACTCGTTGAAGGCCAAAGACGAGGAATGAGATTTTTCAGCTTGGGGAGCGCTTCGCGGAAACTAAGTTTCTTGCGATCCTGCCTCTTGCCACCAAGCCTCTTGTTCATGGTGACCGGCTTGATACCGTGTTGCTGCTCTCCTTGTTGACCAGGTTTCGCTTTTGCCGGTTTGTTCTGGGTCTGCCCATTCTGCCCTTCACCAAATGTTCCATATTCGGAACGTCCCTCTGCGAGTAGACCAGATGTTTCGTCGGCAGGCTCAAAGGTGATTCGAGGGAAAGCCGCCGCGCCCAGAAGAGTAGCTAGAAGAAGAAGGCGCAAAGCTGATGACGGAATAGCGAGGATAGAAAAGATCTTGTTGTAGCCGTCTAGTCCGAGCGAGCGTGTCAGCACTGAGGTGTATTTCACAATACTCATGGAAGATAAGACTCACGGGTTTGAGTCTCGCGAATGATGAGAAGGACGAGATTGGGTATTTCGACGACAAGACCCAGAGTGCCGAGGACGACGAGTGCTTTGCCCGTCCAACGGTGCCGCCACCAGACGGCTCCTAGGGCCGAGCCCCATACTGCCAGCCCGCCTAAACCATAGACGACAGCTGAAGCGAGACCTGTACCTTGAAGATGAGGCGGGACATTATCTCCATATCGACTGTTTGCGGTGATAAGGTCTGCGACCAAGACGGCGACGTCGAAAAAGGCGGTGAAAGCAAGGATGAAAAGAGAGGTGGAGATTGGTTGTCGGCGCGGCAGAATCTTCTGTACGGTTATAGGCCGTATACCAGGTAGCGGTTCTGGGGCAGGAGCAACGGGTAGGAAGAGTGTGGATACAGGAACGAAAAGAAGGACAGGGGTGAGGAAATGCAGGTAGGTCAATGCCGAGTTTGACATTGTGGCTCAGCTAGCTGCGTGCCGTTTTGCACAAGATACGATAGTCTGTTGAGGTCAAGAGCGAGTGAAGAGGGAAGCACAAAGGAGTCAGCGATCATTGATCTACTGAGCGCTAGAGAATCGAGTCGTGAAAGACATCGACTTTCACGTGACGAGGTGTCGAAGGAGGTCCGAGCGAAGCATTATACATTTTTTTATGTGTATCATGTACCTGGGTGATGAGGTTGTAAATCCAACTTGACTTACTGTTTGTGACAGGGACTCAGAAGGTGTCCTGTAATCCCTCTATAACGTAGACCGCCAAATGTCGGGCTCGAGCTTCCAGTAGGACAAGAAAGGGATCCAGCTGATGAGATTGCCCAGTTGAAGTACAGTGTTGACCGTTTGAGCTCTTTCACAGTGATCAGGGCAAAGTCGGCCGACGTCCAGTGCAGCCCTTCGTCCGCGCTCACTGACAACGTTGAAGAAGATCAACAAACAATGCTATGAATGCTGTCAAAGACTGAATGACGCTTTTCAATACTGTCTCATTCACTGAGTTCACTGCGCACAAAAATCAATTCACTGCATCATCGCAGACGGTTATGCATGCGAAACATTTGCGGGGCTCCTATCAGCACCACGCGTGCATTCGTCATTTTACACAGTACAAACCCACATGTTCCTGCATAAACCAAGGCATTCGAAGACATTCATTCGCATTAAGACTAGTAAAGATAGCCGTCCACCTTCCACACACTTTCATGATATCGAGGCAGTATCACCACGTCGTTGTTCATTTCATCCTCTTCCAACTCCTGGCATCAGACATGGGTAAAGGTTGTATAGTTTTGATTAGTCGAATGAAGGAATGGCAGTCGTAAGAGAAAAGTAGCCAAGCTACGTGTCCTCCGCGCCAAGCTTAGTTCTTCTTCAGACCAAAGTAGAGACCAAGGACAAGAGCGAGGATGACAACGATGAGGACTGAACATTGTCAGATCAGCGCGCGTCCTCATGTATTACACAACACGCCAATACTCACTGCAGATCCAGAAGCAGATCCACTTTTTCCTCCTGGCAGCCCGGGCATGCTCGACAGCCTTGTCTGTTTGAGTGAGACTATATCACAACATCGTCAACATCTGTAAGAGAAAACGTCATACCCGTCGACGTGGACTATCCACTCACCCCGCCTTGATGTCCGTGTCAACGCCCTGAGCCTGCGTTTCAACATTGATGATAGTCTCATCCTGCTGCTCTACAAGCATAGCCATCTCAGAGAACATCTGTGCCAGCTCGGTAAGAGTCTTCTCGATCTTCTGAATCTCGGCATGTCGTTCTTGCACTTCGCGATAAGCGCCTCGAGCAGCACCATATCTGTTGGAGTTGAGGAGCTACAAGGCCACAAATGTTCAGCATGGAACAATAAACATATTCATACCGTCCCACTTACAGCTTGGGAGAAGACTTGAGGGTTGTCACTTTCAGTGACTTGCCTGACCTCCTCTTCGGTAGCAGCAGGATTGACGATCCTGTACTGTCTCTCAACCCTGTCTTTGACTTTTTTCCTAAACTCCTTCTCAATGACCTGGTGTTCTTGGAGCAAGCCTTGGAACCGGGTCTTTACACCTTCGGCTTGCTGCTTTTGCGCTCGGTCACCCTTGGCGAGCTTGTAGAGCTTTTTGATCTGGTTCTTGGCTTCTTCACGAGTAGTACGGGCTTGGTCGTTGAGTTGCGATGCGTATGCAGCGGCTTGAGGGTCGGTTGAAGTCTGTGCATTTGAAAACAACGGGTTATCAGATGATGCAGCTCTTTCGCATTTGATGTGGGTACATACCAAGCTCTGCTGGTGCGCTGTCCGGACGGCCTGGATCTGCTCCTGCAGCTGACTCAGGAGGGAATTGGAAGAACTGAGCTCGGACCAAAAGTCTGTACCACCGTTCGCTCCGTTCAGTCCGCCCATGGCGTACTGCTCCTGCTGTCCATACTGTGCTTGACCGTACTGCTGCTGAGTGTAGGGGTTTGCTGCAGCTGCGCCATAGCCTCCCGGTTGAGCACCGTACGGCTGCTGTTGGGCACCGTATGGTTGCTGTTGAGCGCCGTACTGCTGCTGTTGCGCGTATGGGTTGGCGCCGCGAGTAGGGGCAATGACACCGTTGCCTGGGATGGCGTTGTTTGTTGGTGGGTAGGTAGGAGCGGGAGCGCTTTGATCACTGCGGTGTGCAGTATACGTCAGTTAAGCTTGTATCAAGTGGTTGAGCTGCTTGAACGCAAGTGAGAGTGAGAGTGCACAAACCCGTATTGACGGTTCTACGATGAGAGTCAGCCACTGCTCAATATCAGTCTAGTTCAAGCACACTCACGACATTGCCAAGTCTGTCACGGGCCATTTTGGGAGATTAAAGAACAGTGGTCTTGGCGATGTAAGTTGAGTGATAAAAACGATCACGGCTCTAGCGTGCGATGTGAACGGAAGAGATACGAGTCGAAGAACGGGCCAGCCGTGATGTGGTTGTAACGAGAAAGGACAAAGGTGAATCGACAGATGATGACTAGGACAGCAACAAAAAGGTCGTTACTGTTGAGTGCGACGTAAAAGGTGGAGCTATGTCAGGCGCTGAAGCACGTTACGAGGCTGTCTGGCTGTCGTGGGCTGAAAGTGGCTGACGGTGTCTCGGTCGAGTATCTCGGTAGACTCGACACGCTTGATGCTTGGTGGTTGATGGTTGGTGGTTAAACGAGTAGGCAGTCAAAGGAGATTGACAGCTATACTTTAAAGGATGTCAATAGGGGACTGTAATGTAAAGATAGCGGCATAAAAGTACCATGCACCATGCACCATGTACCAAGTAGGCCCACTCCTCCCCGCTCACTCACTCTTTCCCTTTTGTGCACCGCACCGCTCTCACGCGCTACAAAGTACCCATATGAGAACATGAAACCCTGAATCATCCCCCTACTTTTGCGTGAAAATGTGGCACATTGCATCGCGTCATACCCTGATTTTACTGAAGTGATTAGGCGCATTAGCTATCTTGCAAAGCCTATCTACCTAATGAAACAACGAGTGGAGGTGACCGTGCTCGCTCGACCATCCTCTACAACGGTATTCATCCTGTTGCAAGTCATAAACGGCGCCCAAGACCATTCAGGCATCACCTCTATTCATCCTTATCCATCTTCACTCCAACAGTAATGCCGTACATTTCCACCGAGACGCTCGTAGCTGGTGCCCTGCTCATTGTCCTAGCTGTCGGATGGCAGTACCTTCCCTCTGGCTCTGGCTCTGGTACCAGCTCGACCAGTGGTAATGCCGGCGCATCGAAGAGTAGCAAGAAACGAGCCAAAAAGAAGGTTAACAAATCAGAAAGCGGGGCAAGCAGTGGTATAGCAACACCACTGGAGAAAGAAGAGTCATCAGCGACACCGATCGCACAGCCTGTGGCCTCAAATAAGGCGAAGCAGAGACCCAAAACTCTCGCTGAGAAGCTTCTGCCAAAAGAGCCAAAGACCAAAGTGGATGAGTGAGTTGAACAGAGACGTCTATCCCCTTCTGTATATACTCATGTCCAACCTATCTGTCCCGCAGCATGCTTGCACCAGAAGACCGACCACCTCAGATCGCGCGAGTGATGAAAGTCGCTCCCAAATCATCTCCAAAGCCTTCTTTCGCCGGTGCGGCAAGGGAGCAAGACAATGCGTCGACGAGCTCAACCCCTCTCGATCATACGGCTGACAAGGCTCAAGATGATGATACAAGCGACTCTGAAAGCACCTCTGAAGACGACGAGGACGAGGGTATCCCGACTTCCATGAATGGCGCTGCGCCGCCAGCTCCCCGTCGTAAGAAGGATAACGATGGGTGGGACGTTGTCACGAGCAAGAAGAAGAGTGAGTCGAAATGTGACTTCGCATCTACTCGCTGCACCCTTCCTGTCACTTTGTGCTTGATCCAGTCGTACTGATGCGTGAGCATGAGCAGAACCCGCGACAATCACCTTGTCCGGCTCTGGATCCAGCTTCAGCGCCTACCCATCGTCTGGCCCCGCGCAGAGCACAGCTCTTCCGCTGCCTACAGCTACTCGAGGCCAGAAGAAGAATGCTAAAAAGGCCGAGGCGAAGAAGGAAGCGCGGCTCGCAGATGAGGCTGATAGGCAGCGGCGATTAGCGATGCACAAAAAGGATCTCGAGCGGTGAGCTTATGTCTTTTAGATCGGTTCATTGCGCGTTTTTAGTAGCTGATGGAATTTGCCTCTTTTCTTCGTCTCTGTGATCCATTCTCCTACCATTGGTACGAGCGCAGCGAGCGTATCAACGAGTTGTATGCTTCCAAGCAGTCCAATAACGCTCGTGGTAAAGCGCTAGGAAACGGCGCGCATGCCACCATAACCCCGAACGGCAAGCTTGTCTGGGATTGATCTATCCTCCGAATTGTCTTGGGCGAGTTTGTTGGTCGAATTCGCCAAGGCTCGAGGTCGAGGATTAGAAGAAGGGTCACACGTTGTTGTTCAAAGAGGTTATATTGCCTAGAAGTCTAGCATGAAAGGAGTACAATCGGCTCCGACAGATAGGGAGCGTTCTACCTTTATTAAGATATAAGAAACGAGTGGAGCATAGTCACATCCTACTTTGCAAATTACTCAATTGTAGATAAGAGGTGGAGCGGGAGAAGGGGAGCATTGAATAAATAGCATTCTCAACCCATTTATTTTTCGTACATATATGACAAGTCAACTATCAAATCAGATAATTTGAGCGCCATAGTCTAAATGCATATGCATATGCATAAGAATACTTCTCTATCCATGATTGATACAACATAATACAGTCGTCCTAAGACGTTTTCACTTGTGCTTGCCCATCTGCTGATGCGTCGGGCACACTGACATCTACTCCACTACCGATAAAAGACCTTGAGAGGGGTTTCATAGTCGCCGTGGCCATTTCCAGTACGTTCTCAACGCGTTTCTTCAATTCGGCCGAATCGCTCTCCACTCGCTGGATCGTATCACAGCTCATCAGCCATCCATCGACACTAGAAAGGAAGGAAAAGAGAGAGAGAGGAAGTGGTGCTCACCATGGATATCAGATCTATTCGGGCTTTGGCCGTGTCGACCTGTACGTCCATAACGAGCAAATCGTCATCCTCGTCCTCATCTCCATCTTTATCTTTCTCCGCCGCGAGTTCGCCATCTTGTGCTTCTGCTTTTGCTTTCGACGAGAACGCTTTCGGCCTCGATACTTGTCCAAAGTGCGCTTCGAGGAACATGTGTATTGTGTCAAACTCGTTCTTCCGATCGGGTTGAGGTCGTGAGTGGGAATGACCATTTGACGTAGTCTCGGTATCGTGTGAGTGCGAGTGACCGTGCGCATGATGGTGTGGTGCAGATGTTACTGTTTAACATACCGCTTGATCAGTATGCAGTACATTTTTGGTGGAGCCACATCCAATATCGAAGAGAGCTCACACTTGACAGTCGCCGGACTAGCATCTATGCCCAGTAACACTGCTAATGCCGAGTCTGCAATCATGTCATTGCTAGTATTTGAAGACCACTGAAGCTCGACAATCGTATCCGAGATCTGTACCACTTGCACCGCGTTCATAATCTGCAACGCCACCATGCGATCAGCCAAACCCCAGGTTGCTTGTACTCGGCGTACTCACAACTAGCGCCGCTCGGCCCTCCTCGTCCGCACTGTCTTCGACTTCACCATACATCCCTTCGAGATGCCATCGCACCACCGACCAGTCTACTCCCAGCGGCACACCCTGCTTTTGCACGATCGTACTAGTTGACAGACCCGTGAAATCGCGCAGATCCTTGGGGTCAAGGAGGGTATATGAGAAATCTTTCGATACCAGTAATCCCTTGACTGGCGCGCCGTGCTCTGGCCGTGTCGCCGCGAGCGATCCGATAGCCTATAAAACAAGTACCTAGTAAGCTTCATTTCCTCGTATCTCTCCGCAACTCGGACACTCGGACACACCTTGACAGCGCGTTCTTGTCGGAAAGTCAAAGTGAGCGGCTCGCAGTTTTTCGGTGTGTGGATGTTGATCTCTTGTCCTCTAGTTGCATATGTGTCTCTCAGTGCGGCTCGTAATCGCCCCATCTGAGATGCTTCGCCATGCACTAGGACGATATGTTGCGCGCCGATCTCTTGTATGAACTTTGAATTTTGAGCGTAGTCGACGTGCGCGCCAAATGATATCTCCTTTACTGTTAATCGGCGAGGTATTGTGCCGCCTTTCAGGGACTCGATATGATCTGGCTCCCCTAAAAGTGTCTAGTAAAAACGACAGTCAGCCATGTGGAAGCACCTCCTAATGAATGGCCCAAGACTCACCCTCGCCATTGTCCCCTCGATGGAATAACCAGTGACGATCACGCCATTCTTGGGATCCGCGGCCCAGTTCTCGAGCAGCACTCTACTTAGACCAAAACTCATAAACTGCGCCGAAGCCATGACTACGCAAGGTCCTTTCTGTTCGTCTAATCTCCGAGAGTCTTTGAGCCACTTAACGTATTTGAAATCAAAGGGATTATCTCGTCTTGCGAACCGAGAGCGGATATTGGCGTTCATCGTATGCACATAAGTCTTGTACACTCGCATCCCGCGTTGAAATAGGCCGGACGCAAAGTAGACTGGAATCGATTGAAGTTCTGGATGGTCGTGCCAGTACTCGTCGAGCAGCAATGCTAATTCCTGTCCGTTACCGAACGAAGGAATTGGCATGAGACATCGGCCGCCCCGCCGCACGATGTTCGCCACGAGAGCTACGTCGTGGTATTCACATTAACAAGCAATTCAATGATACACGGGCAGCAAAGGCTCACTGGAGAATTGCTCCTCCCTGTCTTTGCGATCAGGCAAAGTATGCACCCCGAACGTGCTCTCGCAAATCATCACGTCGGGCTTCACTGGCGGTATTTCGGCCACAACCAGATGTCTGTCCTCTTCTCTTGAGTAATCTCCAGTGTAGAGAATTTTCAATCCTGCTATCTCGATCAAGAACATTGAAGCTCCCAGAACGTGGCCCGCGTGGTACGGTGTGAATCGTAGACCGCCAGATATCACTATATCCTGATGGTAATCCACGGCTATTGTCGACTGCCAGGAAGACTGCACGTCGGCTTCGTTGTACAGCCGTCCCGAGTCGTCTTGGTTTTGATCGCTGCTCGCCCAACGTCAGTTACCATCAGAGCGGTTCAAAGAGCGCTAGACAACCTACTTTATTCGCACAATGTCCATCATCGTCAGACCGTATATAGCCTTGGTAGCATGCGTCATGTACACCTTGCCGTTGCCATCCTTGAAATTGGTCTGTAGCGTGACATTAGTATATGTCAAGGCATGTAATCGCGGGAAACTCACTTTCTCCATGACGTAAGGCAAAGCCGCAGCGTGATCAACGTGGAAGCTGAACATGTCAGCTTGACTATGTGCGATGCGCCGTCGAATTTTATACTCACTGTGTAATGAGAATAGCATCCACCGTAGACCAGTCGAGCTCGTCGATGAATGGCAACGAGCCCATACCGGCATGAGCAGGATGCAGACCAGTATCGCAAACGATCTTCTTCCCCCTGTGTTCAATGACACAACACGATCTGCCAACCTCCTGTCCTGCTCCAAGCATTGTGATGGTTAATGAAGGAGCATCCTCCCCTCCTCCGCTCAATATTTGGACAGGAGCAGCAGGCGCAGCTGCAGCTGCTCCGGCCTTGTACTGATGTCGCCGGCCGTGTCGGTTCATTCTCTCGCAACAATGTCAGGTCGGAATTGACCTGCGGGTGCCGTTCCGCTGCAAGATAGATGTAATGAGCTCCTTTGAATGATTGTTCATGTGCTTAAGGTGACTTGCACTTTATTTGTATCTAGTGAGTTTGACCAAGCGAGGAAAAAGGTGGAGGTTGATCAGACCTTTTTTGATCATTTCCCTTTCTTTCCATCTTTTCCTGCTCTCTCTTCCTCTCCTTCTCCTCGGTCTCGTCTTCACCCAACCCACACAGTCTCAGTGGGAAGGTTCACCCTTCTCTCCGTCAACTCGGCGCGAATCAGCTAGTTGTCATGTCTGCCTCTGCATCCGGTTCCGGCTCCGGCTCCGGCTCCGGCTCCGGCTCAGCTTCGGTACCTGCCGATGCTTCCTCCACACCGAGCGGTTCAGTCACCCCTTCCACCACCCTCTACTCCCTCAACGTTCACCAGGAGGGCAACAGCTCCAACGGGAATGGTCATAGTCAATATACATTTAACGGAGATGGAGAGAGCAGCAAAGTAGGCACTGTGTGGGTCCATCCTCCATCATGTTTTAGTCACCTTTGCCACTCGCTGAGCTCGTTGCAACTAGTCCCGACCCGTCTTTCCATGCTATGAACATTGCAGGATACATCTTCGACGTCGGCTACGTCCATCAGCAATGGGCAGACGTCCACCTTACCTTCTTCAACAGTGGACTCAAGGCGCATCGTAGTGGGTTCTCGACTCTTCGTTTTTGTTGGCAGGAAAGGAAACGATTGCTGATACCATACCTTGTACCAGTCATCGTTGCTCGAAGTCCGTATCTCGCTCATCTCATGATGAACACCGTTCCCGGATCGACCATACATCTCGCTTTCATCGACGACAATATCACCCAGGACTCGGTCCACATCGCCCTACAACACCTTTACAGTGAGTTTTCCTTCCTGGGCCACCTGATTGGTAGAATGAGCTGACATCGTACACAGATCCTTCTCAAAGCCTCGTCAATGCTTCCAACGCCCGAGCTATCCTCGCCACCGCCTTCCTTTTCGGCGGAATGCCCGAACTAGTCCATCACGCTTACACAATATGTCGAGACTCCCTCGATACATCCAACATCATCGAATTCGTCCAGTGGCTCGGAGTAGCGCCCGACACGTATCATCAATCCAGTGGATTCGGAGATGCTGGTACGATGTATGGATCAGTGCGTGTCCAGGATGGGCAAGCTTCTGTGCAGAGGAGCAGCCAGAGCGAGGGCACGTGGGCGGATGACCCTTACCCCCGGTATGGAGAGTGGACCCATAGGTTAAAGCAGGATGTGTGAGCCTGTTTCGCCTTTACTGCCTCTGATGCATGTGCTAATGTGTTCGTGCCGTAGACTCGACTTTCTCATTCGCGGTCTTCCTGGGCAAATCACCGCTGATAACAGATCACTCACTTCTGATTCCCGCCTATTCTCGACTTACATCAAATTGCCATATGCCCTGTTTAAACATTGCATAGAATCTCCCGACTTACCCATAGGATCCAAGCAGGATCGATTCGCATTTGCTAAGAAGGCCATTGCTCAACGGAAGAAGCTCGGGGCTACAGGAGCTGGTGGTGCTGGTCCAATGGAAGAAAGCGTCGTTCTCGCTTTCGGTCAAGGTGACGATATGGAGGTGCAAGTGACTCGAAAGCCGAAGAAGTCTAGATCGTTCTTCAAAGTCGAGGGGTGAGACTGTCGGGAGACAGGTGTAGTCCTCGTATCTACGGGGCGAAGTGTGGTTAGCAAGGGTAGACAGCAGGGGAGGTAGAAGCTGATATGATGTACAGCCAAGGAGGCAGGTGTATATAGGTGTGAAAGAACAACAAGAGGCTCGAGTAGTATTTCACAATCATCGTCGTTTTCATCATCATTGCACATATAGTAAGAGAGACTGTCGCCATCATGGATGCACCGCCATGCATATGTCACATTGTGTACAAGCTTTGCTCAGCGCAAAGGGTGATATATACTCTTTCTTGTCTCTCCAACTTCTCACGATTTGTCTAGTGAAATGTCATCTCGAGTATTCTCTCATAATCGTCTATTACAGACTCGTAAGTTTTTGATAGCGCCTCTTTTCGCTCTTCGGGAGTCATCTGTGAGAGCATTTCCTACATGTATGAACGAATGTTAGTGTTGTACTTCGATGGGCTCGTACATGTCGATGAGGTAGAGCATACGGTGCAAGTCACTCACGTAGTTGAAGCGGTAAAGCCGAGCTTTGACCTGAAGTCTGTACGCGCGCACTTTGGTTTGATCTTGCCTATCCAGCTGTTTGAGGAGTAACATCTCGAGCAATCTATCGAATTGTCTCTGTGGCCATACCCAGTGTAAGCGTCAACGCTACTACATCCAAGAAATGAAACTGATGATAGCTTGGAATGCAACATACCTGAGCGATCTTATGCTTTTTCTTAATGCTAGCTTCCCACTCGGCTCTTGAACTCCTCTTCCCTTCTCCAACACCTGTGAGGAACATGGGATCTTCAGGGACACCGACTTCGACCAAGTATCGCAGGTCACAGCGATCTCTCAGATCCTCGAATGCTTCTGCTGGATCTTCTACTGTGAGCTCGGCGACTTCTGGACGCGCGAGCATATGCTGGAATAGCGTAGAGTACAGTTTGGCTAACAGAGGTAAGTTCATCGTCAGGATAATGATTTTGCTTTTGCTTCATATAAGCGATTGACTCACAACCATGCCCTTGATGTTGATATGGCGGGAGAATAACGAACTGACTGAG
The DNA here is from genome assembly GCA_026538315.1 of Cryptococcus sp. GC_Crypt_6. Classification (NCBI taxonomy): domain Eukaryota; kingdom Fungi; phylum Basidiomycota; class Tremellomycetes; order Tremellales; family Cryptococcaceae; genus Cryptococcus; species Cryptococcus sp. GC_Crypt_6. The sequence goes on along the minus strand of JALPBY010000006.1, from coordinate 17,289 downwards.
GCGTAATCGCACTTGATCGGGATAACACCAGAACGGATAGACCGAGACGTATCCCGCAAAGTGATACGTGTACACTTCCGAATCAGGCCGCCGTCTTCGCTCGTATAGCGTGATGAACTCCCAAGAATCTTCGTCTTCCTACAAAATATTCACCAAATATGTCAATAACCAGGTTCTCAATAACTTAGCACCAGCGGTGAACATTACGCACATGGACATAGCTGCCGCCCTCGATGAATAGAAGGATGAACAGCTGCATCCGGCGATGATATTCTCGGAAGCCAGGTGTGCTCCATGTCGCCTACACCACGACTCATCTCGTCAGCATAGTAATACCATCACGGTGATATGTCCCCCCTAACTCACCTTGTACATCTCGAACACAACTGCGTCCGGACCATCCGCGTCGATCTCGACATCTTTCTCCTTTCCATTGCTACTTGCGCTTGCACTTGCGCTAGCCTTCCCTTTGGCTTTGGCTTTCCCCTTGCCCTTTCCACCCGACTTGCCAGAAACGGACGGACGGACGTATGAGCCGACTTTCTCCCCTAACGGCTTGAAGTTCTCGGCATCCGTATCAACTATCCTGTTGAATTCACTGATGGATTTCGTGTAATCTGGCGGAATGAATTTGTACAGTTCCCCTTCGATTTCATCTGCTGGCGTAGCAGTCGACTGTAATTTGGCATCGTGGTTGATCTCCAAGTACTGTCTCAGGCTTCCTGATGCGAAGCGTAACTAAAACAAATGTGGCATGTGAGCTCATAGCTACCGCTTTGTAGACGAAGAAGGATAGTATCGTGTTGCCATATAAGGTGAGGTGACTGAGACTTGACCCACCTTGATATCTAACCCCTTGTACCCAAAGATCTTCTCGTGCTCGCCAAAGATGGGATAAGTGAAAGACGGATTGAACGGCTCGACAGCTTGCTCTTCCTCGAATTGCAGCACGTCAGCGTCCTCGGGTGCTCGAACTATGTCGCATACAAAGTAAGCATATCAGCATTTGCGTTGTGTCTACAAGGGCAGTGTGCCAAGTCGAGCAGACCACATCGTCGAGTAGGATAATGAGGTATATGCAAGTAATCACTTACCCAATTCGAGGTTGAGTACTTCGTTCGAGTCGCTCAGCCACTCTGCAAGCTCTTCAGCGGACATGGTTGCCGTCAAGATTGAGATAGTCAAGTTCGGTCAAGGTCAAGTCCGGAGTATGGAAAGAATATCAATAGTGAAATAGACGTTATATCAATATCGGCAACATGATTAAATGAGCAAAACGCGTCCACCGTTCCAATTCTCATTATTAAACGGTTACAGAGTTATCTGTGGCACCTTTCATCAAAGCTTGCCTTTTGATCAACTTTGATCGCATCACAAAAGTCCATCACACACATTCATCACGAACACGTGCTTTGCATCGCTCTCGATCTCCGCCATTCTTCAATCATTGCAACAACACGACATTCGCATCTCTCCAGTTCCTTCAACATTGTTAACATCGTTCTTTTCGTTACTACTCTTCTAGTAGGAATGGACGGCAAAAAATGGGCCTCATCCCGGGATTGAACCGAGGACCACCCCCAAAGTTCTTTCAGAAAAACCCTAAGAGGGCATGCTACCACTGCACCAATGAAGCTGCCGAAGAGGAATTTGACGAGATGCCGCTCACGCTGCCCGTATATAAAGCTCACCACTCTCAATCAGCCTGTATATAATCTGTCTTGGTGGTGAAAGCGCTATGCTATTGCCAAAGTCTGCCAAGCGTATAACCACGCCGAGAGACTGCTTCAGCAAGCGTGTCACCTTACTCATCCAAGAGTGATTTCTGTGTCACAAGGACTCGGACGCTCAAGGGTTGGGCAATCTAAATTCAATACAGCTCAGGTAATAAATGACATTTCAACCCATGCGGGGTTTACATCGAAGTACCTAGCGAAGTGCAAAAAAGCAGGAGCACCTCGGCAACCTTCAATTACAAGCTACAGCTGACTCTCATCATCCACAAACACCCTTACACCGTCTTTTCCACCTCCTCCCCATCGCATCATAACTTTTCGCCCGCTTTCTGTCGGTTGGGAAAACGCCACTTCTCCATTCTTCGGCGAAAAGGTGCATCCGTACACCGTGTGCGCGCACGCTGCATCTAGCAGGTAAGTATGCAGTGAGTGCGATCGATAGGATGGAATAGTATACAAGCGATGAATGCCGAGAGGCGTCGGAAGGCGTATTGGGCTAGCAGTTAGCGTCAGCGTGCAATATTGGTTGTCTCCCGACACCAACGAAAATACTTACTCGCAAGTCACGCTTCCTAGTCCACCGCTTTCGACCACTGTCTTCGCTTCTCTACTGTCGTCATCCTCCAATACCCGCATAGCCCACTTGATGCCCTGTGCGACGACTATGCTCACGATGCGTTCCCGCTTGTCCGCTAAGCATTTCGACCTGGAGCTGAAAGCTGAATCGACGCGCCGACGCTTTGCTTTACCGGATACATCTCCTGTATGAGACGGTGGCGGTGGAGCGGAGGAAGTAAGGAAAAGGAAGATTTTGCATTGAGCCAGGATGGCTGGTGGTAACGGGGGCGCTGATAGAACGACGTCGACAAGGGAGAGGATTTCAGCGAGCTACAATGTCATTGTGGTCAGCCAATGCGCTTGGTGATTGTGGTAAACCAAGCAAAAATGACACTAACCTTGCTACCTCCCCAACTGCCATCTGCAACGACTATCCTGCCTCTTGCAGCTGGCTTCCCTGGAGCTGCGGCGCCAAAAACAACATCGTCCTTGATGAGTCTCCAACCGACTTCGCCCTCGAAAGCACGTCCTTTGCCTTTTCCAAGCCCGTCCCACGGGATTCCCCTAACGGCTCTTGTATGATGAGCAACGTGCAGCGCTTCGTCCTCTCCACCGCGCATGAAAGACATTTGACAATCTGAGCAAGTGTGCAATAGGGGCAGGTGCGTTAGATGCATTTGCTGTAGAGCAGGCGCGTGGGACTTGACCGGTTGCGGTGTGTCACTGGATCTTGAGGAGCTTGGAATGGCTGATGTGGTAGACGAAGCAACCAAAGGAACGGTGGTACTTGGCTGTAGAGGCCGTTTGCGTGATTGTGGTAGCGGATTGAAGAAGCCTTTTAGCGAGGATTGAACAGCCTTCTTCAGTGGTGCAGGTGCGACCTTTGCCTTTTTGCGCAAAGGAGAATCGTCACTCTTGGCTGCGGATGCAAAGAGTGTGGAAGGTGAGATAACGTTCTCATCATCCTGGAGATCGAACAGCGGAGAGCTCGGGGGGCTGAAGAGGGGGGCGCGTCGTTTCCCTCTTTCTTTGGATGGGCTGGAAGGTTCTGGAGTGCGCAACATTGACGACGACGGCGGCGACGATGGCAGAAAGAGGGGTGTGGGAGACGACATTGGAGGAGGTGAATCGAGAAGTGACGAAGAAGAGGATGAGCGAGGAGGACACTTGCCGTACGTCCTGCGTACGACCGGTCTGTGAATCATCAGCTCTCGTGATCATTTCTGGACTAGGGTATATTGCTTACTTGGTCGACATCGTGCTCGGCTGCAGGCGAAAGAGGTCGATACAAGCAACAAGATAAGATAAGAACAGTCGTGAGAGAAAGGAGATAGACAAAAATTAAATGACGATTGGTACAAGGAGACGCGCATTGATGGGATGATTGAGAACATGAACATGAGATCAAGGCACGGTGATTTAAGAATTCAGTCGCGCTGTGAGTCACGTGCTCAAGCGGTTGCCACGTCATGCTCACTCAAAGCACCATTTAGCTTATCACTCTGTATACGGCCGAGGCCCCGAAATGGCTATGGACGTCTAGATCCGAAGAATGCCGTTCACACTCTACATGACAGCATACACGAGGCATATCATAAAAAAGTCGGGCAGCACCAAAGTCGAATTCCGACACTCGTCCTCTTCTTGATTCCGCTCGTCTCCACTTTGGTTCTGGTACATCCCGTCCGAATGCTCTCTCGCAACGCTCTCCGAACGGCTTCTAGCGTGAGTCGCCTCGTCTGACCTTGCTCCCATACGGCTGTCGACGGGCTGTGATACATTGCGTGACGGCGCGCTTGAGAATAACCGGGAATCTGATCAGCTGCTAATCTCCTTCCGAAATAGTTGCCAGCTCGCCGACAACAAATCCAAACAGGTAGGTGGATATGTACTCCTGTTAGAGCGATCTGATCTTCTGACGCTCTATCACCTAAACATAGTTCAACGCCTTGTCCGCCCCTTTAGCACTTCGCCTATCATGTCAGCCGCCGCAGAGCAAAAGTACAGGGAGGAGAAGGACACTTTCGGCCCCTTGCAAGTTCCCGCGGACCGTTACTGGGGCGCCCAGACTCAGCGAAGTCTGCAAAACTTCGACATTGGTACGTGAACATTACCTCGGGACAGCGCAACGATTCTGAACTAAGCACGTATTGCAGGCGGTCCTACCGAGCGCATGCCTCCACCTCTGATCAAAGCCTTTGGTGTCCTCAAAAAGGCGGCTGCTCACGTCAACCAGACATACGGGCTTCCAGCCGATGTCGCCGAGAACATCTCCAAAGCCGCCGACGAGGTCATCTCCGGAAAGCTCATCGACGAGTTCCCCCTCGTTGTCTTCCAGACTGGTAGCGGTACCCAGACCAACATGAACGTCAACGAGGTCATCTCCAACAGAGCTATTGAGCTTATGGGCGGAGAGCTCGGAAGCAAGAAGCCTGTGCACCCTAATGACCACGTCAACATGAGCCAGAGTTCCAACGATACGTGAGTGCTGTCGCTTGCGGTAACAATGAAGGTATTAAGATGCGTGTCGCTTGTGTAGTTTCCCCACAGCCATGCACGTCGCCGCTGTCGTCGAGATCAACTCGCAGCTCATTCCTGCTCTTGAGGAGCTTCGTGAGGCTTTGGAGGAGAAGCGCAAGTCTTTCGAGCACATCATCAAGATCGGTCGAACCCACTTGCAAGACGCTACTCCCCTCACTCTTGGTCAAGAGTTCAGCGGTTACGTCACTCAGGTCGAGAGGGGTATTGAGCGCGTCAAGGGTACCCTCAAGCACCTTAGTCAGCTTGCTCAAGGTGGTACTGCTGTCGGCACTGTGAGTTGGACATTCCTTGTGGACTTAACGCAACTGACACGTTTTCAGGGCTTGAACACCAAGAAGGGCTTTGATGTCAAGGTCGCCGACGAGATCTCCAAGATCACCGGCTACCCCTTCGAGACCAACCCCAACAAGGTAAGCACGTCTTCCGCATAATGTGTCACAGAGCCTAATGGGTGTTGCAGTTTGAGGCTCTTGCCGCGCACGATGCCATCGTCGAAGCTTCCGGCGCATTGAACGTCATCGCCGTCTCATTTATGAAGATTGCCAATGACATTCGTTACCTTGGTTCCGGACCTCGATGTGGTCTCGGCGAGCTCGAGCTTCCCGAGAACGAGCCTGGATCTTCCATCATGCCCGGAAAGTGAGCGCACACTTTGTTCATGATCGCTGTTTCTGGCTGACACTTCACTATAGGGTCAACCCTACTCAATGCGAGGCTTTGACCATGGTCGCCGCCCAGGTGATGGGCAACAATACTACCATCTCCGTCGCTGGATCTTACGGTCAATTCGAGCTCAACGTCTTCAAGCCTGTCCTGATCAAGAACCTCCTCCAATCCATCCGACTGTTGTCTGACGGTGCCCGAAGCTTCACCAAGAACTGTGTGGTCGGCATCAAAGCCAACGAGGAGAGGATCAAGAAGATCATGAATGAGAGTCTTATGCTTGCCACTTGCCTCAACAGCGTTCTCGGCTATGACGACGTGGCCAAGATTGCCAAAAAGGCCCACAAGGAAGGACTGACCCTCAAGGAGTCCACCCTCGCCCTTGGCAAGCTCACTTCCGAGGAGTTTGACGCAAAGGTCAGGCCTGAGCGTGAGTCCTATTCGAGGTGTTGATAAAAATAGGTTGTTCAAGCTGACAATTTCCCTATAGTCATGCTTGCCCCTGATGAGGTGTAAACGGTCGACGTATCGCGAAACAAGGATAGTGATATCAGCGTACTCGCACCGATCATGCATGAGTCATTGGCATTTCCAAAAATCACGTGTGGATTGAGGTGAAGCAAGGCATAATAACAATCTCGTTACAATCAAACGATTCCTGGATTCTAGACTACTACTTCCGCGTCTTCTCTTCTTGACAAGCTATAAAGATAGCAGTCTAAACGGCAGCAACGATAGCTTCTGCCGCGTTGAGCGCTCCAACCATCTTGACGCATTCTCTTCTCCTTGCAACAATATCTGGTGACTCCTTGAGCAACTCATCTAGTACTTCGGGCTTGTACAAGCTTTCAAGTAATTCGCGTTGTAAATTCTCCTTGGCGAAGTTGACCAGGTTGAAGGTGATTGCCTTGGGGACCATGTCGATCATTTCTCGCTTCACGACGGAGTAGTAGGACGTGATCAGGAGTTCTAGAGGTGCACAATGTCAGTATTGTCGGATGCGAGAACGAGGCATCTCATGGTACTCACTGATAACATCTGTTTCCATGAGCTCACGCTCGTTGAGCGACGCCACAGGCTTTATAATGGCCGGAGGAGCCTCCATAGCTGCTGTCCTCTTCTTGGGTTGTTTATCCTTGGCAAAGAAACTGCCAAAGAAGCTGCCTTCATCCTTTCTATAGTCCGCATCGAGATCTTTGCCGTTGTTCAAAGCATTGGCAGGTATCTTCTTGGGGTCGACAGGCTTCTCTGGTGGTTTGTTCGCGTTCATTCTATCGTTGACCAAAGACATCGCTCGGTGACCACCGATAAAGTCAGGATGGGTCGTGTTGACGTAACAGGCTTGCATGGCCACCATGTCGGATACAAGCTTGTTCGTGGGTTGCATGCAGTTCTTGAAGAAGCTGATCACGACAAGGTTGAATCGTTCTTTGAGTTCTGGGTAACGTTTGAATGTTTGCTATAACACGCCAGTCAGCCATATGCCGACCTATAGTCAACTCACAGTTTTGGAGAGAAGGTGGCCAAGTATTCGAATGAGCTCGTCGTAAACAAGTGCGCAACACCTCAACGATGGCTCTTCTAACCTTCTGATTTGCTGCTTGACTATGACCTCAAATGCCGTGGTCCCGACAAATAGGGAAGGTGTAGAACCGGAAGAGTTGTAAAGGATGGTTCGAATGTCGCCATCCTTCACCTGATCGAAGGGGTCGATACTCTTGACACCGTTGTTGTAAAGCTCGTGGAAAACGAAACTGATACGCGCACCGCCGGAGAGCTCGTTGAGCGACAGATCGTTGGTGTTACCATCGATGGCAGAGCGGAACTCGGCACAAAATTCGGTGATGGTTGACAACACGAGACTGCCGGGATTTGTCTCGCCCAATGCTCCACCCAAAGACGCAAGCTCTGTTTGGTATTTCGAAAGCTGCTGGCTGATACGCGCTTTGATGTCGGGGAGAGTGTTTCGGATGTGATGCATGAGGATCTGTAACGTTGTCAGCAAAGCAAACACCAAAGCATGAAACGTACAATGTTGAGCTTCCTGGCTAACCAGGGTGTACCGCAGTATTGTGCCTTGCCTGCGTAGCTGGCATGATTCTCGAAGAATTTGCGTTCGTTGTCCAAGGCAGAAGAAATGGATTTGGATTGATCGATGTCTCTTTGACCTCGGTTAACGACTGGCACATAGCCAAGTCGTAGAGGAATAACCCTTCCGGCAAGGATGTCAACAACGTCCGTGCCTTGGTCCATGAGATCGACTTTTGTCAGCACACCAATCGTCCTTGTGCCTTCGGGATCAACCTCTCGAGCTAGCTTGAGACCGTCCGAGTTTGCCAAGTCAGTGTTGGCAGCGGTGACGGCAAGGATGATTGCATTGGGTTTTGAGATGAATCGCATGAGCATGTCTCGAATTTGCTTTTCGATATCACGGGGTTGATCGCCGATGGGGACCTTTGTCAAACCGGGCAAGTCGACCAAAGTAAGAGTGAGAACATTGGGAGAGAATATTCTCAGGTTGATTGGGTTGGGAGAGATGCCTTTCGAGCGTTGTCAGCTGGATCTATTTGATTGCTCAGCTACTAAAGACTCACCGGCATTCTTTCCAGTCATTTTCTCGGTATCGCGCACGATCTCATCACGGATCTTGTGAAAGTCGTGGAACTTCTGTCCGGGAAGATGCAAGAACTCTCCCCACTCGTCCGGGTTGTTCTCATTAAGCTGCACCTTTTCCATCGCTTCTTCCGGTTTGTCCCCGGCGGTTCCATTTGGCTTGGTCGTTGCTGGGCGATTGATGAGTTGCAGAACCTATGTGAGACAACGTCTATCAGCTATGATATCAATAGAAAGGCGATGAGCTCACCAAAGGCCGTCTGGTCACAATACCAGTGCCTCGGGGGAGAAAGTCGCGTCCAACAATGTTCTGTGCAGAGGCGCCATCAGCCAGACAATAGCGGACTTGATTAGGTTAGACTCACCTCCAGGACTGAAGATTTACCACTGCTTTGAGAGCCGATAACGGTTATTTGCGGCAAATCCTAAGAACAGATGAGTATGACGTGTCGGTATCAATCACCCCTGGGGCGTCGCGTGAGAGAGGCACTTACAATGTTGTTGGAGACACCGATAGATGCAAAAACATCTTGCAGCTAGAAAACAGAATCATGCGTCAGGTAAATATCGCGAGGACCAAGACGAAGACATCGAGATGTATATGACGAACACACCTTGTTGACGAGGTTGATGAGCTGCTGATCCATGGTGAAAGGTGCACTAGTATATGTAGGATAGATCGCTTGGTAGGGAGGACTATATCAGGTCAGCCAATGGTCGAGCGAGATGCCAAGCTGATAGGATCTTGATGAGCCAGTGTGACGAGAGAGATAATGAGATTTGCTAAGTGTAAAGAGAGGTGAATGACCAAGTGGCGTGTCGTCGTCTATCAACCATTCCATCCTACGCGGCGAGCAGCGCCTTGAACTCCTGAGTCGTATGCGGTGGCCCAGTGATACGATAATAGGCACGCAGAACAATTGGTTAGGTGCATCATACCGGCTGTGCAAAGTGAGGAACTCAATTAAACAACAGGTTTCCCATGGTCGGTTACAAAAGTGACGCACTGTATTCGGCAGCACAGCGAGTGAGAACTGTAACTGCTAGCACTGGGACAGCAGACCACCAGCGTACGACATCTCCAGGCTCACACAGTCATTCAACATACAGTTACGCCCCATCCAATCCCTCACATAGCAGCCTCGGAGGTCTCTTCGACTCTCGCTTTACGCGTGCTCTCACCATCTCACTTGCTACACCGTATTCGCCGCTTCAGCAAGACTTTTTGGGCAATCCGTCGGTCTCTCGGATTTCACTCGTTTCGCTGTTTCGCCATTTCCACTTCTTCCTTAATCTATCTGCCTGACCCTTGCAACCAGTGTTTACGGGCACAAGTCCTTGACCACTCTTGCGATTCGCTCTGCTTCTCAAAACATCGAGGAACTCCACTCTTTTCAAGGCGCCAAAGACTCTCTCTCTTTTCTCCCCTACATCATCTGCATCACACTTCAAGATGTCAATGGATGGAGACCTTATTGCGCTTGTGAACAAGCTCCAGGACACCTTCAACGCTATTGGTGGCGATGCTGTTGACCTTCCCCAGATTGTCGTTGTCGGCTCGCAATCCTCTGGTAAATCGTCGGTGCTGGAAACGATTGTAGGGCGCGATTTTCTGCCCCGTGGTCAAGGGATAGTTACGCGTCGTCCTCTTGTCCTTCAACTCATACACACACCTGGATCTACCAAGCCTACTTCATCACTTGCAGCGAACTCTCATGACGCCTCTGTCCGCCGTTCGCCAAGGATTGGTGGACTCGACGACAATGGTTACCTTCCGAACTTTGATAACTCCTATTCCAACCTTTCAGCAGCTGCTGGCGCAGGTGTCATGCGTCCAGGAGGTAGGACTATGGGTCAAGACACTGGCGCCGAGTACGCAGAGTTCTTGCATATCAACAGGCGCTTTACGGACTTCGAGGAGATTCGAAAGGAGATTGAGGCGGAGACATACAGGGTAGCAGGCCAGAACAAGGTGAGTTGCTTTCCACCTTGCTCACGAAGTTGTCGCATACTGACAGCGGTGCTCAGGGTGTATCGAAATTGCCCATCAACCTGAAAATCTACGGCCCAGGTGTGCTAAACCTCACTCTTGTCGACCTGCCCGGTTTGACAAAGGTACCTGTGGGAGATCAGCCTACCGATATCGAGAGGCAGATCAAGAATCTTGTTCTGGATTACATATCGAAGCCCAATGCGTGAGTTGAGAGCACTACGTTCACTGCGGACGTCAGCTTATGCACCCCTTAGCGTCATCCTTGCCGTGTCTCCGGCCAACGTAGACTTGGCTAATTCTGACGCTCTCAAACTTGCTCGCTCTGTCGACCCTCGGGGTCTCCGCACCCTCGGAGTATTGAGTAAGCTCGACTTGATGGATGCCGGGACAAACGCACTTGACATCCTGACGGGGAGAACGTATCCTCTCAAACTTGGTTTCGTTGGCGTGGTCAACCGCAGCCAGCAGGATATCATGCAGGACCTGCCTATGGGCGAGGCGAGGCAAAAGGAGGAGGATTTCTTCAAGACGCATCCCGTTTATAGGAACATTGCACACAGGTGTGGGACCAAATATCTCGCCAAGACTCTCAACGCCGTGAGTCGAACAGTGTATGTTTTCTAAGTATCTCGCTAACGCATGTCTACAGGTCTTGATGACTCACATCCGGGAGAAACTGCCTGATATGAAGGCTCGCCTGAATACGCTGATGGGACAAACGCAACAGGAGCTGAATGCCTTTGGCGACGCCACCTTCCTTGGCGAGCAGCATCGAGTGAGTCATTAGCGATGCGAGGTGATCAAGCTGACACCTTTGTTAGGGTTCACTTATCCTCAAACTCATGACGGAGTTCTCGAAAGATTTCGTTTCATCCATTGATGGTACCTCCTTGGAGATTTCAACCAAAGAACTATCAGGTGGAGCCCGAATATACTATATTTTCAACGACGTATTTGGATACGCCCTGCAGAACATTGACCCGGCGCAGAATCTGTCCTTGTCCGATATACGCACAGCCATCAGAAATTCTACTGGTCCAAGACCGAGCCTGTTCGTCCCCGAAGTAGCGTTCGATCTATTGGTGAAACCTCAAATCAAGCTTCTTGAAATGCCAAGTCTGCGATGCGTCGAATTGGTCTATGAGGAATTGATGAAGATTTGCCACAACTGTACCAGTCCGGTGAATACTGAATCATCGGTTCAAGATGTTATAGCGCTTACATGCTCTACAGGAACTTCAACGCTTCCCCAGACTATTGACGCAGCTCATCGAGGTCGTATCCGAACTGCTACGAGAACGGCTAGGTCCAACATCCGAATACGTCTCCAGCTTGATTTCTATTCAGGCGGCGTATATCAACACCAACCACCCTGACTTTGTTGCTGGATCCGCGGCTATCGCCCGAGAGGGTGCTCCAGCTTCAAATCAAATGGCCCGAGTGAGTGCTTTTTGTCAGCGATTATGATCACCATGTCTGACCTGATTTCAGATCCCATCGCAAGCAAGCTCTCCGGATGACGAGGAAGAGTCCTCATCCGATGAAGCCGGCTCGGCACCTCCCAATGGGATACCAGTACCCAACCATCACCCTCGCTCCGCGTCCACCTCTGTCCCCGACATCCGTCAGCCTTCAGTAGCCAAGAATATCCTGTCCGAGACTGCGAAGCGGAACCACCGTCGCACAGCATCGGGTTCTTCTCCCAATGACCTTTTACAGCCTATTCCTGGTCATCCTGCATCAATCGCGGGTACTTCTCCTCATGGTTCAAAAGCCAAAGACACCTTCCTCAACTATTTCTTCGGTGGACCAGATGGCGGTGTATCGGTTCCTCATACCAGCTCCGCACCGGGAGGTGACAGAAGAGAGAGGGATCATCAGAGATCAAACCTGGGTCAAAGGCAACCTCCTCCTAGGGACTTGCTCCCTGATTTGGGCAGTGGACGAAGAGCCGGGAATAGGTCTTTGGACAATTCAGCGTCATTTGACATGAAGAGCCTGGGCAAACATCTAGAGGCGGTTAGTATCACACATTCTTTCCTGAAGACCTATGTTAATTGATTGTTGGCTTTGCAGAACCCCGGGGATCAACCCCTCCACCTCACTCATCGAGAGGAGATGGAGACCACCTTGATCCGATCTCTTATTGCCAGCTATTTCGGTATTGTACGGCAAACCATCCAGGATCTCGTACCAAAGTCCATCATGCACCTATTGGTAGGTTACGGCTCTTTCTCGGATTTCGCTTCAAAAACACGGCTGGTACTGACCCTTGTCGTTCCGTTCATAGGTCAACTTCTCTCGCGAAGCAATCCAGCAACGCCTAGTCACGAACTTGTACAAGCCCGATCTATTCGAAGAGCTCTTATTCGAGGACGAGGCTTTGGTGTCGGAACGGACGCGTGTAAAGGCGTTGTTAGACGCGTATAAAGAAGCATTCAGAGTCCTTAGCGAGGTTTCTTTGAAGAGCTCATAGGCCGATTTTCAGCCTTTTGGAAGCAGTAGGCGAGCGGTACAATACACGGTACACGCTCTGCTCTAATGTATGATAGGTATATACAGTGAGACTTGATGGGCAGAAGAGGAGCGGGGTGCACCATTCTTGATGTATCGTCTGCACTTTCCACCAGAAGCGATCGTACATGGTAGACCCAAAAGTCCGAAAACGGCAGATAATCTTTGTAGTCATTGACGATTGATATAGTAACACTTGGATGGTAAATACTCAAGTGTCCACAGAGCGATGGAAGGTGGGTGAGCGTCGTACGTTGCCTAAAATCTCAGGTTTTCATTAGTCAAAGAGCCGTAGCGCCTAACTCTGTTTTCTGTTGGTTCAATACAGCGCTAGCCTGTCTCAAGCGTGGTCATGAGGATGGATCTCTACCAGTAGTGTAGCAGTACCACTATTACTTGACAGCGGAGCGAATGAGAGAGCAACGAGGTCTAAATCCCCCGGAGCGGTACATCCATCCATCAACGACCGAGGTTCAACTCAGTGTAGCGGTGTAGCCGGATAATCCAAACGCCGTGAAGCCCAGATCCAATCGTTGGCCCAGGCGAGACAGCGAGACAAGAATGACATAAGACAACTCAGAGTACAGAGTGGATTAAGCTGCAAAATGCCGTGATCCCTCGGCGCATAACCTTGAGCTAGAAAGGCCGAGAAGGCCCCTTCGGATGCGCGATCTCAACTAACGTTAGACTTTAATTGCTGCTCAGGGATCGCGATCTCGTGTTGTTTTTGGCAGTGGTGGTTGTGAGACCTGCCTAAAGCAGAAGATTGAGCACAACGAGGAACAGAGAAACAGCGTCGATCGCGTAGGTCGTAGAGAGGCACCTGCCAGCCTTCTCTCGCTTGCACCCTTCCCCGTGCGTTGTGCGGGCCGGCCCCCGGCTCTACAGAAAACCCAGGTGTTTGCACTGCGCACCGCACCCCTCGTGCTTGCTTGCTCTCCCCTGTTTGCCCTGGCTTCGACCTCTGTTACTCTCCGAAGCGGCGCGTCACCAGCTACACAGTTAGTAGCCAGTCACTCTGTCCCTTACCTCCGCACCATTATTCCCCTGACAGTACAGTACATAGCTATTATTATCGGTGCTATTGTCGCAGATCCAAAAAGCTAGGACGTCGGACAGCGCATGTCGATCGCGGTCATCTGCGCCACTGCCAACTCTACGTCAAGAGAAACAAGTTGATGCTTGTTGCTCGTTCAGTCGGTTGTTGGAATCTGGGTACTCGGCACTGGTCCTTGTGTACGTTTTTCTTAGGTCATCATCATCTCTAAGCCTCTAGTCGCACTGTAGCTTTCATTCATCTTCTACTCCATTGCTTATTCCGACACTTATGTTTCGCTTTCAACGTTGGTCACTCTCACAGACATCGTAAAACCGACACTGGACACCAAATAACAACAAACAGCATTGTCACTCGCATTCCAATAAAGACTTTCACACACCGAGCCTGTGTTGTTGTCGCCAAAACAATCGCCTTACTTGATCTCGACTAAACCTCGACCCCTGCGGCCAAGCCGGCGCATACTTCAACTCTTCTATACCAACCTCCAACGTACACCGAGCCTATATATGGAGGACATATAGTCGCAATGGCCAACACAACCTGGGTCAGCGCTTTAGGAGCCGCAATTCTCTCGGGCTGCACCATCGTCGGAGCTCTATATCTACTGATAGCTCTTCTTCGTCAAGGACGGGGCAAGTTAAGAGTCAGGCTGTTGGTTGGTATGGTTGTTAGCGATGTTTTGCTTGGGTGCGTCTCCAATCCAGAGATCCAAAGCTTGATTTTACGCTGACTAAGTGCATCTCGCAGATGTCTCGTGTTTGTCGTTGAGACTGAATATCTGAGCGGTCACGCGTTGAAAACAGGGACGGCTCGATGTGTGAGTACTCGTGCAGTTCCCTTTTGTCGATGATCCCCTATCTCAAAAGCTGATAGTCGAGGCGTAGAACGCCGCCGCTTTCGGGCTCGCCACCATTCTCTTCACCCAACATATGTGGACATTGTCCATCGCCATCGCCACATTCCTCCTCCTTGTAGGTTGATCAAATTGACCGCTCGCAGACGGAACAAAAGATATTGATTTCATTCTCAGAAATTCCCTCTATCCCATGCCACCACTCTCATGGAACGTTACTCCTGGATGACCTTCCCCGTCATCTGGGGTGTTTCTGCTCTACATGCAGGCAGTGAGTACATTTTTCTCGTTTGCGGCACATCGCAGCCTACTGACAAGGAGCAGTTTGGCATGCAACTATCGGTTGGGCCAATGGTGGGAGTTTGTGTTACTACGGCACGAACGCCAATAGTCTCGACCGCGACCTCATCCAGTTCGTCCCTCGAGCTTTCGTCTTCGTTGTCATCGGCGTGCTGTATTGTGGTCTATACAACTTTCTCCGACGACCTGACACGATCCAATTGTCCAGTCATTTTGTCACGGGCGAACGACAAAGCGGAGAGGACAGCGTCAACACTCCAAAGATCTTAAGACCCCTTGCCAATTTTGGCAGGAACAACTCTCATGGTAAAGATGCCGCTCCCGCCAATCCAGACGCTCCATGGGAAGCTCTCGAATTCGTACAGATTAGCGGAGTCGGACATACGTCAAGCTATATCCCCCCTGCCCAAACGACAAGTGTCGTCGACTTTGCACCAACCGTTTCAGGTGGTATACTCCTCCCGTCTCGACCAGTCTCTATAGACTTGGGGACGCCAGTGTACGACAAGCAAGATCCGATGGAAGGCCGCGAAGTGCGGGCAGCATCGACGTCGTCGTCGTCCATTTCCACATCTCGTCCCAACTCGCATCGTCCTTCGGCGGCCGATACGTTTGTCACCCCTGAACTGAGTTACAAGCCTGAGATGCCGGTTTCGGGAGAGTCAACGGCTACCACAGACCTGGTCACGCCGCATAGTCTTCTGGCCAGCAACTTGCTTAGTCCCGTACTCTCTGCGGGAAGCAGAGGAGAGACTGAATCCATCGGTTCGAAACCGTTAGAAATAGAATCGGAGGAAGAGGAGTCAGAAATACCTGGGCAGACGCTCAAGGAGTTTTTCCAAGAATATAATGGACCAACGGCGAACGGCGAGGAAGGCAATGTAGGGACAGATAGCTACAGTGGTCACAAGCGGCCGCAGATGTCGGCGTCGGCGTATTTCAACAGACAAGCGAGCTTGTTGATGCTTTATTTCCCATTAGCGGTCAGTCTAATCACAATTGCCCGATATTGCTGTTTTGCTGACAATTTCGCGTACAGTACATGGTCTCGTTCTCAGCGTCGCTGATTAGATTAGTGTACGATATGGTGCATCAAGGGCAAGCCAATCCTATCCTGTCGGTGGTATCGACGTGGTTTGTACTTTCCGTCGGTCTCCTCGACGCCGTCGTCTATGTGAGTCGCCTTGTCCGATCGTTCTTGCCGTCTTCACGACGCTGATACAGCTTTCTCTACAGGGCATTGCAGAGTTTGTGGTGAAGAGAAGGGTGCGGCGAAAAATGCCAGATCATATATGAGCGAGCTGTTCGAAGGACAATGGGTATTTGGGGGGTTTACACGGATTCTATAGACCATCATCATGTCTTAATACAATACAATCACACCAGTGCAATGCAGTTTCCTGCAAATGCTTTCTGCACTGCTGCATCTCGAAGCGATCAGCGATCGTCATCCCTCTGGATGCTGTATAGCATAGATGAGCCATACTGCGCTTATGACAGTCAAGAACAAGCAGTGTTAACGTATTAAACCTGAATTGTGTGACTGCGCAAAGATGTCCGACCAGACACGTCATAGCCGGGTCACTCCACCCCCTTATATAGGTACTTATTTCCCCCAAGTCATATTTCACTCTCTCTCTCTTCTCCTATACCTTACTCAACTGTACATATTCACAAGATGTCCTCACCAGCACCCGAAAGCGCCGATCTGCCTGCTCCATGGTCAGTCTCGCCTCTCTGTATCATTCATTACATATGCTGACACGTTTTCCACGCAATAGGATCAGGCAGTTCGATACAAACTACCAAACATACTTCTACATCAACCCCTCTACCAATCCACCTACGACCTCATGGACCCACCCAGGCATGTCCGAGGGCCAGGTCCACCCCGAGCAACAGGTCGCTCTTCAAACTGCACAGCAGATGGGCGTACAAGGTGGCCAAGGCAGCCAAGGTCAGGCGGCGGCCTTTATGAACTCTGGTAGCACTGCCGATCCCGTTCCCGGAAACGCTGTGCAGACTCAAGGCCAAGATGAGCGCGGTCTCCTCTCGGGTCTTATGGGCAAGAACGTGAGTCATCGACTATCATGCATTACATATTACATGAGTTTCAAGTGACCATGCTCAGCAGCAGCAGCAGCAGACTCAGTCATACCAAGGCTACAACACTGGCTACGCGCCCCAGCAAACTCAGCAATCAAGCTCCAACTGGGGTAGCATCGGTACCGGTGTGGCAGCTGGTGCAGGTACCCTTCTCGCTGGCAAGCTCATCTCCAACGCTTTTAGCGGTCACGTGGGTCGTTTCCGCCAACGCAATACATGACTTGGGCTGAATTTTCTGCAACTTTGTAGCACGGTGGCGGTGGTGGCCTTTTCTCTCACAGTAAGTCTTACTTCAAACCTTTGACTAAGGATACAGGCTGACACGACTTTACTGTAGACATGGGTCCTCCTC